>CM068376.1:339965249-340357749 GCA_034769895.1 Magicicada septendecula
AACATTATAGATAACAGATCTATTATATGAAAATGGTTATTACTTAATATTTACATTTTGTACAATGTTATTTACCTGGAACTTGGTCTATACAGAGTACCATAGTCGATGTAGTTTGTATATATGTCGGTCATACTCTCTCTCTCTCTCTCTCTCTCTCTCTCTCTCTCTCTCTCTCTCTCTCTCTCTCTCTCTCTCTCTCTCTCTCTCTCTCTCTCTCTCTCTCTCTCTCTCTCTCTCTCTCTCTCTCTCTCACTGACTCACGTTTGTATCTTACTGACTCACGTTAACCACTCGGGCGCTCTGTCTCTCTCACTCTATTCTAAACAGATATATACCACAAATCTAACACGTAGACATGTACATACACACACGTTAGCACTACACACGCATACGCGCACACACACGCACACACACACACACACACACACACACACACACACACACACACACACACACACACACACAACCTCACAAGCCAACTACACATTCGAGAATCCATACATAAATATAACACTATTTTATTCTCTTCTTTTTATCATCTAAGTGTAAATTATGCACAATGGAGATGCCCACTGTACTGAGTTTAAAATTGATCGAATATGTATGGATATTTATGTATGGATTCTCGAATGTGTAGTTGGCTTGTGAGGTTGTTTTGTTGTGTGTGTGTGTGTGTGTGTGTGTGTGTGTGTGTGCGTGTGTGTGTGTACACGTCTACATGTTAGATTTGTGGTATATATCTGTTTAGAATAGAGTGAGAGAGAGACAGAGCGCCCGAGTGGTTAATGTGAGTCAGTAAGATGCAAGAGAGAGAGAGAGAGAGAGAGAGAGAGAGAGAGCATGTGAGAGAGATTATGACCTACATATATACGAACTACATTGACTATGGTACTCTGTATAGACCAAGTTCCAGGTAAATAACATTGTACAAAATGAAAATGGTTAAGTAATAACCATTTTCATATAATAGATCTGTTATCTATAATGTTGTGTTATAAAGTCTGTAACCCTTTAATACAAGTTGGTAAATCATTTCTGTTATCGTGTGCATAATTCTCTATTTTATATGCGGATGATAGTGTAATAAAAATGGTGAATGTTTTAGAGTGCCAATCGTGGACAATGACGAGAGAGAGAGAGAGAGAGAGAGAGAGAGAGAGAGAGAGAGAGAGAGAGAGAGAGAGAGAGAGAGAGAGAGAGAGAGAGAGAGAGAGAGAGAGAAGGGTGGAAGAGTGAGAGAGGGAAGAAGGGAGACAGTGAGTGTGATGTAGAAGAGTGAGAGACAGTGGGGTGATAGTGAGTGATAGATCGATTTCAGGTTAGAGCGGTGATTGTGGACACTTACATAAATTACACTATTCTATAGTACTCTTGACTATATTTTATAATATGATTACAATTATTATCCAAGTTTACCTGTTAGTAAAATTTACAAGAAACTTTTGTTTGTAACCTTTGTCAATTATCTAATTCAATGAATTTGCTAACTGCTATAATTTTTATTGTTCAACTAAGCTTTTCGTCATCACTGACATCATCAGGTCTTAAACAACCTAGGTTTAACAAGCTTAGTTGAACAATAAAAATTATAGCAGTTAGCAAATTCATACAAGAAATAGTAAGGATGGCTGCTAATTTAAACAATACGAAGAATATCTAATTTAAGTCGTAATGTTTTACAGTATTGTGTAAACTGTATGTTTCTAAATTATGATTGTTTGTTAACACCAGTAGGGAGTGAAACATGGTAAAAATAACTTTTAATAATTACGTAATGAACATCCCCTAATCTGTTTTAGTTATAGGTAATATATTACTTTGCTATATGTTGACTGTTGTAGGTATAAACAATTTATGTACCAATCTAATATCCAATTGCTGTTTACTGTTTGTTTAATTAATTAAAATAACATTTCATTTAGTAATTTAAATTGTAATACTGTATAAATTAAGTTCTCTCATACTATAATTTGCTCGTTTTCTTAAAGATAATTTGAAGATGTAAACAAACTATCATAAGTCTTCACATATAAAATAATGCATACATACGCACGCACACACTCACATCACCAACACGTTCACCCAAATATTTAATTGTTTCATTATGTTTGATATTTCTATTGTATTTCATACACAGGTCCTGAAGATGACAATAAATATTGTCGAAACGTCGACGCAAAATAGCTAAAATTTGTATTATTGACCGATCCTCACTAACCATCCACTAAAACATTCAATGTAAACTCAGCAAATCTTTTGTAAACGGAATGTATATGTTGTTATTTCTAAGATGTACCATATTACATCCTCATTCACCAAATTGAATGACTTAATCATCTCCACTCATAGAAAATAATAACCAATAAAATTTAGCATTCAACTCAAAATTTAATGCTTAATTTAAATAAACAAATCAAAGCAAATCAGTGCATTTAATGGTTACCCTCCCTATATATACCTTGTAAGCACTGGATATCCCTGACACAGATTTCTTCCCTTATTCGTTAACAAATTTAATTTAATTAATTAATAAATTTTTTTCACAGCGCCAATAAAATAACTGGATGGTTTATAGTACTGAAATAAAGTTTAGTTACTAAAATAAAACTGTACACTAGTTTTCCTTATCTCCTGAAAGCAATGTGACTGATTCAGCCTCTCAGTTCAATGCTTCACTGGTGACATGATTACAGCTTCTGATCTATACAGCTTCTCTGTGTACTAAGAGTCACTGAATACAATGCTATTGAGTGATATACAGCTGTCATAGCTATTGAGCATGGTACATGTGCATGCCATGGTGCATAGTGTTTAGCCATTACAGAATGTTCTACATGTTTCTCGGCTATCCCAGCGGAGCCCAGCTGTAATGTATGTGTGCGTACATATTGCTACTTTGAGAAAAAAGACAATTACGTGACACTTAACATGCATCAACCATCGAGGCTGTTCCAGACTTCACTGATCACGCACTGTGTTCAAGGCCGCAATCAATTACGCTCTAGTGTTTTCGAGTAGTGTTAACGCATATTATGGATTATTCTGGAACACTTGTGCTGTCCATTTAAACAATGACAGCTGCCGCTTAGTTTCAGTTCAAGTGGCGATTTATTCATTTATTCAAGTCAGGTTCAAAGTATTGTGGCGAAGTGTTATTGTTTTATAATTGTACAGGACTCTATTAGTTGACATTATTATTGCATGTGGGCAGTGGCGGCTCGTCCATAAGAGCACAAGAGCACGTGAACCCCCAATAAAAATAATTATACGATATACATTATACATCTTTATTGATGCAGTACTAAAATGGCTTATCTTCAGTAAGTTTAAAAGAGCGGACAATGAAAAACAGCGTAGAGCGCGCCAAGTGAAGTTAAGTGTAATGACGCGCCAGTGGCTGGGAGCGGACTGAATGCGCCGCTCTCGGTGCTGTACACACGGGATATACGACAGACGGGCGAGTCCATTTGCTCGCGGTAGAGGGGGAAACATGTTTACAAGCGGCTTAACGGAGAATACCGATGAGCTGCCTCTGACACAGCTCAGCTCAGGTTCCACGGCTGTAGTTGACGGTGGATGCTCCTTACCTTGGCGCGCGCGTGTTACATTTGTGTTTTGCAGTTTCGATTATTTTTTAGTGATAAAGTTTTAGTTGAAATTACAGTTTATCTATTATAGTGTAGCTAGTGAACTGTTGTTTTTATTTACTGTACAATAATGGAAAGTACCTGTAAGTACTCAGTTAGTAATTTAAACGAAGTAGCATTTGCCAATTTACCCATAGAAGTTAAAATAGCAATAAAAGAGAGTGGTAGGCCAACGCCCCGACTTAATATAAGTCAAACATCAACATCAAAATCTAGAACTTTTAAAAGAGAATTTAAAGAAGAGCTATATGAAAAAATTCCTTGGCTTTGTGGTTGTGAACAAACAAACAAAATATTTTGTTTTCCTTGTTTGTTATTTTCCCGTGAAAAGGGCGATCCTGCTTGGGTGAAAAACGGCGTTTGTGACTTAGCTCATTTGAATCAAAAAATTAAAAAACACGAAAGTTCTCATGGACACATAAGTGCTACATTTTAATTTGCTGGGAAAGGTTGACGTTCGTCAGCAGCTTGACAGTGCTTATCGACAAAATATTAAAAAGCACAATGAACAAGTGACTAAAAATAGGTATGTCCTTTCTAAGCTTATAGACTGTATTAAATTTTGCGGTGCATTTGAGTTGGCCCTTCGAGGTCATCGTAAGGATGACGATTCCTTAAATCCTGGCATATTTAAAGGGCTTGTAAACTTTTCTGCAGAACTTGACTCATCTTTGAAAGAACACTTGAGTACCGCTACTGTCTTTAATGGTACCTCGAAAGAAATTCAAAATGAATTGTTAGATTGTATGCTTTCCGTATGTCAAGAAAACATATTAGAAGAAATAAAAACTGCACAGTATGTTTCTTTGATTGCGGACGAAACATCAGACATCTCGTCTGTATTTCAGTTAGTTATAGTTTTCCGCTATGTTTTAGCTAATGGCCAACCAGTTGAAAGATTTTGGAAATTTGATAACCCTGAAGGGCACGACGCAGAATCTATAGCCAAATGTATTTGTACCAGTTTAGATTATGTTGTGCAAAATCCAGAAAAACTCATATCTCAAAGCTATGACGGTGCGAATGTAATGAGTGGGCACCATGCTGGCGTGCAGACCATAGTGCAACAAACCTATAAACATGCTTTTTTCATTCACTGTTACGCTCATCAGTTGAACTTGATTGTAGCTCAAGCAACAAGCCAAAACCAAGATGTCAGAATTTTTTTTCGGACTTAAGTGATATAACAAATTTTTTTCGAATTCCCCTCAGAGAGTGGCTGTTTTGGACAAGATAGTTGGCAAACGAATACCTCGGGCATCAGCTACAAGGTGGAATTTTAAGAGCAGAACTGTTAATACTGTTTTTGAGTACAGAGAGGAATTAATTGAATGTATGGAGGAAATCCAATCAACCTATAAGCAACCAACCACCATAATTAAAGCTGGTGCTCTAGCTCGTCTCCTTAGAGATAATAAGTTTATATTTTGGCTTTCTATTTTTCACAGATTAATGCCACATGTGGATATTTTGTACAACCAATTACAGCTAACTTACACTGATGCTGTGAGAACTAAAGCCAATGCTGACCACATCGTCAAAGCGATTGATAAGGAAAGAGCTCATGGACAAAGTGACAGAGCTGGTTAATCAGTACCCAGAAAATGCACCTAAACGATCGAGGCGTGAAGAAGATTTTTACTTAAGTAGAACAGTGGCTGCCAAGGAAACCTGTGACATAATTACAACGCAAATAGAAACAAGATTTTCATTCACAACATCTTGCTCAGCTATATCTCTTTTTGAATCACAAAAGTTTGAAGAGTTTGAACAGAAATTCCCCGAGAAATTGCTTGAAGATACAGTAAATGTGTATTCATTTCTTGAAAAAAATCGCCTCAAGACAGAGCTTGAAATCATTTACAAAAGAACTGATTTCAGAAACATGCATGGTGCTGTTAGTCTTTTACAGTTTTTTATTGAAAACAACTTATTGTCATCATTTTCTGAAAGTTATAAACTGTTATTAATTATTGCAACAATACCAATGATGACTGCTGAAGCTGAAAGGTGTTTTTCAACCCTAAAACGGATAAAGACATTTTTGCGGTCTACGATGTGTCAAGAGAGGCTTACAGCTTTAGCCATGCTTGCAATCGAGAAGGAAATGATTTCTAACATCCATAATTTCAATGAAAGAGTTATTGATGTTTTTGTGTCAAGAAAAGATAGAATGATACTCTATCAAACTAATTGATATTTAATTCAATTTAATTTAACCTAAGGGAACTTAAACACTTTCTAAATAATCTCTTCGGGCGCCATCTTGTTACCAACTGTAATAAGAAAATTAATATATGAGGGTTCTTTTTAGGCGAACAGGAGATCAGATTGGTTGCTTAAACAAACAAAGAAAACTTTATACGTTTACACATTAATTAAAATTTATTAACATTTCTCAAATCAAAAAGAAACGCACATAAAATAAATTTGAAAGAAAGAAACTTTTAATATAAAGAAAAAAAAACTTTTAGTGTAAAAAAAGAATAAAACAACATTGAAATATTATATAAACCTTATATGAATCAAGACATTAAATTAAAATAATCTTTTAAAGAAAACGCAAACCAGACTTCTTAATATAGTTACATTCTCCCGTATACACGCAACACACATACCAAGTTATTTTAGAGATCTCATTTTAATTTATGTATAGATATTTTAGGCTGCCATTTCTTTTTAAAATTAAAAGGTTTTACAATTTTGAAAATTTCTTGGGTTTTACCCCATATCGGTTACTTATCTGGCCATTCTTTAGCGATTCGACCCAGTCCAGACTCCTCACGTAATTCCGTCCACTCCGCACAATTCTATTGCTTATAATTTTGTATATATCACCAAAAACTGTCACTGCATTTTACTTCATGACTATTGAAAGTTATTAATTTGAATTTAAGATCACATTTTATCGTATGCGGGCCCGCACTTACTGCCGAAACTTTTTATAGATACCACTCGCGAGTGGTGATGGCGTTATACTGGGAAGATTTACAGGCGCTACTTTGTGAAGCGGCTGTTGTTCGCCAATTCTTATTGGTTTACAGTTTGTATTCGTTCGCCAGTGGACTGTTTTTGGCTTGTTGACCAAAACTGGTGACACACATCGTTATATAAGTTGCTGACGCAACACATCGCCTGATGTCTGGTTGTGTAACGTGTTTACTGTTACATAACGTGTTTACGTTTTTCGTGTTCGTCATTGTCCTTGAACTGACTTTGGTACAGTTTGCCGGTTATTAAAACTGTTTATATGAATATTGTCTAATAACTTTGTTTTCAACGCCTCAAGCAGTGTTGCCGTTGTTGGGATCGCTTCCACATAACAAATTTACCCAAGTCTATAATTTCTGTCCCTATTGCCAATTATGTTATTTATTATTTATAAATAAAAAAAATACAAATTATGTCATTACCCCAGGTGTGCCCAAAAATGCCCCGCTACAATACCCCCTCAATGAGATATTTTATGCCGAAGCATAAAAAATCTCATTGACACATTCATACTTGCTAAAGGGATCAGCCAGGATATGTCGCCACAACCCCCTGTATGGTTTACAAAAAAAAATAATCAACTCACCCTTGGTCCGGTGACTGTGACCGCATCTGCATGACAATACTGGACTTCTCTCTCGAGATCCCAACACCGTAGAGTCAGACAGATACTCAACGCCCCTGCCCTGACGCGCAGGCCAGCTCAGGTCCGCCGCCACAGCACCACCAAACACTGAAACAACAAATCAAAATATTAAATAGTGGCCTTATACAACACCATATCCACAACTGATCTGTTCCCCCCTAGCGGTGCTGGTTTGCGCTAAGAAGCACTGGTTTTGTTTTTCATTTATCGCTAACCTGTATATATCAGAATACCTAACATAACCTAACATAAGAAAACACAGCACATTAGTAATTCATTTTAAAATAAACAACTTACCATTAAAATGTTACACACTTTACATTATTAAATTGGCATATAAAATCAAAAAATTACTTTTAAACTTGATTTACTCTTATTAATTCGTTTCTCAAAATTACAAAATTTTTTTTTTTTTTTTTTTTTTTCTTTCAATTATGGCCATCATTATTCTATTTCATTACTTTGGGTGATTCTACGTTATTCATTATAATTTACTTTATCCACTTGGCATTTACTCATAATCTTACCCCTTTTATTACTCTAACGTTCCCTTACAAAATCTCTAACTAGTATGACACCCCTCTATCAAAATTTTACTAACCCTTCTCTACCTCTAACTACTTACTACTTTAACTCCAATCGCCACCTTCTACTCTTATATAAAAAAAAAAAAATACTCTCTAACCCTTTGTACATAGGATACGTGTTTCCTTCCAAAAACTCATTCCCTTATGTTGGTCCCTGGACTCCCCCTAGGTAACCCTTTCCGGCGCCAATCGGTCCCTATCCCGTCCCAACCCTTGTTGCGGACTCCCCAAATACACTACCCCTACTACAAAATTGCCATCCCCAAAAAATCTCAATCTCATAACCTCACTACAATTACAACAAATTAACATCAACAAATAAACAATATATCGCTCCAAACTCTACATAAAATCTCCATAACTACTGTGTCTCCACTTATACTTCTCAAAATTCTATAACATATACTAACTCAATACAACATTGCATTATTTTCATCTCTACTATTTCTTTAATTCTTACTTCGATTTGGACAGATCTATATGTCCCACAAAATTCAACTTGAATTGACTCAAACATTTTATTCAAACAATTACTATCACCCATTTCTATCTTTTACAACCCATTGAAAATTTTACCTATCACCACTATTTTTCATTTTATTTTTAAGTCTATAAACACATTGAAAACATATTATTATATTTTTATAATACTTATTCCTAACATACTAATGCAATCAACACAATAAGACATAATAACACAATATAAGAAGTATTTAGTGCATCTATTTTTTAAATTCAAACAAAATTATTGAGTAGCAAATCATCATTATTAATTAAAATATATCAAATTTTTAATACGTTATCCCCTTGGATAACCTCCCAGCCACACACACTATTTCAATTATGGAAGACTGTCTCGCCCTTTCGCTTCCACAGAGACTGTACATTTTTGGAGCAGGTTTTGCCTCTCCGTGTCTCTGCTTCCGCTGTTAAGTTTTAACATTGGTGAACATCATCATGTTCTCGTTAAATAATCACGCACCCTTAAACGGATCTACCACCTGGCTCTGCTGTTCCTTCTCGAACAGAGTGGCAGCCGCTGTTCCATAGTTTGGTGATTCCCCTTTTATTAATTTTCTCAATTCATCATACTTTCTTTCTAACTTATATATTTCTATTTCAGTCTCAACATATAACTCTCTTTCTTCATAGCACCACATCACACTCTCACAATTATTACGGACAGAGGGTACAACATTATACAACATTACTTCATTTAACAATAAGGGTCTCTTGCCCTGAAAAAACAACATTAAATCATCATCATTATAAACAATAAGGGAAAAATTTGCCCTCTGTCCCCATTCAATTACTACATTATTCTTCCACTCTCTCTCTACTTCATAAACACTCATTAACATTTCATTATCGCATTCTAAAACTTCATCAGTACTATTTGTTATTATATTTTCATCATTTGCTTCTACATTATTCTTCACCCCCACTATACTCTCAAAATTGTCTACTATTTCGTCATTTTTACATTTTGTCTTACTTAAAACATTGTCACCTAATTTCTCGAACTTCTGTTCTAACTTATTTAAACTGTTTCTTATTATTTCGTTAGTGCTTTCTAAATGTTTATTCATTTCTTGTATTTCATGTTTCAACTCTTTATTCTGATTTTTTAATAACTCTTGCATATCGTTTTTCTGTTCATTAAAAAGTAATTTCATCATCTTGATCATCTCATTATCTTCAGCCGTTTTGTTCATGACTGGTGTTGAGTGAACACCTTCATGCATGATTTGAGATTCAGTTATGCTTATCTGGCTTTCATCTACACTGTCAGTGACGCTGACAGTTTCCTGATTGTCTGCCATTTTTCTTAAAAAAAATTTTTTATATATATATCTTCATACAATCTTATTATACGTAACATATACTTATTGAAAAATATTCTACTCACCCATATTAAACATAACCTCTTACGTCTAATTTACGTATGCATAAAATTTTCTTTTCTACTTCAAACAATCATTCTGCTCTCCTAAGTAGGCCTATATTTATATAATTATATTACATAAATCGTCCCTACGTTCGGAAGCCATTGATACTCTATCAAACTAATTGATATTTAATTCAATTTAATTTAACCTAAGGGAACTTAAACACTTTCTAAATAATCTCTTCGGGCGCCATCTTGTTACCAACTGTAATAAGAAAATTAATATATGAGGGTTCTTTTTAGGCGAACAGGAGATCAGATTGGTTGCTTAAACAAACAAAGAAAACTTTATACGTTTACACATTAATTAAAATTTATTAACATTTCTCAAATCAAAAAGAAACGCACATAAAATAAATTTGAAAGAAAGAAACTTTTAATGTAAAGAAAGAAAAACTTTTAGTGTAAAAAAAGAATAAAACAACATTGAAATATTATATAAACCTTATATGAATCAAGATATTAAATTAAAATAATCTTTTAAAGAAAACGCAAACCAGACTTCTTAATATAGTTACATTCTCCCGTATACACGCAACACACATACCAAGTTATTTTAGAGATCTCATTTTAATTTATGTATAGATATTTTAGGCTGCCATTTCTTTTTAAAATTAAAAGGTTTTACAATTTTGAAAATTTCTTGGGTTTTACCCCATATCGGTTACTTATCTGGCCATTCTTTAGCGATTCGACCCAGTCCAGACTCCTCACGTAATTCCGTCCACTCCGCACAATTCTATTGCTTATAATTTTGTATATATCACCAAAAACTGTCACTGCATTTTACTTCATGACTATTGAAAGTTATTAATTTGAATTTAAGATCACATTTTATCGTATGCGGGCCCGCACTTACTGCCGAAACTTTTTATAGATACCACTCGCGAGTGGTGATGGCGTTATACTGGGAAGATTTACAGGCGCTACTTTGTGAAGCGGCTGTTGTTCGCCAATTCTTATTGGTTTACAGTTTGTATTCGTTCGCCAGTGGACTGTTTTTGGCTTGTTGACCAAAACTGGTGACACACATCGTTATATAAGTTGCTGACGCAACACATCGCCTGATGTCTGGTTGTGTAACGTGTTTACTGTTACATAACGTGTTTACGTTTTTCGTGTTCGTCATTGTCCTTGAACTGACTTTGGTACAGTTTGCCGGTTATTAAAACTGTTTATATGAATATTGTCTAATAACTTTGTTTTCAACGCCTCAAGCAGTGTTGCCGTTGTTGGGATCGCTTCCACATAACAAATTTACCCAAGTCTATAATTTCTGTCCCTATTGCCAATTATGTTATTTATTATTTATAAATAAAAAAAATACAAATTATGTCATTACCCCAGGTGTGCCCAAAAATGCCCCGCTACAATACCCCCTCAATGAGATATTTTATGCCGAAGCATAAAAAATCTCATTGACACATTCATACTTGCTAAAGGGATCAGCCAGGATATGTCGCCACAACCCCCTGTATGGTTTACAAAAAAAAATAATCAACTCACCCTTGGTCCGGTGACTGTGACCGCATCTGCATGACAATACTGGACTTCTCTCTCGAGATCCCAACACCGTAGAGTCAGACAGATACTCAACGCCCCTGCCCTGACGCGCAGGCCAGCTCAGGTCCGCCGCCACAGCACCACCAAACACTGAAACAACAAATCAAAATATTAAATAGTGGCCTTATACAACACCATATCCACAACTGATCTGTTCCCCCCTAGCGGTGCTGGTTTGCGCTAAGAAGCACTGGTTTTGTTTTTCATTTATCGCTAACCTGTATATATCAGAATACCTAACATAACCTAACATAAGAAAACACAGCACATTAGTAATTCATTTTAAAATAAACAACTTACCATTAAAATGTTACACACTTTACATTATTAAATTGGCATATAAAATCAAAAAATTACTTTTAAACTTGATTTACTCTTATTAATTCGTTTCTCAAAATTACAAAATTTTTTTTTTTTTTTTTTTTTTCTTTCAATTATGGCCATCATTATTCTATTTCATTACTTTGGGTGATTCTACGTTATTCATTATAATTTACTTTATCCACTTGGCATTTACTCATAATCTTACCCCTTTTATTACTCTAACGTTCCCTTACAAAATCTCTAACTAGTATGACACCCCTCTATCAAAATTTTACTAACCCTTCTCTACCTCTAACTACTTACTACTTTAACTCCAATCGCCACCTTCTACTCTTATATAAAAAAAAAAAAATACTCTCTAACCCTTTGTACATAGGATACGTGTTTCCTTCCAAAAACTCATTCCCTTATGTTGGTCCCTGGACTCCCCCTAGGTAACCCTTTCCGGCGCCAATCGGTCCCTATCCCGTCCCAACCCTTGTTGCGGACTCCCCAAATACACTACCCCTACTACAAAATTGCCATCCCCAAAAAATCTCAATCTCATAACCTCACTACAATTACAACAAATTAACATCAACAAATAAACAATATATCGCTCCAAACTCTACATAAAATCTCCATAACTACTGTGTCTCCACTTATACTTCTCAAAATTCTATAACATATACTAACTCAATACAACATTGCATTATTTTCATCTCTACTATTTCTTTAATTCTTACTTCGATTTGGACAGATCTATATGTCCCACAAAATTCAACTTGAATTGACTCAAACATTTTATTCAAACAATTACTATCACCCATTTCTATCTTTTACAACCCATTGAAAATTTTACCTATCACCACTATTTTTCATTTTATTTTTAAGTCTATAAACACATTGAAAACATATTATTATATTTTTATAATACTTATTCCTAACATACTAATGCAATCAACACAATAAGACATAATAACACAATATAAGAAGTATTTAGTGCATCTATTTTTTAAATTCAAACAAAATTATTGAGTAGCAAATCATCATTATTAATTAAAATATATCAAATTTTTAATACGTTATCCCCTTGGATAACCTCCCAGCCACACACACTATTTCAATTATGGAAGACTGTCTCGCCCTTTCGCTTCCACAGAGACTGTACATTTTTGGAGCAGGTTTTGCCTCTCCGTGTCTCTGCTTCCGCTGTTAAGTTTTAACATTGGTGAACATCATCATGTTCTCGTTAAATAATCACGCACCCTTAAACGGATCTACCACCTGGCTCTGCTGTTCCTTCTCGAACAGAGTGGCAGCCGCTGTTCCATAGTTTGGTGATTCCCCTTTTATTAATTTTCTCAATTCATCATACTTTCTTTCTAACTTATATATTTCTATTTCAGTCTCAACATATAACTCTCTTTCTTCATAGCACCACATCACACTCTCACAATTATTACGGACAGAGGGTACAACATTATACAACATTACTTCATTTAACAATAAGGGTCTCTTGCCCTGAAAAAACAACATTAAATCATCATCATTATAAACAATAAGGGAAAAATTTGCCCTCTGTCCCCATTCAATTACTACATTATTCTTCCACTCTCTCTCTACTTCATAAACACTCATTAACATTTCATTATCGCATTCTAAAACTTCATCAGTACTATTTGTTATTATATTTTCATCATTTGCTTCTACATTATTCTTCACCCCCACTATACTCTCAAAATTGTCTACTATTTCGTCATTTTTACATTTTGTCTTACTTAAAACATTGTCACCTAATTTCTCGAACTTCTGTTCTAACTTATTTAAACTGTTTCTTATTATTTCGTTAGTGCTTTCTAAATGTTTATTCATTTCTTGTATTTCATGTTTCAACTCTTTATTCTGATTTTTTAATAACTCTTGCATATCGTTTTTCTGTTCATTAAAAAGTAATTTCATCATCTTGATCATCTCATTATCTTCAGCCGTTTTGTTCATGACTGGTGTTGAGTGAACACCTTCATGCATGATTTGAGATTCAGTTATGCTTATCTGGCTTTCATCTACACTGTCAGTGACGCTGACAGTTTCCTGATTGTCTGCCATTTTTCTTAAAAAAAATTTTTTATATATATATCTTCATACAATCTTATTATACGTAACATATACTTATTGAAAAATATTCTACTCACCCATATTAAACATAACCTCTTACGTCTAATTTACGTATGCATAAAATTTTCTTTTCTACTTCAAACAATCATTCTGCTCTCCTAAGTAGGCCTATATTTATATAATTATATTACATAAATCGTCCCTACGTTCGGAAGCCATTGATACTCTATCAAACTAATTGATATTTAATTCAATTTAATTTAACCTAAGGGAACTTAAACACTTTCTAAATAATCTCTTCGGGCGCCATCTTGTTACCAACTGTAATAAGAAAATTAATATATGAGGGTTCTTTTTAGGCGAACAGGAGATCAGATTGGTTGCTTAAACAAACAAAGAAAACTTTATACGTTTACACATTAATTAAAATTTATTAACATTTCTCAAATCAAAAAGAAACGCACATAAAATAAATTTGAAAGAAAGAAACTTTTAATGTAAAGAAAGAAAAACTTTTAGTGTAAAAAAAGAATAAAACAACATTGAAATATTATATAAACCTTATATGAATCAAGATATTAAATTAAAATAATCTTTTAAAGAAAACGCAAACCAGACTTCTTAATATAGTTACATTCTCCCGTATACACGCAACACACATACCAAGTTATTTTAGAGATCTCATTTTAATTTATGTATAGATATTTTAGGCTGCCATTTCTTTTTAAAATTAAAAGGTTTTACAATTTTGAAAATTTCTTGGGTTTTACCCCATATCGGTTACTTATCTGGCCATTCTTTAGCGATTCGACCCAGTCCAGACTCCTCACGTAATTCCGTCCACTCCGCACAATTCTATTGCTTATAATTTTGTATATATCACCAAAAACTGTCACTGCATTTTACTTCATGACTATTGAAAGTTATTAATTTGAATTTAAGATCACATTTTATCGTATGCGGGCCCGCACTTACTGCCGAAACTTTTTATAGATACCACTCGCGAGTGGTGATGGCGTTATACTGGGAAGATTTACAGGTGCTACTTTGTGAAGCGGCTGTTGTTCGCCAATTCTTATTGGTTTACAGTTTGTATTCGTTCGCCAGTGGACTGTTTTTGGCTTGTTGACCAAAACTGGTGACACACATCGTTATATAAGTTGCTGACGCAACACATCGCCTGATGTCTGGTTGTGTACCGTGTTTACTGTTACATAACGTGTTTACGTTTTTCGTGTTCGTCATTGTCCTTGAACTGACTTTGGTACAGTTTGCCGGTTATTAAAACTGTTTATATGAATATTGTCTAATAACTTTGTTTTCAACGCCTCAAGCAGTGTTGCCGTTGTTGGGATCGCTTCCACATAACAAATTTACCCAAGTCTATAATTTCTGTCCCTATTGCCAATTATGTTATTTATTATTTATAAATAAAAAAAAATACAAATTATGTCATTACCCCAGGTGTGCCCAAAAATGCCCCGCTACAAGAAGGATGGACTTTGTTTACAAAAACTGTACTTAAAGAAAATATTGTAAGCTACCATCCAAGTAAATTTGTGTAAGTAAATACTAGACCTTACCATCATATGCAGCAGCTTTGATTATTTTCCTTTTTCTGTGTGCTTAATAATCTAATCTAATAATTGAAAGCATGAGGCCTTGTGACTAACTATCTAAATATTTAACACTTAAAACAAGCTTTCTGTTTTGCGTTTATTTTACTACTTTAAAATTAAATGAAAATAATTGTTTTAGTAAAAAAGAACAATTAGCATATTATAACAAGTATGATCAATAAAGTAATCCTTTATTATTAAGTTGTGAAATAGTTAAAGTACAGTAATATCTATAATAACATTTCGTTTCAAAATTAATACATTACATCAAGGTATAGCAGCGCCTAAATTATATGAATATTGCAAGCAACACACAAGTGTTTGACACAGTGTATCTCAAAAACTGCAAATTATTAATTGTGAACCCCCTGTAGATGTACTCACGAGCCGCCACTGCATGTGGGCAAATTTTGCTCGGATTATTGACAAGTTGATTATAAACTGTATTTGTGGTTAATTAAAGCTGGTGATTAGTGGTTTCATTAGTGCCTTGTATTTTGTGTTCCACTGTACCATACGATAAATCAGTTAGACCGTCATAACAATATGTTACTGTTGTGACCACACACACACACACACCTTTATTAATGCTCAATTCTAACTATGTCATTCACTCTCTTTGAGGTCAGTATACACAATTCACATAAAATAAATCAGAATTCCTTATGTGCATCTGAAAGTCCCCTTACTAGTTCCTTTACTTGCTGAATTAATTCATAAATGTTATTTAAAAGTATGATCTTGACCTTTTGATCATACTACTTTTAAATTTTGTATGTGTGTGTGTTTATTTACTTATGAGAGTTCTGAAGTTTTAAAAAACATGGTTGACAAACAACATAATCCTATGCTAAGGAAATAAATAGTATCACTTCACTGAGTGCCTACACGATTCTTGGCATGCTGCAGCATGCACGTCTGCAATAGATGTTGACAGATCATTCTACACAACAGAATTACATAACACCCCCTTCCACATGTTACTAAACTACCCGACCAGCACTGAGGTCCGCTAGCTCACTACACTGCAAAACAGCAGAGGTATAAACACTGGATTTTGAAGCGGCCGAGTCAGTTATGTCTGACGTTTTTATTAGTGTGGTTTGCAGTAATTGTTGCAGTTTATTGAGAAGTGATCATTGTGTTAATAAGTGCAAAACTGAAATAAGACGACATTTATTGTTGGACAATTTTAACTTGAATTACTGTGTGCGAGTACTTTGTTGATTTATAACTGCTGTTTTTGTCTAATTAAAGCCTGTAATCAGTGACTTTAATGTTATCAGTTATTCTGTTTCCACTGTACCTATGATGATCCAGTGTGACCGTCTTAACAATAAGTTAAAATAACTACATCTTAAAGTATTCATCTTATGAGGATCATCCAGAAAAAAAGCCCATCATGCTTGTACAGGTTAATGCCTTATTTTGGTGCAAGATTAACCAATCTGTCGGCACTGTAATATGTTCTATGATTGTATACTGATTAGGAACATCTTCACAGCAATTTATAATTTATAATCAACAAGACAACTGACATTCCCACCAACTATGAAGCTCAAGTGGTTTTTTTGTCTGTCCAGACAAATTGTTACTGTGTATAGATAAAATATAATTAATGAAGGAAATGTATGGAAATAATGTAATTGGTTTGACATGGGAATAACAATTTGTTCATTATGATTATGCTCGCAACATCCTTTGTCACTAGTGAAGAACCAAACAGAAAGTCGAACAGAACCAATAATTCACATCAGTCAGTCTTAGTGATAAATTTCCTGTAGTGCTGTGATTCTTGTTTCATGAATTGTGACTATACATGTCACGATTAAATCCTGTTTGCAGTATGGCTGCTTTCACAGTACATTAGGGAAATACTGAAAATTACAGTTTTTAAAGACATTACTCAAGCTGTTACGTTCACTTTAAAATAGGGCAGAGAAAATTATGTGTCTGCCATAATATTTTGGTTATTTTTTAGTATGCTTTTTTTTGCCAAATTCTTGTCAGCAACCTCATAGGCCTAGACTTGATCTTGTAACTTTGAGACACATATTATCTTCTAAATTAAACTGTAAATTATTAAACTGTTTTTTTATGTATTTTTAAAATGTACATACTTTGCAAATTTCACACAGAATTTTGTGAAATATTTCCTTGATGAAGCCAAATTGTCTTTGATAAACGGTATGGAAGCTTTCAGATTTGAAGTAATTGACGTAACATAACTGCTCTGGTCACCAACTCTCTCCACATTCTGCCACTGAATCTGCAAAAGCAAAATAACATGAGAAACAGAAAATATATGCTGGCAGAAAACATTTACAAAATTATCAAAACAAATATCCAGTTCTGCAGGGTCAGAAAATATTATTGCCTGTCAAATAATATCCACATATTAATATTTGTTTGTTTGGGCTAGTTTAGAAAACTACAACTACTGGGTTGATTTTAATGTGGTTTTCACTATTATATAAGGCATTTACCAAGAAAGTTTTAGATGTATAAAGTACTAATCTATGACACATGGAAACCAAGCAGTAATGAAATTAGTAAATCAAAACAAAGAAACAAACAACGGTGCAAGTGCTTCATAGGTTTATGCTGTCTAAGCCATTAAAGATGTATTACAATATTGCTACGACATTACATAACAATCTATGTGTTTCTCGAATGTTACAGAGGAATCCAGCTGTAATGTTGTGTAGGTACGTGATTTCAACATGTGCCCGCAAGACTTTTCTAGATGCTGCCAGCCACGCACACTGTGTCAAGGCCGCAATCAATTATGTCTTAGTGTAGCGCTAATGCGTAGTAGGTGGAATATTCTGGTGTATGAGTGGGGTATAAATACAAGGTATCAGCGGCCTTAGTTCGGTTATTGTTCGGGCGATTACTCTGTGTGCTCAAGTGGTTATTAGTGGCAAAATATTATGTATTTTATAATTGTGCGAGACTATTGTAATACAATTATGTTTCATATCAGTTAACATTTTTATTTTATCAGCAGACTGTCGTACCAGTGGGTCAGAAGTGCGACAGAATCGTTAACAGTGGAAACAGTGGACAATTACAAGACTGGTGTAATTCAAAATTAATCTGTAAACATGGATGGTAGTCAGATGATGGAAGCTTTCCAAACGCTGCTGCAGCAGACACAGGAAGAAGCAGAAAAACGACAGGATGAGAAGAAGCAGAATGCAGACAGGAGGCAGAAGAAGCAGAAAAACAACAGGATGAAAAACGTAAGCAGGAGGAACAGAAGCGTGAAACAGAAGACATCAAAGCATTAATACAGGAGCAGAAACAGATGCAAGAACACAGTACCCCAGAATTGGGTCTCCTACGAGGTGAGCTTAACAAAAAAGTAACTAAAATATCGGAAGTACAAGAATCAATGATATTAAAAATAGCTGAAGTAGAAAAATCTGTTTCGAGTGTTGAAGAATCAATGTCTACAAAAATATCTGTCATAGAAGAAACCATGTAAAAATAAAATATCTGCAGTAGGAATCTCAATGGCAAATATAAGAAAGCAGTTCATGAAGATACAACCAAAACAAACTTTTGAATAGACTGTACCAATGATAAAGACAGAAACCTACCTCCGCCAATTTGAAGCTGCTGCATGTGCAAATAATTGGACAGAGAAAGACCTGGCAATTTCACTCGTTCTAGCTTTAAAAGGACTACTACAAACTAGCTGCTGCAGAACTAATACAGAAGGTGCCATCTGACAGCCAGAACACTTATGCTGAATTGATAAAAGTTCTAGAATTATGGTACAGTGATAAACATTTGCGAGATGTGTACTGCACTCAGTTGAGAGCAAAGCAACAGCATTCCGGGGAGAGTCTTCAAGAGTTTGAGGCAAATATTGATAGATTAATTAGACTGGCATATCCTGAAGCGCCAGAAGATTTCCGAACGAGGTTTGCTATGCATACATTTACTGATGGTGACCGAGATAATGAACTACAGCAAGTGTTATGAATGGCAAGACAGTGCAGACGCCCTGGTACATGCTTTGCAATTTGAGGCCGGCAAATCAGCGTCTGGTTGGACAAGTCAAAGTGCGCATTGACATAGACGATGAAGAAGAAGACCAAGGAACAGAGACCCAACGAGCAGCGCCACAGAGTAAAGTAAGAAAGGATGGAAAACCGTTATTGATGTGGGAAACCTGGACATCTACAACGAGATTGTTGGGTTAAGGTTCACCAGGAGGTAAACGAGCAGTAGTCGGTGCAACGGAGCATGTGCTGACTAACTGGAGGAACAAAGTCCCTAGACAATACACAATTTCTACACTTCAGAAAAGTAGCGGGAGCTTGCTGGTTACCAGATTCGTTCAAGAAAGGCCAACCTCGATTACATTTGACACAGTCGCAACAATTTCTAATCTGCGCCCCGACGTGGTGAAAGATCTGAAGCCTATCTGGTGCTCTTGCAGCTTGTGAACAGCTACTGGATGACCTGTAAAAGTGTTTGGAAAAGAGGAGATACACCTATGCCTCGGACGACTTGAGTTTGATGATCAAGTACTTGTTGCCGACATTGTGGACGAAGCAATTCTTGGTGTGGACGTTATGAATGCATATGGATTTATAGTCGACTTCAAAAACAATGTCTTGAAACTCGGGAAAGAAAAGATAATGCTCTCCACAATGAATACATCAGAATAATCAATAGACATGATAAATCAAGTAGCTGTAACTGTTCCATAAAACTCCAAAAAGATCATCATGGTTAGAACTGAGGAAGATACTAGGGGCAGCCAGTGCTCTATATTCAAACCCCAGGTAGTCAGCACACCGCGCATACTAATTGCCAGAAGTTTAGTGAAACATGATGAAACCAGAAATGTACCTATCAGAGTGGTGAATATTTTGGATCAAGCTGTCACTTTACAAAACAGTACGCTCCTAGGCAAATTGACTCCTGTAGCCTGAGTAGCCGGAATGACGCAATGAAGATCCAGTGCTTTGGATACTTCCAAATTACCAAAGGAACTGCAGGAATTATTGAACAGATCTTCTAACGACCTCTCAAGTGGTGATGTAAAAGAACTTAGACGGTTTTTGAGATGAATTCAAATATTCTTTTGCAGTTCAGGGCCAGTCATTGGGAAGAACCTCTCTTGTACAACATCGCATCAATACCAGGGACACAACACCGATACGCCAACCTCCTCGAAGGCCTCCATTAGCTAAGCAAGAGGAAATGTCTTGGTTAGTACAGGACATGTTGACAGACGGAATAATCAAGCCTTTGTCAAGTGCTTGGTCTTCTCTGGCAGTCCTGGTAGCGAAGAAGGATGGTGAATTACATTTTTGCGTAGACTATCGGAGACTGAATGACATGACAAAGAAAGATTGCTATCCGTTACATCACGTTGACGATACACTAGACACGTTGTCCGGAGCACAGTGGTTTTCCACATTGGACCTGAAGAGTGGATATTGGCTAGTGGGTCTTCATCAAGAAGACAAGGAGATGACCGCTTTCTCGACCCCAAGTCACTTATTCCAATTTAATGTCATGCCATTTGGACTCTGAAACGCACTGGCAACATTCGAAAGATTGATGGACCTGGTACTCTGAGGCCTGACATCGAAAACTTGCCTTGTTTACTTAGACGATGTCATAGTGATCGGTAAGACTTTCAAAGACCATTTGGAAAACCTTAAGAAGGTCCTAACTAGAATTCACGGTGCCCAAATGAAGCTGAGCCCGAAGAAGTGTTCTCTATTCCAGAAGGAAGTACAGTATCTGGGCCATCTGGTTTCGGCAGCGGGTGTTAGCATGGATCCTAATAAAGTAGACACCGTAAGAGACTCGCCAGTTCCAAAGACTAAACATAAAGTTCAGGGGTTTCTTGGGATTATCTTCATATTACAGACGTTTTGTGAAAGGCTTCGCTACTATTGCCAAAACCACTACATGAGCTAACGGAAAATAAACGAAACTTCCAGTGGTCGAGAGAGTGTGACCAAGCATTTAGGACTTTGAAAATTGCATTATGTTTGCAGCCAATTCTTGCTTCCCCAGCTTCCGAAGAGAAGTATATCGTAGACACAGACACAAGCAATACTGGTCTAGGAGCAGTTTTGTCTCAAGTGCAAAACGGTGAAGAACAAGTAATAGCGTATTACAGCAAGACGCTTTCTAAACCGGAGAGAAATTATTGCGTTACAAGGAGAGAGTTGCTGGCAATCTGTCACAGGACAAAAGGCTTACCGCATGACAAATGGCGCCAATCGTACACTCTAGTTATTTTGGTGGCCCTAAAAAGGACCTGGTGGCAAGAAAGCTGATGTTGGTAGTGCCATGCTGAGATGTTCGGCGGCTGCGCCCGCTGTTCGTGGCGTACTGCAGTCCTCCTCTTCTTTTGGCATCGGGTGTAGAGTCGGCTGTCGGCCCAGTGAAATCCATCACTGGCGCGGAACTGGAGGGCGGAGACGCAAGAACGCCGGTTCTATTCTTCGGCCATTCCTTCCGGCTGACTCCGCGCCGATTCCGTCCGAGAGAGGAGAGGAGATGAAGTGCGTCCGATGGCGTGGCGATCAAGTGTGCTCAAAATTTTCTGCCGGCCCGGGTTTTATTAACTAACCGGGATCGCTGATTCGCTAGCTCCGAACATGCAGTTGGTCACGTCTCGGCGGCTGCTGATGCTGGATTGGCTCGCTGTGTCCACCGCTGGTACCGGAGAGCAGATGTTCGCATACCGCTGCTGTCACAACTCCACCGGGTCTTGAATGCTCTCTGGTAGCCAGCCTACTGCTCTTCTCCAGATGTTGTGGAGGTGTCTGTTGGGCGCCATGTTGATTGGTGTGCCGGCTGGTAGCTCGCTGGCGTGGCTGGATCTTGCATCCGCAAGATGATCGTCGCCCCACATTGGGCGCCACTTGTCACCGGACAAAAGGCTTGCCGCATGACAAATGGTGCCAATCGTACACTCTAGTGTTTTTGGTGGCCCTAAAAAGGACCTTGTGGCGAGAATGCTGATGTTGGTTGTGCCGCGCTAAGATGTTCGGCGGCTGCCCCTGCTGTTCGTGGCGTACTACAGTCCTCCTCTTCTTTCGGCACCGGTTGTAGAGTCGGCTGCCGGCCCAGCGAAATCCATCGCTGGCGCGGAACGGGAGTGCGAAGACGCAAGAACGGCGGCGGTTCTATTCTTCGGCTGTTCCTTCCGGCTGACTCCACCTCGATGTTGTCCGAGAGAGGAGAGGAGATGAAGTGCGTCCGATGGCGTGGCGATGAAGTGTGCGCAAAATTTTCTGCCGGCCCGGGTTTTATGCACTAACCAGGATCGCTGGTTGGCCAGCGAAACCTCCAGTTCCGCACCAGCGATGGATTTCGCTGGGCCGGCAGCGACTCTACACCCAATGCCAAAAGAAGAGCAGGACCGCAGTACCCCACGAACGCGGGCGCAGCTGCCGAACATCTCAGCGCAGCACTACCAACATCAGCATTCTCGCCACCAGGTCCTTTTTAGGGCCACCAAAATAACTAGAGTGTACGATTGGCGCCATTTGTCATGCGGCAAGCCTTTTGTCCTGTGACAAGTGGCGCCCAACGTGGGGCAGTGATCATCTTGAGGATGCAAGATTCAGCCACGCCAGCGAGCTACCAGCCGGCACACCAATCAACCTGGCGCCCAACAGACACCTCCACAACATCTGGAGAAGAGCAGTAGGCTGGCTACCGGAGAGCATTCAAGACCCGGTGGAGTTGTGACGGCAGCGGTATGCGAACATCTGCTCTCCGGTACCAGCGGTGGACAAAGCGAGCTAATCCGGCAACAGCGTTCGGAGCTAGCCAATCAGTGATCCCGGTTAGTTAATAAAACCCGGGCCGGCAGAAAAAAATAATGCACTTCATCTCCTCTCCTCTCTCGGATGACATCGAGGCGGAGTCAGCCGGAAGGAACAGCCGAAGAATAGAACCGCCGCCGTTCTTGCGTCTTCGCACTCCCGTTCCGCACCAGCGATGGATTTCGCTGGACCGGCAGCCGACTCTACAACCAGTGCCGAAAGAAGAGGAGGACTGTAGTACGCCACGATCAGCGGGCGCAGCCGCTGAACACCTCAGCGTGGCACTATCAACTTCAGCTTTCTTGCCACCAGGTCCTTTTTAGGGCCACCAAAAACACTAGAGTGTACGATTGGCGCCATTTGTCATGCGGCAAGCCTTTTGTCCAGTGACAAATCGTCCGAGCTTTGGATCACTTCCATAAGTACCTTTATGGAAGGGAGTTTTCACTACACACCGACCAAGCTGTGCTTGCGTGGCTCTTGAGATTTAAAAATCCAGAAGGGCAGTTGGCAAGGTGGCTTGAACATCTGCAAGAGTGCAACTTCAAGGTCCAACATCAGTGGGGGCGCCTGCATGGTAATGCAGACGGCTTATCATGAAGACTGTGCCCGGAAGACTGCCAACATTCCCACAGAAAGGAAGAACAAAACACACGCGAACAAGTTCAAGCCATCACTGTATATTTCCTGGCAGACGCTGGACAAAACAAGATTGTCGACAAGAACAGATTACTGATGAAGACATTGGACCAACCTCAACAGCAAAAGAGGAAGGTCGCCGCCTGGATTGGCAAGATATCTGCCACGGTTCCAAAGTGCTGAAGGGCTACTGGGCACAATGTGAATCTTTTACCATAGAGAATGGATTGCTGAAAAGGGCTTGGAAAAGTGCAGATGGACGAGACGTGGTCATGCAGTTGACAGTTCCCCGAAGTAAAGTGCAGTCTGTTTTGAAGAAGATGCATGATGGGACATCTGGAGGCCATCTTGGCATTAACAAAACCTTTGACAAAATACGGGAGCGATTCTATTGGCTTCATATTTGCCATGACGTAGAGGAATGGGTTCGGACATGTGAAATATGTGCTGCAAGCAAGGGACCCCAAACCAGAAGCAGGGGAAAAATGAGACAGTATAACGTTGGACTGCTTTTCGAGAGAATTGCCATAGACACTACTGGATCATTCCCAGTTACTGACGATGGAAACCGGTACATCATGGTTGTAGGTGACTACTTTATTAAGTGGGTGGAAGCCTATGCAATTCCAAATCACGAGGTTACCACTGTGACAAAGCAGTTAGTTCCCAACTTCTGTTGCCGTTATGGAGCCCCTATGGAAATCCATACGGATCAAGGAGGGAGAAATTTCGAATCAGGAGTGTTTAAAGAACTATGCCATCTACTCGGAATTCGAAAGACCAGGACAATGCCTCTGCATCATCAGTCGGACAGAATGGTTGAGAGATTTAATAGGGCACTTGAATAGCATCTTTTGAAGGTTGTTCACGAGAACCAAACAGACTGGTACCACAGACAGACGTATACCACTATTCCTCATGGCATATAAGGCATCAGTACACGACACAACCGGCATGACTCCAGCAAAATTGGTGTTTGGGCGGGAGATTCGTCTTCCTGGGGACTTGACGTTCGGACCACCTGAGACTCAGTCCCAAGAGCCACAGAACTATTCCTCGTAATTAGAAAACCAACTGCTAGAAATTAATCGCTTGATAAGAGGACAGCTGAAGATAGTCAGCGATAAAATGAAAACTCAGTATGACATTTGTAGTAATAGCATGGGTTTCCAAGAAGGAGATCAAGTTTAGTTCTACAACTCCAAGCGCAGTCGTGGTCGCTCACCTAAACTTGAGACTAACTGGGAAGGACCCTACACTGTGAAAAAAGTATCAACGATGTTGTCTATCGGATTCAACAGGAAGGACAGCGAAAGTTCAAGGTTGTCCACCTAGATCGCCTGGCCAAGTATTACTTCAGAGACGGTTTGCCAGTTCGGGACGAACAGGTTTAAGGAGGGGGTAGTGTTACAACATTACAGAACAATCTACATGTTTCTCGAATGTTCCAGAGGAATCCGGCTGTAATGTTGAGTAGGTATGTGATTACAACATGCGCCCGCAAGACTTTACTAGACACTGCCAGCAACGCACACTGTGTCAGGGCCGCAATCAATTACATCTTAGTGTAGCGCTAATGCGTGGTAGGTGGAATGTTCTAGTGTGTGAGCGGGGTATAAAGACAAGGTGTCAGCAACCTTAGTTCACTTATTGTTCGGGTGATTACTATGTGCATTCAAGTGGTTATTAATGGCGAAGTATTAGGTGTTTTATAATTGTGCGAGACTATTGTAATACAATTGTGTTTTATATCAGTTAACTTTTTTATTGCGTGTGAACAATTTTTATTTGATTTGTTGTAAGAGGCTGTCTTGTTAATTACAACTGTTTAATTGTGCTAATTAAAGCTGGTGATTAGTGACATAATTGGTGTCTTGTATTTTGTTTTCCACTGTACCTTACGACGATCAGTAGACCGTTGTAACAATATTATGTAAGAATTGTTCAGCATTAAATCTTATAAAAGAAAGTATATAAGAAAATATATACCTATCTATAAAAAAAACCCTAAAATGCATTTTGTGTTAGATTTCACAGTACTTTTGCAGGTTATAAAACTATATTTTTAAATTAAATCCTTAATTTTTAACAAAATATAGTATATTGCTTTATTCACCTCAGGTATCTATGAGGGTGGATCAAATATGAACCGGAATTATTGTCTAGCACCTCAGTAAGTGAATGGAACACTGTGCACCCTTGAGTGGTTAATGGTGGGGATGTCTGAAGTCGGCCTCTCTCCCAGACTCATGGCGTGAGTCTCTCATCTCGACAGTAGCACGACTGGGCAAGAGATACGTTCGTCTGTTGCACAACACATCATAATCAAATTTCTTGCCACAGAAGGTGTTAAACCTGCTGAAAATTTGAGGAGACTTCAAGCACAATATGGTGAACAAACACTTTATAAGACGCAAGTGTTCCATTGGCACAAACATTTTTTTCTGGATGGAAAACTGTGGAAAACCAACCCAACCAACAACGACCAAGGACAAGTGTTATGGAAGAAAACATTCATGCTGTTCATAACCTTATCGATTCAGACAGGCGCATAAAGATTCGTGAAACTGTTTCCGCAGTAAGAGTAAGCTATGGAAGTGTTCAAGTGATAATCAGCAATAACTTGAATTTTCCGTAAGTGTCTGCCACGTGGGTTACTCATCTCCTTACCCAGGAACAAAAACATGTTCGTCTGGATGTTTGTGAAAGCCTCCTGACTCGGTATGAGGAGGAAGGGGAGTTTTTTTGCACCATATTCTGTCTTGTGATGAAACGTGGGTCCACCACTAAACCCCTGAATCAAAACAAGCTAGAGTGGAGTGGCAGAAGAAAAGGAAAGCTGCACCAGTCAAGGCCAAAACATGCTTGTCAGCTGGAAAGGTGTTTGCAACCATATTTTGGACTCTGTGGGTGTTCTGTTGACAGATTTTCTTCACAAACGAAGAACAGTGAATCCCTCCTATTACTATAAGCTTCTGAATGATTCAAAAGCAGCCTACCACAACAAATGACATCGGAGACCAATGTGAGATGTCACTTTTCTTCACGAGAACGCAAGGCTCCATACTGCTGCATTAATTCATGAGAAGCTTGAAAAATTCTACTGGACAGCTCTAGAGCATCCTTCTTACAGTCCAGATTTATCACCTTGTGACTACCATTTGTTTGTACCACTTAAAGAAGCGTTGGGAGGACAGCGATTTGATGATAATGCAGGGGTTTGTGCGCAAGTGGCTGCAAACGCAGTCCGCTTCTTTCTTCGAGGAAGGAATCAAAAAACTGCCAATTCGATGGAAAAAATGTGTTTCTAAATCAGGAGATTATGTACAAAAATGACATATTAGGTTTGTATTTTTTTATTGGTTCAATAAAATATAAAATGAAAATTACGGTTTATATTTGATCCACCCTCGTCATCAGGTAAAAAATGTCTACATTATGTAATTTGTATGTATACTTCAGGGTATATCAGCATTTCAGTAAAAGCACACACATCTCCAAGAGTATAAGACAGAATCCTCTGTAGGTCTCTGTTTCCCTGACTGTTTGTTGGCCTAATCTCGAGAACCATTTTAGTATGGTTTCACCATTCTACAGAATATTTGTTGAGACAAGTTTAGGGGTATAACAGAAGGCTGGCTGCACACTGACAATCCCAGCAAAGAAAGACAAAAAACTGGGTAGGAAAATGATTAATTTCCTCTACAGGAGACATTTAATAAAACTTCAATTATTTATCATCATTAATTAAAAACTGCTCCAATGTGAAGTCAGGGCAAGTTGCCAGTATCTTACGAAAGATAAGATATGGCAACAAACACATCCAGCTCATTTATAACCCTGTGTGTAATTCAGTGTCAAATAGCATGTTCTCTCATATTTGAACTATGCGACAGGGAAATACACTATACCGTATTGTTCCGAATACAAGCCGCACCTGAATGTAAGCTCCACCCCAAAAATTACCAAAATTTAAAGGTTAAAAATTTGCAAAAAGTGTAGTCACCATCTGAATAAAAATTACTACATTTTATTAAGATGAAGAAAGAAATAGCATGTAAAAGTACATTACTGTTACATAATTATTTACTAACCGTTTATAAAAATTATATTTTTTTATTGTTAAGTTATGTTATAGTAGTGTACAGTAGTTTATATTTTGTGCACTTTAAAATATTCCCATACTTAATCACTGTCACTGTCACTATCTTCAATTTCACTGTCACTTATCCCTGAGATGATCACTTCGTCCTCTTCATACATGTCATCATCTCCCATCCACCCATGCAGTTCGATATGCAGCACTTTTTGAAACCACGAATTATGAATTCTGGTGGGATGCTTTCCCACGCACTCTTGATCCAGTTGCCGAGTTCTGTACAGATGGTTTTTTTAATTTTTCCTGTAGGAGTCAAAGGATGATTTCTTGCCACCAACCAATTATTATATAAACGCCGCAGGTTATCTTTAAAAGGTTTATTTACTACAACATCCATCACCTGCAACTGACTTGTCATTTCTCGAGGAATAACGGCGATATCAGTGTTCATTTCTTCGTAAAGACGCTTTTTTATTTCATCCGTAGTGTGACCACAAAATGAATCTAGCACTAACAAACCACGTCGTTTTAATAATGCTCCTGGCCGTTTATTCCATACACATTATAACCAATCTACCATAAGATCGTTTGTCATCCAACCTTTTTCGTGACAGCAAAAAATTACACCCTATGGTAACTTCTCTTTTGCCATGGTTTTCCGTTTTAATATTATGTAAGGTGGAAGTTTTCGTCCATCGGCTAATGTAGCAAGCATTACAGTGACACGTAACTTTTCATTTCCCATAGTCTTTACTGTTACAGATTTGATTCCCTTTTGGTCCAACATAAAGTTAGAGGTCATGTCAAAAAATACAGGTGTTTCATCGGTATTTCCCATGTGTTCAAGTGAATAATTATGCTTCTTGTGTAAATTAATGACAAACAGCTGATACTGAAGGAGTTTTTCTCCGTAGTCACTTGGTAGTTTTTGCACAAGTGATATACGTCATCAAGCACAAATCCATTTTGCCGCATCATTCGTCTTATTCACCCGAAGCTGGCTTTGAAACCGGAGACTTTTAATTCTTCTGCGATTTCTAAAGATTTTAATTTTAAAACATTTCTAGTGACAGGGAGTCCTTGCCTTCTTTAAAGCCTATGTATTACAGACGCTGGACTCTACTGCTACAAAACACCCAACTTGAGGTCCCGTGAATGCTCGTCTCGCAGTATTTGCATTTAAAAGCTGTTTCTTCTGTTTTCTCCATTGTCAAATACAGGATTCATCAATATCGAATTTTCTTGCGGCATGTTTTTTCTGCACGTTGTATCACAATTAATTTATAATTTGCATCGTACATATTACGTTTATTTTTTTGGAATTTGATTTGACTGCATGTCTTTAGTCTCCACAGTGTCACTCATACTGCAAATGCTCTACAAAAACGCCAAATAAAAAAAAACAGTAAGCAATGTTGTCGCTGTTACAACAGAAAACCACACTGGCAGTTTAACCGGTATTCAGAAACATGTTACTCACCCCCCCTACTCATCCTTTGTCTTGCCTTCTACAGAAAGGTGCGAGCACGCACACGTACACTTTTTCTTCCTATTCGTTGTTCAATTTCCTGTTAATCCGAAACCCGGTAATCCTAAGGTCCGGTTAATCCAAAACCCATATTCGGTGAAATAATAAAGGTTCGGAGAAGGTAAAATGCACTTCATAAAAACCTGACTGTATTATTTACAGACTAATAATAAAACAGTTGAAAATCATTGTGTTATAGTGTATATGCAGTTCTACAATTTTGCCACAATTACTGTTTTAATCTTACAGCGTTTACTTTTTAAAACACTCTGTTATATTTTCTGGCGAAGTGACGAATACCTGCAAGTTGGTGGCAATATTTTGGCAGCGTCTTTGTTAGGTCTTGTGTGTGTGTGTGTGTGTGTGTGTTTTGTGTATACAGTCCACTATTTAAATACATTGGCAGCATTCTGCTCGTGGTAGCGAGGCCACATCAAAGGCTGCGTCCACGTGAGATACTCACTGCTACCGTCTGCTTCGTTTTTGCTCTCTTCGAAGTTATTGCCAGATTCTTGAGTGACCATTTTTATGGTTTCTTGGCCTGTGAACACTTCATCGCCCTCTAACATCCACTCACCAACATGATGCACTTTCCCCATTATCTAAACGTCTTAAAAATTATAATTTCTCTTTTATTGAACACGAAGTGTGTTTCATTTAGTTGCCATTTATATGCCTCTTAAAACTCTCCAAGAAATTAAACTAATGAAAACAACACTACTAGGCACTAAACATTGCAGAACGCTCACTGGAATAGTAAACAACAACTGTGCTAGTGCCGGCGCTGTCGTCTGCCACTACTCCACCCATCAATAGTCATGAATTAAGGTTACCTGTGCGTAAGATCTTATTTAGGCCTACACTGCACAAGTAACTGAGGTGCATATACGTTTGATTTGCATTTTATGCGTATTTTAAGAGAAATTCCGGTTACTCCGAAAATTTGCTAATCCGAAAAGTCTGCAGCCCCAGTTATTTCAGATTAGCAGGACTCTGCTCTATTAGCAGAAAAAGAAAATAACATGATCTTTCATCAGCGAGAATAGTCAGATTAGTTCTCATGAGAATCTATGTATGTGACTACAACTTTAGTTTCATGCGTACCGAAATCTTGGACCCAAATCACCTATCCCTTCTTAACCTTCCTATCAGTTAGCCAACAACTACCAGACAAACAGAGGGAAAAGGCAAAAGGTGATGGAAAGGAGTGAGTTAATAATAAACATGGGCTACAGACAAACTGAGAGAGAGTTCCTGAAGAGACTTAATATGTGAAGAAGAAGGTGTTTGTATAAGGTTTAGTACTAATAACATGGCTAACAAAACTAAATGAAAGAAAAGCTACTTTAACTATTTGAAATCTCCAAAAGGAATTACTCACTTTTAGGTTACATAATATAATAATTGATGACTCATTGAGCACTTGGTGAAACATATTAATACAAAGGTTTTTAAAAAATATATAAACACTTGGTACGTTTCACAGTTTTTATTTAACTCTGACAGCTCTTTCATCTTATTAAGCTATTGTCAAAGAGATCAGTGAACAAACTAAACTAAACAAAGGATGTTAGGGTGGTGAACATATGTTTAGGGCATGTATCCGGACATGTATGGGGTGTGATGATGGAGGGGGGTTGGAGAATCTAAGGGAAGGTCGTGTCTGTAAAAACTAAACATAATCTGAATGCAAAATATAAAAATTAACTACACTAATAACAACTTCTAATAAAGGAGATATACAGAATTCAGTTTACTATTTCTTTTATGAATTTGCTAACTGCTATAATTTTTATTGTTCGACTAAGCTTTTCGTCATCACTGACCTGGGGTTGTTTAAGACCTGATGATGTCAGTGATGACGAAAAGCTTAGTCGAACAATAAAAATTATAGCAGTTAGCAAATTCATAAAAGAAATAGTAAGGATGGCTGCTAATTTAAACAATATGAAGAATTCAGTTTGTTCATTTTTAACAAAAGAAACAAAAATTTAACTTTAATTTTAATTGAGTAATTAATACTTTTAATTATAGATTGGCAGTGACTTCTTCTACATTCAAGACTAAACTAGAAACCCATAATAAGGTAATGCACAGTTTTCCATGTTACTTTTCTCAATAAACGGTTTGAGGTTTTTGTCTGAAGCCAAAACAGCCAATGAAGCTAATCTGCTTTACCTGAATAAACTATATGACAAATAGTAAAGAAAAACATCTGGCTCACCGATTAATCATAATTTGCCGTACAGAGAGTAGAACTGTATGTGGAGCTGTTGTTCATGGAAACCAAATAACTAATTACAGAAAGCAATATTAACAGTGCTAGAGTACTTGCACTCTCTCTCGAGTCTCCTATTGGGCATGATCCCAGTCATTTTCTAGAACATACAAAGCGTCTTTGTCTACCTGACATTTTTGCTTGTGTTTTCATTGGTACGGTGAGTTCAAGATACTGAAAACCCACGGTTTCCATTTCTTGTGGGCTTTGCTTATTATGTTTCACCTTTAAATCAGTGTGCCAAAAAATAAACCAAAAGTAAAAAAAAATATATATATTTAAACAGGCAGAGGGAAAAATAAGCTGCTACCATTACTAGGTCTGAAATATTAATTAAACCATATACTGCTTTGAATTTAAATGTTCCAGTGTGTTACCAAAAAAAAATCTTCTCATCAAAACCATTCCTGACTTTTATTGTAGATACTGTTACGACATTACAGAACAATCTACGTGTTCCTCGAATGTTCCAGTGGAACGGCTGTACTGTTGTGTACGTACGTGATCCTCAACATGCGTTAGCGAGATTCTTCCGGACTCACCGGTTCATGCCTGCTGTGTGCAAGGCCGCAACTAATTACACTCTGGTGTTTTCTAGTAGCATTCTTCACGCACAGTATGGAATATTCTGGTATTTCGGTGGGGTATAAATACAAGTACTCAACGATGATCAGTTCAGTTTTAATTGCGATTTCTTTGAGAGTGGTTAGTAGTATTGTCGCAAAGTGTTATGTGTTTTATATTTGTGCCGGACAATTGTAATACAATTGTGTTTTATATTAGTAGACATTTTTATTGTGTGTGAACAATTTTTATTTGATTTGTTGTAAGAGACTATCTTGTTGATTACAAACTGCTTAATTGTGATAATTAAACCTGGTGAATAGTGACGTAATTTGTGTCTTGTATTTTGTTTTCCACTGTACCAAACGACGATCAGTTAGACCGCCGTAACACAGTAGGTCAGAAGTGTGATAGAACTGTTAACAGTGGAAACAGAGGACACTGTGTAGAAGACTCGTGTTAGTGGTAGTTGATAAACAAAGAAGAATGGATACCAGTCAGATGACAGAATTATTCAAAGCAATGCTACTGCAGATCGAGGAACAACACCGCCAGGAGGCAGAAGAAGCAGAGGAAAGACACCGACAAGAGACGGCAAAAGCACAAAAACGACATGATAAGAAACAGAGACAGGAAAGACAAGCAGCAGATGAACAACAGAAAGTGCTAATGAAAGAACGACTAAAAGAAAAATGTAAGCGCGAAAATGAAACACCAGAGAGATGACAAAAAGAAGAATTTAGTCATCAATCAGACAAAGTTAAGTCATTCGTACAAGTTGATAACACTGCAAAATTCGTCCTGTTACGAGGTGAGCTGAACAAACAAGTTGACAGAATATCTGAAGTTGAAAAATCTGTGTCAACCATTAAAACAAGTATGTCAGGTTTAAAAGATTCTATTAAAAATTCAATAAATCAAATTAAAAAGGAAGTTGAACGTAAAGATAAAGAAAGACCATTAATAAATGCTGATGAAGATTCAAAATATCAGGAAAATCGAACTAAAGTAGGGGCAGTCCCAACATTTGATGGAAGCACTCATTGGGCAACTTATGTTCGCCAATTTGAAGCTGCCGCTTGCTAAAATAAATGGACAGAAGAAGAGAAAGGGCTTTCACTAATTCCTCCTTTAAAAGGACCCGCTGCAGAACTAAAGTGCCACCTAACTCTTTGAAATCACGGTCACCTGATCTCTGGAATTACGGTGCGATTACCAGCATTTGTGCGAAGTATACTGTGTTCTAACTTAAAGCGAGGCGACAGCGTTCAAGTGAGAGCATTCAAGAGTTTGAAGCGAATGTCAACCGCCTGTGAGATTGGCTTATCATGAAGAATCGGAGGACTTCTGGAAGTGGATTTCTCTCATTATGTTTATTGACGGTATCAGAGATAGTCAACTGCAACAAGTGTTAAGAATGGCATGGCATGATAATAAATCAGATGCTCTAGTTCATGCTCTCTCCATTTTGAAGCTGCCAAGTTGGCAACCTACATTAATCAAAGTATGTCATCACATTGTAGCCAAATGGATTCAATACCACAGTATTGTCATAGTGGACGGAATAAAGAGACGATTCAAGATCACCAGTTTAAGAAGTCAGCAGCGCCACAACAATCTTTCGAACCAAAGGATAAAGACAGAAGACCGAAGTGTTACAACTGTGGGAAACATGGTCATCTACAGGTAGACTGTTGGAAGAATAAAATACTGAGAGAAGGGAGTGATCACACCAATTGGAGAAATAAAGCTACAGAACAGCACACAGTTTCCACGCTACATAGGACCAGTGGAAACTTGATCATTAATGGGTTTGGGAAAGGTAAACCAACATCATTTACAGTTGACACAGGTGCAACAGTGTCCATTATGCGCCCCGACTTAGCAACTGCCAGCCTCAAATTAGCTCTTATACAATACAGACTGTGACTGGAAGCCCCGTCAACATGTTAGGAAAGATAGACGTATGTGTATGCCTGGGTCTTCTCGAGTTTAGCCAACAAATGCTTGTTGCAGATATTGTTGATGAAGTGATTCTTAGCACGAACATCATGAATGCTACAGGTTTCTTGAGGACTTAAGAGAGAATGTCCTGAGGGTAGGCCAAGAGAAGGCAAAGCTTTGCATGACTAAAATGATAGGGTCTACCAACCATTCGATTAAGCAAGTGGCACTGACCGAAGAAGAAGTCAACAGGTCTGGTCACGAGGAACCTTCCCCATTGCAAGCGGAAATTGAAGAAGAACGAGCAGAAGTACACATGTGTAAAACGACAAAAGTGAATGGAAAGCCAACTATGGGTGTCAAGGAAACGCCTTTGTTTGTTCCTGAGTTAACAGAACTGCCCGGGGTAAAAGTTGCTGAAGATGTCTACGTAGTAGGTTGTTGACGAGAACCAATCGGACTTGGACCAGCTAATGGCGTATAGGTCATCAGTACATGACGCAATGGGAGTGACTCCCGCAAAACTAGTGGCTCAGCGGAAGACTCATATTCCTGGGAACTTGATGTTCGGGTCACACGAGACTGAATTCGAAGAACCGGAGAATTATCTTTCACAAGTAGACCAGCTATGTAGATCGCCTGGCCGAATATTACTTCAGAGATTTTTTGCCAGTTTGGAGAGATCAGGCTTAAGGAGGGGGCAGTGTTATGACATTACAGAATAATCTACGTGTTCCTTGAATGTTCCAGTGGAATTGGCTGTACAGTTGTATACATACGTGATACTCAACATGCGTTAGCGAGATTGTTCCGGACTCACCGGTCCGTGCCTGCTGTGTGCAAGGCCGCAACCAATTACTTTATGGTGTTTTCTAGTAGCATTCTTGTCACGCATATGGAATATTCTGGTATTTTGGCGGGGTATAAATACAAGTACTCAGTGATACTCAGTTCAGTTTGAGTTGCAATTTCTTCGAGTGCGGTTCGTAGTATTGTTGCAAAGTGTTATGTGTTTTATATTTGCGCTGGACAATTGTGTTTTATATTAGTAGACCTTTTTATGACGATAAGTTAGACCACCATAACAATACATTCGCATTATGAAATTTTTAAGAATACCTCAAATTTATTCTTGTGACATTACCGATCTAAAATTATAGTTTACATATTGTTACGATGGTCTAGTAATTGCCGTATAGTACAGTGGAAAACAAAATACAAGACACCAATTAAGTCATTAATCACCAGCTTTAATAATCACAATTAAACAGTTTGTAATGAACAAGATAGCCTCTTACAACAAATCAAATAAAAACTGTTCACATGCAACAAAAATGTCACTAATATAAAACACAATTGTACACTAATATAAAACACTCGATCCGCACTAACGAAAATCGCTCAGGTAACTGAACTGACAACCCGGCTACTGTAATTCCAGAGCTTTTGTTAATTCGGCATAGATGTTCTGGCTGTCAGATGGCACTTTCTTTATTAGCTCCATGGCAGGTCCTTTTAAAGCAAGAATTAATGAAAGCTCTTTCTTTTCTTCCGTTCATTTATTTAAGTGAGCGGCAGCTTCAAATTGGCGAATATAAGTTGCCCAGTGAACGGTTCCATCAAATGTATTGGAGCCTTTGCATAAACTGGCCCTACTACAGTTTGATTTCTCTGATATTTTGAATCTTCTTCAGCATTCAAAGATAATGGTCTTTCATTATCAACTATTTCTTTCATTAAATGTTTGACTTCCTTTTTAATTTGATTTTTGAATTTGTAATAGAAACTTCTAAACTTGAAATATTTGTTTTCACATATTTTTCTATTTCAGGTATTCTGTCAACTTGTTTGTGCAGCTCACCTCATAACAAAACGAATTTTGCAGTGGTATCCTCTTGTACGAACAGTCGTCTGCTTGACGACTAAGTTCTTCTTTTTCCGTCCCTCGGTGTTTCATTTTCACGCTTACGTTTTTCTTTTAGTCGTTTTTCCATTAGTGCTTTTGTCGTTCTTCTGCTGCTTCTCTTTCTTGTCTGAGTTTCTCATCCAGGTGTTTTTCCTTTTCTCCCACCTCTTGTCGGCATTGTTCCTCGATCTGCAGTAGCATTGCTTGGAATGATTCTATCATCTGACTGGTATCCATATTATTTTTATCAACTACCACTAATAGTACTCTTCTACGAAGTGTCCTCCGTATCCACTGTTAACCGTTCTATCAGAGTTCTGACACAACTGTTATGACGGTCTACTGATCATCGTATGGTACAGTGGAAAACAAAATACAAGACACCAATAAAGACACTAATCACCAGCTTTAATTATCACAATTAAACAGTTTGTAATGAACAAGATAGTCTCTACAACAAATCAAATAAAAATTGTTCACACGCAATAAAAATGTCACTAATATAAAACACAAAATTGTACTAACACAATAATTCTTCACTTTGAGAAACACTCAATCTGCGCTAACAAAGTCGCTCACGTAACTGAACTGACAACCTGGCTGCTATGGCTTTATATAGGCCCCGCAGAGATGCAGTACAGCTTTCCCTCCTTACTGCATGCCGCTGGCTTAATGCATATCTCAAGTGTTCCTGGAACACACTAGAACCACCTACTTGTATGACACAACAGCTGCCACACTGGACGGGGAGAGTGGGCTTCTCGTAACCATATATATATATTTTGTAATAAGATAAATTACACAATTTTATCAGGTATAATTAATTCATTTGCCTCACATTGTTTTAATTTGCCAATTTTTAATATAAGACAAATTACATTTTATTTTCTTAAAATTATTTAGTTAGTTCTTTCTTTTTTTCTATAATATTTTTTAATTCTTTACTTGAACAATTATAGTCTTTAACAATATTATGTGTAGTTCGATTTACATCCTTTTGCATTATACTCTCTCTTGCTGCTCTTGCAGTACATTACTTCTTTATCTCACGGCAATTAAAATTCTTTAACATACTGTCACCGGACAAAAGGCTTGCCGCATGACAAATGTACACTCTAGTGTTTTTGGTGGCCCTAAAAACGACCTTGTGGCGAGAAGGCTGATATTGGTCGTGCCGCGTTGAGATGTTCGGCGGCTGCGCCCGCTGTTCGTGGCGTACTGCAGTCCTCCTCTTCTTTCGGCATCGGTTGTAGAGTCGGCTGCCGGCCCAGCGAAATCCATCGCTGGCGCGGAACTGGGTGAAGACGCAAGAACACCGGTTCTATTCTTCGGCCGTTACTTCCGGCTGACTCCGCGCTGATCTCATCCGAGAGAGGAGAGGAGATGAAGTGCGTCTGATGGCGTAGCGATGAAGAGTGCGCCAAAATTAACGAATGTGAGTTGTGCAGTGTCCCGAGTCTCAGTTAGGATTCCTGCCACTCGGTCAGTTTGAGTTCCTTTTATATTGTTTTACCTAATTATGGAGGGTCTGAAGCGACCTGCGATTGGTGGATTATACCACCGGAGCTAATAAACGAGGTCGCTTCCAGGACTCACCTGGTCGTGGGGTGTATTTACCAAGTCCGGCAATGAGTGTGTTACCAACACCCGAGAATTGTGGGTTACTCTTTCGGAACGAACATAGAATCTACGCGCCAGGCGTCTCACGGTGTCATCAAAAGAGCGGACACTGAGTCCTCTCCTCTAAAGACGAGAAGAGTACCTCCGGGGAACTTTTCACGCAAGCTTCAGTCCCCAGTCGAGAACGTGCTGGAGTGCTGACCTGTGACCATGAGCAAGGTATCCCCAAACAGGACAGGCATATGTAATCATGGGCAACACATACGAGTTGACTATGAGCTTACCTAGCCGGGGGGTCATTGCCGGATTAGATAGCACGGGCCAGAGTCTACTGAGTTGCACCGAAGCGCGTTGTCGGATGTACTGTGTATGGGTTCGCCAGGTGAGTCGGGAGTCCACGTGGAGCCCGAGGTACTTGACGCTATTGGTCCAGGGTACCTCAAGTGGCCGAGGCCGCTTGCGTTTTCATGAGAATATTACCACGGTACTCTTGGAAGTGTTAACGGCAACTCTCCCGTCATCTTTCCACCCAACATATGCGTCGAGTTGGCGCTGGAGCTTGATTGCTGCATAACTTGCGTTTGGCTCTGAGGCAAATGCCGCAGTGTTGTCCGCGAACAGCGACAATTTTACTCCAGGAACTCGGGGCGTGTCATTGACAAACAGCGAGAACAGGAGAGGCCCAAGTACACTTCCCTGAGGGACACCCGTGGTAATATGCCTCTCCGAAGAGAGAGTGTGGTCTATTCTTACTCAGAAGCTACGGTCTCGCAGAAAGCTGCTGATCAAGTGAACGTAGCAATCTGGGAGAAGGACTTCCGTTAACTTGTAAAGGAAACCCTCATGCCACACGCGGTCAAAGGCTTTCTCTACGTCTAGGAAGATCGCAGTCGTCTGTTTGCCCTGGCAACCAGCCTCAGTAATGCACTCCACGAGTCTCATCAGCTGATGAGTCGAGGAGTGCAGCTCACGAAAACCGAACTGTTCAGGGATTACCACGTCTAGTCTTTCTAGGTGGTCGCGGATCCTACGCTGGATCAGTTGCTCAAAAACCTTGGATGTCGCGGACAAGAGGCTGATGAGTCTGAGGTTTTCCACGAGAAGAATTCTTGGGTATCACTATACCTGTAGCCATTTTCCATTTCACCGGAAAGTAGGCCAGTCTGAGACATATATTGAACAGATCAGAGAGGAACTGTATTCCTCGCTCCAGAAGGAGATGGAGTGCGGAATTCATGACTCCGTCTGCTCCAGGCACCTTCCGGGGCTTGATCTGAACAATCCTCTCAGAGACCTCCTCCGGCGAGATGGGCTACGGCTGGACTGTGATACCGGCCGATAGAAAGTGACCTACCTCGCGGCAGATTCGCTCAGTGAAGGCCGGGTTCTTGGATGGGTTGGGACCGAACTGTCGCTCTAAACTGTCAGCCAAGAACTCTGCCTTCTCGAGGGGGCGTCCAAGGGGTTGACCGCCGGGTCCGACCAGTGCGAAGAGAGGCGTGTGTTTACGCTTTCCCGTTAGGGCACTGGGAATCCACCAGACATAATGGTTCTCGGCAGGGCCATCCATCTGTGTTACAGCTAGCTCCCAGTTACGACTACGGAACGCCAGCATGTCACAATGCAACTTGCCGGTTGCTCTGTTAAACGCAGCCTTGTCAGCCGGGTCACGAGTCATCTGCCAGCGTCTCCGGAGGCAATTCCTCTCGCAAGCGAGCTGAGACACCTCTTCAGGGATCCGCTGATAGTCGGGCGTGAGCCCCAGCTTCATCCAGGAGGACACGTCTACCGCCGAGACTACGGCTGTGTCAAATAAGGCAACTGCCTCGTCGACATGCTGGGTAGTGTTGAGTGGTGTATGCTCAGGTAGGCGGCGACTGAACGCCGGGCCAAAGCGTTCTCACTCAATTACCAGCCGCTCGTCGCAGACGGTAGTGCTGGGTAGCTTGATGCACACTAATGGGGCAATGGTCCGAGGACAGTTCCGAAATGACGGGGACGTGGACTGGGCAATAAACGTCCCTGACCGCGGCAATGTCCAGTACATCAGGGCGGGAGTTAGCCCTCGAGGGATAGTATGTAGGTCCGGTAGGACCCGAGCCGCATCAGCATACCTGCGTAACCGGGCCCCGTTTGGATTCACCAAGCAGCTCCCCCAATCAGGGTGCTTACAGTTCAAGTCGCCCGCCAGGACTACCCTTCAGTGTGCGTCAAAGACGGCCTCCAGATCGTTCAACAGGAGCTCCGTTTGTGGAGGCTTGTATGGGGTAACCACGAGTAGACCGCCGAGAGCACCATGGAACTCAACCACGGTGCACTCGAGGTTCTGCCACTAAGGCAGGACAACGCAGTGATGGTGAAGACTCGCCTTCACCGCGATGGCAGTGCCCCCTCCTGCGCGATCCGACTGGTCGTCCCGGTAGTACACGTAGTTGGGTAGTCGGAATCGACGATGCAGGGTCAGGTGCGACTCACCAAGAAGAAGCACATTGGGCTTGTGACGGGCAACGAACTCTAAGAGCTCAGAATGCCAGAAAACGAGACCATTGGTGTTCCATGCCACGAGCTCGAGGTATCGCTTGAGGGATTACCCTGGTTGTCCGTTGTTCATAACAGACCAATAACACAGCAGGCTTCCACCAAGAGGAGGAATTTGTCTTGGGGCGAGGCTGTTGTCAAGCGTTCGTTGATATTAAGGAAAGTTAGGGCTACTTTCTGCAAGTCATAGCTTGCCAGAAAGTTGGAGACGACGGCGAGATCATCGGTAGATGATTGTGGAGAACGCTTGGTGGCAGCTGCATAGCTGCGGCGGGGCGAGGCGGTGGAAGCCTCGGGGGCAGGTTCTGGAGAGGGTGGTTGCTCTGGCTTTTGGCGGACAGGCTTGGGTCCAGTGGCAGGTACTGGCTGGCCCGTGTTCTTGGCCTGAGGTCCTTTACCTTTCTTGCCTGATCTGGGGTAGCGAGGCTTGGGTGGCGGCGGCAGTGGAGGATCAAGTTACTCATCATCCTACGGCAACGGGACTTTTGCATACGCGGGTGTCTTGCGTTCCGGTTCCGAGGGTGCGACTTCTGGTGTGGCCTGTTTAGCTTTGCTCGAGCTGACTACACTAGGTGGTTTCGGAACCGGAGCAGACCTTGGGGCTGGTTTCCGTACCACAGGCTCAGAGGCTTTGACCGATGTTACTGGCTGCACAGCATGTCGAGGCTTAGGCTGGACCGGCTTTACTAGTTTGTCCAGCTGCACTTTGTAAATTGGACAGCGCCTGTTATTTGCAGCATGGGCGCCTCCACAGTTAATGCAGTACCTGTGATTGTCAGGAACAGCGCGGGCCTCCGTTAAATGATCGAGTCCGCATCGGACGCAGGTCGGCGCGTTCTGACAAGCAAAGCTGCTGTGGCGGTACCTCTGACACCTGTGGCATTGGTAAATCTTCCCGGTCTGACGGCACCTGGAGTCTGATTAATGGCAGGGGTCGACGCGTGCCATAGGTTGTATACAACAGAGAGGCTGCCACAAACTTGTAACCCGTGTCGCACAGTTCGTCAAGGTCGACCTGCGGATCGGCCTGTATGTCTAGCCCCCGAAGAACGAGGGCTACAGGCTTGATGCGTTTAAGGGAACTGTGGAACTGGAACGATTCTTGTTCCAGCCACTGGATCACTCCGAAGTGTTCCGATGCGCTGCAGCAGGTAACGCATACAGTCTTGCTCGCTAGGACTTTGACAGAAGCGTTATCTGCCAGCACAACAACCTTGCGGAGTCGGCGACTAAAGCCAATTATGTCCCTGACGAACACCGGCGGGATCCTTCCTTCGGAGATGCGGCTAGGCGCAACCTCAGCGGAGGCTTGGAATGCCGCCAAACTCAAGGAAGCCAGGGACGGAGACTTCCTCGGCTTGCCACCATGCCCTACAACCACCCAGTTGGTGGAAGCCGAGGTCTCCAAGTCGTGGGAGTCAGACTCCAGTAGAGGGTTGGGGCTGCCTGGCCTACTAGCGGCCGTGCAACCGGAAGGTCCAGCCTTTACGGGCTCTGGTGGCCCTAATAAGGACCGATCGTTGTCACGATCTTTCGCGGGTTGAGCAGGGCTTCCCGCACAAGTCGTAGGGTTCCCGTATGGCCCAAGTGGCCAGCCAGGGGGCTCGTCGCTGCCGCACAGTGCAACAGGAACACTATCAGCTGGTCCAATGCTGACTAACTTAGTTCTTTGCCCAGCGGGTATCTGGGGGCCGAACTGTGACACCGTCACAGTGGCGGCGCAACCCGCATCTCTATTAGTGAGTCCTACTCTCGGACTTCCCGGATTCCGCTGGGTAGCGCTACCTAACCGACTTACCTGCACTGTGCGGCAGGTCCCAGTCGTGCGTGTTGAATTGTCTTTGTCTTGCAGCCAAGGCGGCTGGTCTACTTCCATCGCTGCAGCTTGATGATGGTGTTGGCGATGTTGAGAATGTTGGTCCAGTGGTTCTTCTTTACTGCCACCGCAGTAGCGTGTGGTGAAGGCCTCTTCATAGTTGTTCTGAGGTCGAGGCGATCCTCTTCTGCGCTGTTCAGTTGACGTCTGATCTCTTTGAATGCTGAGTGCGAAGTGTTCATTGCGCCACAATTTTCTACCGGCCCAGGTTTTATGCACTAACCGGGATTGCTGATTGGCTCACTCCGAGCACGTAGTTGGTCATGTCTCAGCTGCTGATAACTGATTGGCTCGCTGTGTCCACTGCTGGTACTGGAGAGCAGATGTTCGCATACCGCTGCCATCACAACTCCCCCGGGTCTTGAATGCTCTCCAGTAGTAGCTCCAGATTTTTTAGAGGTGTTTGTTGGGCGCCATGTTGTTTTGTGTGCCGGCTGGTAGCTCGCTGGCATGGCTGAATCTTGCATCTGCAAGATGATTGGGGCCCCACGTTGGGCACCACTTGTCACTGGACAAAAGGCTTGCCACATGACAAATGGCGCCAATCGTACACTCTAGTGTTTTTGGTGGCCCTAAAAAGGACCTTGTGGCGAGAAGGCTGATGTTGGTCGTGCCACGCTGAGATGTTTGGCGGCTGCACCCGCTGTTCGTGACGTACTGTCCTCCTCCTCTTCTTTCAGCATCGGTTGTAGTCGGCTGCCGGCCCAGCTAAATCCATCGCTGGTGCGGAACTGGAGGGCGAAGATGCAAGACCACCAGTTCTATTCTTCGGCCATTCCTTCCGGCTGACTCCGCGCCGATGTCGTCCAAGAGAGGAGAGGAGATGAAGTGCGTCCGATAGCATGGCGATGAAGAGTGCGCCAAAATTTTCTGCCGGCCCGGGTTTTATGCACTAACCGGGATCACTGATTGGCTCGCTTTGAGCACGTACTTGGTCATGTCTCGGCTGCTGATCCCTGATTGGCTCACTGTGTCTGCCGCTGGTACCAGAGAGCAGATGTTCACATACCGCTGCCATCACAATACATTTAAGTCATGTGTCTAAGTAAGTTATAACAGAATAGTGGATACACATAAATTAATTATGTTAATATATGTTATAATGGACAGAGTACAGTTTTCCATTGTGGACAGTGCCCGAAGAGAGTTCATTTGTGTTTTGTACTTGACTAACTTGTCTCTAATAAAAGGAATTTATTCTGTGTCTACATAGTTACATTAGTAAATTATTGTGTTAATTCCAAAAGTAATCACTTGTCACAGCCTCTCTCAATAACAAATATGGGAGCTAATAATTACGAGTTAGCAAACATGTTGCACATGATTAGTACGAATAGCAACTAACTGAGAATGTGCGTGATACGAGTCTCTGGATGGTAGTAAAATAACTGATATTCTAAATGCTGATTCTGATTCAGATATTATTGATGATAGAGATGAGATCCAACATATTCTGAAGATGAAAATTGAAGATTTTTTTTTAATATTAGCATAATATAATTTTCTAAATTACTATTTATTGTATTCAACTTTCTTTGTTTTTTCTTTTGTTGTACTCTTTCATACCTTGTTCTTTATGTAACCAATTATTATACATTTGTTTTAGTCTTATCATATTTCTCTTTTCAATATTTAAGACAGTAAAAAGTACTTCAAAACACATCACATACAGTACCTTCACCTTCTACAGCATACATTTCCTTACAATCAAAAGTTTCATTGCTAGGTTCGATTATATTTACCACTTGCATAGACTTGGGATCAACAATTATAAAAAATTTAACAATTACATTAATCGATAAAAAAATGTGATACCTTTTGTAGTTTCATTGTTAAATTTCAAAATGACCAAATTTTATAGATAATTCTTAACATTCTTTGCTACCAGTTAAAAAATTAACAAAGTAATTTTTTGGCTACTTAAGAGGAAGAGTAGACAAAACCGTTTTTGAAGCCAATGTTGGAGAAAGTTTGTTCCAGGTAAAACTAATCCATCAACAGATAATGGACTGGTTATCCCATGTTACCGTTAGGTCTCCTTTGTCACCTTGAGAATGTCCTGGTGACAGGGATGGTTTTCTGTCTACTGTTTAATTATCCGCTGTAGGCTACAATGATATCTTATAACTTCTGTTTTAACAGCTGTAATAGTGGGAATACAGTACTGCTGTATGCTGCTAGCAAACGTTACAAGAACATGTTGAGATCCAAACTGGAGTTCATTTCGTGCACTGACCATCTTGCACGTGTTTATTTGGTGACATGAATTGGTAGCGCTCATCTGCTGCTGTGCGAACACCTCATAAACATAAGCAATTATTGGCTAGTTCAAAGAATGTTAAACTCCACTCCTCCTACTTCCCAAATGTCACAATGGAGGGAAAAACAAATTTTTGTTTTCACGACTTTACTGTTCACAGCCTGTTCTTTGGTGTTTGTTGTCATTTTTATATTAGTGTAGTCAGGGTAGTGCCAGTTCTTATAGTTTTGTTTCTCAACTTTCTTGTTTTGTAACCAGAATACTTCATTGTTACATATTATTTATTATTTTTATATTCATATGGCATCGTCAGGTTGGCAACAAATTCCTAATGAACAAACTGAGAAAAGGGACAGTCTCAACTTACATGAAATTCCGATTCTGTTAAAATTTAATAAGTTTTCCAATAATTATTATAAAATTAAGAAAAATTAAAGTTATTCATAAACACATCTGTTGACATTTTTTAACCTGATTTTAATTATTTCAACAACCAAAGTAAAAGTTCAATTTTTAGTTCAATAAAAAAAAAGAAAAACAAAAATATTTACGTTTTACGTTTTAATCAGTTAATTAGATTTTAACTTTAATCAGTTAGTTTTTGTATGCATTAACTTTACTTTTGACTTAGTTAGTTTTTTGGACAATAATTTTAACTTAAATCAGTTTAAAATTTGTATTAACTTTCCCAAGTCTGACCACTTGCATATTCTGGTAGTATACATTAATATCATTTATATTTACATTTTTGGCACATGAGAAAGGAGTTGTTACAAATGACAAAAAACATGCAGTAACGAGTGTGCCTGATGTACGTTTCCTCCCATTATGATGCAGTTGTGGCGGCAATCCCCACTCATTATTTTTTGTCTTTGGTCGACATATAGTATACAATGCAAAGCTTAGATCTCCATAATCTGCATACAATTACTTGTCTCTTCCAGTTATAATTCTTCTGATCACTTTTATTTCAACTCTAAACAGAAGATATATAAATTGTAATGGGATACATTTGTGACGGGGAATAAATTTTAATAATTGAAAATAATTTTAAAGTAGTCAGTGTTCACCTGTGGGGTACCTCGTGTTAACCAGCTACACATGCAACATTATTGCAAAACATACATCTATGTTGATGTCTGGCCTGCCCGGCTAGACGGATTATGTAACCGCTGGCAAGCTCAGTCTCTCTGTGAATAACAGAAACACACGTAATTGCCACCCCAGTTTGCATCAGGAGGTCACAGTATACAGTCGTTAACCAACAGAACAGTCGTTTACAAGTCAAACGGTGGCCTCGGACGTGTGAGATGGGCCGAAAACATTGTCGGCCTATCCAGTAAAATAACTACTAAAGTGTACAAACAATATAGCGCGGTCAAAGTCAGTCAACTCGTAATTCTGTGACCACGCGGTCAACTAACTCAAAAAACCAATCAGTGCTCGCGATCGAGTTATGTCGGCCGACATTATATTATACAAGAAAAGGTAATCAGAAACAGTATTCACTTATTAAATACTGTTTGTACAGTTATAGGGAAACCTATAACCTATCAAAATAACAGTTCGGAGTGATGAGTGATACAGTGAGTAACACGTGACGGTGGCGAGGCTGTCTGGAACGCCGTGGATTGGTTAAGTACCATTCAGAAACAAACAAATCAATTTTATAAATATACAAAGCACTTACAGATACTGAGCTCTTATAATGGGTGTTAGAAAAAAAAATGTAAAAAAGAATGAAAGAGTGAGTGCAACAAAGTACTGGACCATTATTAAGATTAAGAAAATTGTTACAGCCATTTAAGCATAATAATCATAAGAATTGTTTCATTATTGTTTGATATACCGATACTAATAACTTTGTATGTTGTTTACGTTCAACAAAACAAAAAACAGAAACTTTTAATCAATACATTAATTAACCAGAGTAGAATGTGATACGTTATTACATAGCTGTAAAACATTATCTAATTTCATTAAATAAAATCCAAATAAGTTGCTTTAGTCAGCATAAACTGTGTTACTATATTTTCACCACTCAACTCAAATAATCCTTCTGCAACTTTTTCTTCTATAGGACCCTGGAGGAAACCCGAAGGTAAGAAAAAGTAAAGTATTATAGAATTGGTAAGTTTTAGTAACAAATAAAAAACGACCAGTTTCAATGGCGCCCGAACAGGGACTCGATATTATTATTAATTGCATAAAAAACAGTAAAGTAACAAAATGGCTTGTTATGAGTCCAGGTTTTACTGTCCCATGTCTTAAACGGTCTGTTTATTATTACTGTTATTTATTGATTCTAAGTTTAGTAATGTAATTTATTAACTTCTCTTCAAGATTTTCATTCAAAGTATGTTCTGTTTCCAGCGTCTAGTATTCTGGTCGCCTATAGCTTACTTCACTTCCTTGCACAGATGAGACGATTTCCTTCTTCATTGACTACTGAACAAAAGGTAACTCAACAGGTCTTAACACATTCAAACTGACCAGAGTACTGTAAGGTCTCATAAAGACGAGGTGCGGGCATAGCTTGTAGTCACGTATCTAACTGTATAATAAATGTAATACGGCTTCCGTCTACATGAAATTTACCCATTTCATTGTGTTATATGACTGCAATGTGTCACTACACCCATCTTTATTAGAATTATTTTCACTATAAAAATTAGTAGGCTGTTTTGTTACACCACAAATTTTGAATACTTTTATAAATATAGGTAAAAGTACAGCTTGATGTCTTCACCTTCGATTTTCAAAAAACACTTATATTTCCCTTATTTAGGCCCACTGGTTATTATTCTCTAGCTGAATTCATTAGAAACAATTGTTAGTTACAGGCCTATAACTGCAGGCTTTTTACAGCCACACTTCGTTTTTTTTTTTTTTTTTTACATTCGTCCCTACAAAAACAATTACAGACATACAATTGAAAATAACCATTTCATAATCAAATGCTTGAAACAATATTAATTAATAGAAATACTATAATCTTACTCTTACCTTCGAATTTCGGGTCCAGAGTCGTTCAGACGAAACCAGCTACAGAAAAGGTTACTTGGGTTGACGTTTCAAAATAATTTTTCTAACACCAAATTTTGTATTCTAAACAACTAACTTTCTTTAATTTACTATTTGCTTCCACTCTATTTTTACATTACATTTTTTTTTTTTTTTAAATAAGGCATGAATACTTGAACAATTGGTTTTAACGCATATGAAAATGACTTAGCAATAGTACAATTTACAAATAACTTGACCTGCACTTTGCAACGCTCTCTCATTCATACTTTTTTATTTTCTTCTCTCTTAAAACCCCATAATTAAAACTCGGTATTTATATTTAATGTCTGTATTTAGGGAATAGTTCTGATAATGTTATGTAGAATACTTAACAACCCACGGCGTTAATCAGTTCCATCACCACCGTGTGTTGTTGGCTGTTTCTAGTCACTAAGGTTATTTCCACAGTTCATAATTTTCCGCACTACCGCTACACACTCCGTCTTATTTAACTCACTTTAGTTTGCAATTGCGAATTTTACTTTTACAGATTTGTTTGTCGGCCGACTTTTATTGCTCGAGCTCTTATGTTTTTAACTATGCAACCGCGCGTTATTGTTTATGCACTTTTAATGTTTATTATACTTCTCTAATAATGTTTATTATACTTTAAAAGATAGGCCGACTCTTTACTACGGCCTATCTTGCACCTGAGGCCACCGTTTAATTTTAAATCACAAACTTTACTGTCTGATGCTGCTTACTACTGTTCACTATCTGATGACAAGCTGCAGACTGTGATTCACAAAAAGCCTGCTGCTGGGGCAGATACGCAATATGTCTGGGCAATTGTTTAGGCTAACTGTATGTATGTTGTACTGGGGCTCCTCACAGGTGAAAGTTAACAATTTTTTAATTACTGAATTAAATACTGATTAAAACTGAATTGCTAAAATAAAATTAGAACTGGGGTAGCACCAATTCTGTACCGTTACAATACCCCCCCAATAAGAGGTTGAAGGCCGAAGCGTTCAAACTCTTATTGCCTAAAACCTAAGAGGATCAGTGAGGATATGGCACCACAACCCCCCTGAACACTCTACTAAAATTATGGGTTCTTACCCCCCTAGTCTGGCGGCTGCGACAGCACCCATCCGATCTTACTGGACTTCTCTGTTCGAGATCCCAACACCCTAAGCTCAGACAGATACCCGCCACAGTATCACCTGGCTTTATAACATTCAATTAAAAATCGACAAATGGCCTTCCATCACTCCATATCCCACAACTGATTTGTTTCCTCTTAGCCATACCGGCTTATTCTGTACAAAGTACTGGTTCTTTTATTTGCAAAGTACTGGCTTTAGTTTAAAATACTAATATAACCTTACAATCTACTTGCAGTTCAGTCATATAAACTAAATAATATTCCCCGTAAACATAAAACATAACTTGACATTGATACAAGTTACTTGGACAATAATATATACATCTTATTTTCCAAACATTATCTCAGCTTTAACGTTCATTCAGTTTTTTAATTTAAATATATATTTTAATCATTATTTTCATCAATCACTATTTAATCTCCCGTTACCTTTGAAATTTAGTCCAAAGTAAATTTAACTTTATTATCAAAAATCATCTTTTCAATTACTTTAATTACCAAATTAATTTTAAATCATATTGTTTTAATTAACAATTTCAAAATTAATTAATTTTTCAAAATGATCCAACAAAAATATTACTTATATTATTCAAAAAATTTACATTCCTTTCTTCACATACGGTATTTCTTTTTATTTCATGATAGGATTTTCTACTGGCAATGATTCAGCAGACTACAACATTTTTGTTATTGTATGTCTGTAGACATTAGTCACAACATACAACACACCTGTTTACATCAACAAGTGTCTGCCAGACTGGTGTTATAAACACTCTTTCAGTCTAAACATTCTGCTTACCACACCTCTCATACTTGTACTTTTATTTTCAATTTCTATAAATCTTTTAGTTAGCATATTTGTCAAAGTCTATTTATTACAGTTCAAACCAAAAATAATTTTAATTCACCCTTTTAGTTATTATTACTTTTTTAATTACAGTTTTCATTTAATACCATTATCACAATTCATTTTATTTGAGAAACATCTCAAATTATTTTAAATAAATTAATTATTGAAAATACAAGTTCAGTTGCTATCAAAACAATTATAATTCTCTAATTACCGTCTTCAAAATTAATTTTGTTATTTATTTAGATTGCAAATATTAATATTATTCTTATCACAACAATTTCCATGACATACACGCATTGTTTACCTAACATTTTACAACGCACACAAGTAAATTCACTACACTTATTTACAATTATTCATCATTGATTACTCAGTTATATCACACTTCAATGTCCAAGGTTGCGAGGTCAAAACCATAAAACAATATATTTAAATTGTCCATTTGTGAATTTAAAGCTCAGCCTCCATCGACAAAAATTAGCCTTGGTTTCAAATAACAATTTTCAATTTTATTTGCATTCCACATACGGTTATCTTGTGTATAGTAACCATAAAATTTCAGTTTATTCATTTTACCATAATAATCATATACCAGGTCAACATTATTTATTTCTGTCCAGTCTCCATTAGTAGTTATATTCATTATCAAGTCAATTATTTTCTCATTCATTACAACATAAGGTAAATTATTATTCTTTAAACATGTATCATCAAAACAATTCTCACTCTCTATTTTAACAGGTAAGTATTTCATATCATTTAACCTCTCTTTCAACTCATTATAATTTCTCTGCAACTTATATAATTATATTTCTTTATCAACACACAATTCTCTATCTAAATCTCTCTCATCATAACACCATATCACACTATTCCACACAGAGGGTACAAACTTGTACAAAAAGGGGAAATAATTCAAATCTTTCACTAATAAGGGTCTCTTGCCCTCCAATAATAACATTTTTGAACACCTTGGTTCATCACAAATAAGGGAACAATTTACCCTCTGCCCTACACATTCAGCTACTCTCTCTCTCCATTCTTTTTCTAATTCAACGACACTAACTAGCAGTCCCTGATCAACCTCAACTCTCATTCTACACTCATTATCACCACTATCATCTACTGTATTACTTTTTAACATATTGTTATAATCATCGGTATTATTCACCTCGCTATTAATTTCTTCACTATCTGTTATCATTTTACCACTGTTACTTGCAAAACTTTTTAAATTATCATTTACTGTACTTACATGTTCAAGAATAACATTACATCGCTCATCTATGTCATTTAAACGTTTCTCAATAAAAAAAGTTTTGTAGTTTCATTTTATTAATATCGCTCTTGATTTCATCAAATTTATGGTCATTTACATCAAAACGTTTATTTAATGCATCAAATTTTGTCTCAAACTTTTCCTCATTACTATCCAAACGTTGATTAATATCGTCAAGTTTTACATTCTGTTCCTCGAAACGATAATTAATTTCGTTAAATTTAGCGTTCAAATTTTCACACTTACTATCTATCTTTAACAACAACTGCATCATACTCATCATCTCACCCCTGTCAGATTGATTGTTTTTGTTAACTGATTTTGGGGTTATTTGAATCCCCGAGTCATCTATGTCAGCTGACTTACTTAATTCTCTATTTTGGACTAAGATTGGAGTCGAATGGACCTCCAACCCACTCATGACCGTTGATTCGGTCAAACTATTTTGTTTATTGATAGTTGTATTTTCTGCATTGACTTCGGTTAAGTCAGTCATGCTGACTTCATCATCGTTATTTTTCATTTTATCTAGTTTTTTTTTTTTACCTATACTATTGTACACACCTTATCTTACTTCTATGTCTAGTATTTTGTATATTTGCTTATATCATATGAACTAACCATACCATTGCCCCTACCTCCAAATAACCTGTTCTGCAGCTTAATTAGGTCTGGCGAATATAGGTTGTAAACCCTATACTCGCGTCACTGTTATGGGAGCCACTGAAACAATATTAATTTGTTCAAATACTATAATCTTACTCTTACCTTCGAATTTCGGGTCCAGAGTCGTTCAGACGAAACCAGCTACAGAAAAGGTTACTTGGGTTGACGTTTCAAAATAATTTTTCTAACACCAAATTTTGTATTCTAAACAACTAACTTTCTTTAATTTACTATTTGCTTCCACTCTATTTTTACATTACATTTTTTTTTTTTAAATAAGGCATGAATACTTGAACAATTGGTTTTAACGCATATGAAAATGACTTAGCAATAGTACAATTTACAAATAACTTGACCTGCACTTTGCAACGCTCTCTCATTCATACTTTTTTATTTTCTTCTCTCTTAAAACCCCATAATTAAAACTCGGTATTTATATTTAATATCTGTATTTAGGGAATAGTTCTGATAATGTTATGTAGAATACTTAACAACCCACGGCGTTAATCAGTTCCATCACCACCTTGTGTTGTTGGCTGTTTCTAGTCACTAAGGTTATTTCCACAGTTCATAATCTTCCGCACTACCGCTACACACTCCGTCTTATTTAACTCACTTTAGTTTGCAATTGCGAATTTTACTTTTACAGATTTGTTTGTCGGCCGACTTTTATTGCTCGAGCTCTTATGTTTTTAACTATGCAACCGCGCGTTATTGTTTATGCACTTTTAATGTTTATTATACTTTTCTAATAATGTTTATTATACTTTAAAAGATAGACCGACTCTTTACTACGGCCTATCTTGCACCCGAGGCCACCGTTTAATTTTAAATCACAAACTTTACTGTCTGATGCTGCTTACTACTGTTCACTCTCTGATGACAAACTGCAGACTGTGATTCACAAAAAGCCTGCTGCTGGGGCAGTTACGCAATATGTCTGGGCAATTGTTTAGGCTAACTGTATGTATGTTGTACTGGGGCTCCTCACAGGTGAAAGTTAACAATTTTTTAATTACTGAATTAAATACTGATTAAAACTGAATTGCTAAAATAAAATTAGAACTGGGGTAGCACCAATTCTGTACCGTTACATGCTTATCTCACTTCTTTTCTTCTTTGCAGAACAGCTTCCTGATGTGTCGGATGGTCCATCCAATATTTCTATAGACAATCATAGTCATGTTTCTCAACATAATGGTATTTAGCATGGAGGTAACCAGTACAAATTTCGTATGTCCCTACAGAAGAGTACTCATTCCCAGGAAATGTCGAATGGTCTTCCCAAGCTATCCACAACGCTCCAGACAGACCCATATTTGAGGAAGATTGTTATATCTCTGCCCCACTTGATTCTCAATCTTCACTCCTTGATTGCTTTTCACATTTTTGGATTCAGAAATTGTAAACAAAATAAAAAGTGAAACAAACAGATATGCTAGCACTACAATCACAAGGGTCAGGTGTTCAAACTGAAGCCACACAGTATATAGCAGAAATGGACAACAGTCAAACTCCATGAGTTGTATGGGTTCTTTTTGATAATACTGAACATGTCTGTTGAACACAAATCAGACTAGAAAAAACAATAGAGCCAAAGACCATTTATACATACACCGTTTGCTGGAAAAATAATGTAGAGTGACAGATTTTCTTCCATTTTGTCAATGCTCCATCTCAACAACAATGAAAAATACGTGCCCCGTAATGAACCAAATCACGACCCCTTATTTAAAATAAGGCCAAACATAGATTACCTTCAGAACAAATTCAGAAATTCTTTGATTTCTTCAAAAACCTGACCGTAGATGAAGGCATGTGTCTTTTCCATAGCCGTATACATTTCAGAGTTTATATGAAAAATAAGCCTGAAAAGTATGGAATGAAAATATATATTTTAGCAGAATCTAACTCCAGTTAGTATTGGCTTTTGAACCATACTGTGCCGGGGTTTGAATTTTCCTGGCGCGGTTTGAAGGCGATCAGTGCCGCAAATGTGTGTGGCAGCTGTGCTCGACACAGCTACCTCGATTATTAAGATGTGATTGCCAAGGCTGTGTCTACGCCACGGCAATGCAATCTAGCAAGCCTAGTCAATTGTATCAGTGGTTCCTTATACGTTGTTAATGGAAAGTTACCAAATGTTATGATCGGCAAATCGGACAGGTCGCTTTTATGCCGGATAGTGGGACCGTTTAATCCAGGCCTCATTCTCATTTCTTCGCCAACCTTCAAGGAGAGTGTCCGATGGTCTGACGGTCCAGGGTTAAGTGCTTCGTAGATCTTTCCATATGACTTCGTAATCCAGTAAAGGTTTTTAGGTTAGGCTCAATTATATTATTCTATGTTCATTTAATGATGGATTATGTGTTATGTTTGTGTGTGTGTGTGTGTGTGGCCCAGATGTCTGTAAAGCATATTTAATTGTAAAACCTTTGTATTGTAAAATTGATTTACATGTTACTTCCGGTCCGGAAACACGTGGTGACATTGTGTTTGATTGTCTTTTGATAAAGGTAATTAAAAAGTAATGACTATAACTGGATAAAATAAACCATGCTGAATTAATAAGAGCAAATAAAATGTTGATAAAAAATTGTGACAGTGTGTGTGGTGTCTGTGTTCTGAGGCGAGACAGTGTATGAGTGGGTGTATTGACTGACGGCTAATCTCCAAATAAAAATGTTATAGGGCCCCCGCACCAGCCGGGAGAAAGGAGAAGCAGAGGTAGTGACATCAACACCGGTCACTATTCGCAGAGCAGTGCACCAGGATGCTCCCCGACGCTGTCAGGCCCAGAAATACTCATCCTACAGGACACCGAAGGACCCACATCTGCCCGGAATGACTCGCTGGAGATTCAACACACTCTAAGGACCGTCTGCAGCACTCATGGCACACTGGTCAGCATGGTACCCTTTGAGTTCTTCAACAAAAGTACAGGTGGGAGAGTTCTAAGAGTTCTAATTATTAACCTTCAGTCAACCAACTCAATAGACTGGCCCCCCTGGTGTTCACGTTAAACATCTTGTTAATGCTCTTAAAGAAAATGGTACAAGAACTCCAGCTGTTTTAAAAAACTTGTAACTGAATATTTTGTAATAACATAAATTAATGTTCTTAAGGAAAATGGTACATGATTATAACAGTGTGTCACATGTTAGCACTAATAAAAAATTGTTACTGTTACAAGAGTGTTGATTGCAAATCCTGTCACTCTGTTTGGGCTCCAGCACACTTTCCGCTTCCTCTAGGCCAAGTAGCCTAGTTTTTAAATTTTGCATAATGGCCTAAGTGGCCGTTACAGTACACAGACAGAAATGAAAATTCTGTAGTTTCATTGTTGTGTACCTCATTGGCTTGCATTGTTAAGGGGCATACCATTTATATGGACCGCTTCTATTCAAGTCCATTAGTTCATGATTTCTTGTGGCAATTTCTATCGACATTTCATCCCGAATGCTGCAGAAATCACTGCCCCACTTAATGAATTATGTAAAAAAGGGGTTAAATTCAAATGGGGAGAAAAGCAACAGAAGGCTTTTGAGGCGCTTAAGGAGGCCAACATGTCTCTGCCGGCGTTGTGGATCCCCGATTTTTCTAAGCAGTTCAGTTGCGCTCGAAGCTGTTCTTTCCCAGGTGGTTGAAGGTGCTAGGCAGCCAGTGGGTTTTTAACTCGGACCTTGATCCAACAAGAAAAGAAGTCATCTGTCTATGAACTAGAGTGTTTGGCAGTGGTATACGCTCTATTTAAGTTCAGACGTTTCTTGGAACATGCTGAGTTCCTACTTGAGACCGATAATCAGGCTCTCTCTTGGCTACTTGCTCATCCCCGGCAACTGAGTAAAATTGGAAGATGGGTGGTGAAAATTTCATCCTTAAATTCAAGGTGCAACACACTAGGGGAACTCAGAATGTGGTTGCTGACGCTTTGTCCTGCATGTTTTCCCTACCCAGTGAAGTTCAATCTGAGTAACACTGTGCCTTATTATTAGACTTTCCACTAGCCTTTACTGATGTGTTACCCCATCAGTTAGATGATGAAGAGTTGGGTCCTATCATCAATAAGTTAAAAGAGGCCCCATAAAAGTTAATGTACAGGCCCCATATTTCTTGTCCAAGGCCATCCTGTGTTGTAAAGAAAGAAAAGGACGAGTCCCTAGAATCGTGGTGCCTAGCAAGTTAGTGCCCATGGTCTTCAGCTACTATCATAATTCCCCAGGAGGTGGACATAAGGAGATTTCAAAGACCATTTCCAGCATTAGGAAGCATTTTATTTGGAAGGGTATCGATAGGGATATTGCTGCTAGATAGAGTTAAACCGTGTCATCTTTGTGGGTTAAGCAAGCCTGCCCAAAAGACTAAGTTAGGTTTCTTGTCATCGGACGTGGCGAGCAGACCAATGGAGAAGTTATTCATCGACTACGTGACCTCTCCCACACAGCAAGTCAGGTAATTCTTTCCTGCTTGTTTGTGTGGATGCTTTTTCTAAGTTTGTCTGGCTATTGCCCTTATGGCAGGTAAACACTCGGTTAACCATTCTAGCACTCCAGACCAATATCTTTCAGCATTTCGGACTTCCAGCCATCATTGACTCTGATAATGGTCCACAATTCATTTCAGTTGAATTCCGGCGAATGTGGCTCGAAACGGTATCCAACATGTAACCACTTCCCCTTACTACCCTCAGCTGTCCCACGCGGAAAGATTCAACAGGAATCTTAGGTCTGCTCTGATTGCTTACCACGCAGAGTAACAGAATTGTTGGGACCAGAATCTCAAGTGGTTACAGTTAGCTTTCAATTTGGCCCTCCATGAGAGTCATAAGGCCATTCCCTTTGAGGTCATTTTTGGATTCTTGTCCACACTTCCATTGGCCAACTTATGGAAAATTGAAGATCTTCTGCCTAATACTCCCGACATTAGGACAGCAGACAGGTGGAAAGAGGCCCGGAAGAATCTGCTTCGTGCACACGAGCGTGTCCGTTACAATCAGGGGCGAACTCCTAATTAATCCATTTAAGGTTGGGGATTTAATCTACTGCCAGAGCCACCCGATCAGCTCAGCCATGGACAAAAGAGCCGCCAAGTTGTGTTATCATTGGTCCAGTCCATACCGCATTCTGAGGTTTGTGTAACCAGTGACGGTGAAGTTGGGAGATCCCTACAGTGATATAGAGAAGTTGACCACTCACATACCCAAGTTTAAGTTTTGCCATAGGGCGTAGGTAGGTGAGTGGTGGTAGAAAGGTTGTCCTTGTTAAAGTATTAATTTGGATCGTGGGTTCTCAGTTTGTGAGTTTGGGAGGACTTAGGAGATCAGAGCTCTAGTGCTAGCACGAATTCCTGCCTTTTTGTTCTTCTTTCTGTCTTCTCTTTGTGCTGGCCCTAGCCAGGTCAGCATACAGTTCCACACAATTATACACATACACACCCAGGTACACGTGCACCCACACAGTTTCATCTCTTCCTTCTTCTTGTCTTGTTTTCCTCTAAATATAGAGTCTCTGTCTTCCAGAGAACGATCTATTTTCCTGAGACTCCCGAAGCAGCAAAGATGATTGTGGTTGTCATTGTGGAATAGCCAGGAGGCTGTAGATTGATTGTTTTTTGGGGGGGGCAACCAGGTTACCCTTCTGGGGTGGGGGTGTACCGGGGTTTGAATTTTCCTGGCGCAGTTTGAAGGCGATCAGTGCCGCCAATGCGTGTAGCAGCTGTGCTTGACACACCTACCTCGATTATTAAGATGTGATTGCCAAGGCCATGTCTACGCCACGGCAATGCAATCTAGCAGACGTAGTCAACTGTATCAGCTGTTCCTTGTACGTTGTTAATGGGAAGTTACCAAACGTTATGATCGGCAAATCGGAACAGGTCGCTTTTATGCCGGATAATGGGACCGTCTAATCCAGGCCTCATTCTCATTTCTTCGCCAACCTTCAAGGAGAGTGTCTGATGGTCTGACGGCCCAGGGTTAAGTGCTTCGTAGATCTTCCAATATGACTTCGTAATCCAGTAAAGGTTTTCAGGTTAGGCTCAATTATATTATTCTACGTTCATTTAATGATGGATTATGTGTTATGTTTGTGTAAGTGTGTGCATGGCCCAGACGTCTGTAAAGCCTATTTCATTGTAAAACCTTTGTATTGTAAAATTGATTTACACGTTACTTCCGGTCTGTAAACACGTGGTGACATTGTGTTCGATTGTCTTTTGATAAAGTTTATTAAAAAGTAATGACTATAACTGGATAAAATAAACCATGCTGAATTAATAAGAGCAAATAAAATGTTGATAAAAAATTGTGACGGTGTGTGTGGTGTCTGTGTTCCGAGGCGAGTGTATGGGTGAGTATTGACTGACGGCTAATCTTCAAATAAAAATGTTACAGACTCCCCACACCAGCCGGGAGAAAGGAGAAGCAGAGGTAGTGACACCAACATCGGTCACTATCCACAGAGCAGTGCACCAGGATGCTCCCCGAAGCTGTCAGGCCCAGAAATACTCATCCTACAGGACACCGAAGGACCCACATCTGCCCGGAATGAGTCTCGCTGGAGATTCACCACACTCTAAGGAACGTCTGCAGCACTCATGGCACACTGGTCAGCATGGTACCCTTTGAGTTCTTCAACAAAAGTACAGGTGGAAGCGTTCTAATTATTACCCTTCAGTCAACCAATTCAATAGACTAGCCCCCCTGGTGTTCATGTTAAACATCTTGTTAATGCTCTTAAAGAAAATGGTACAAGAACTCCAGCTATTTTAAAAAACTTGTAACTGAATATTTTGTAATAACATAAATTAATATTCTTAAGGAAAATGGTACATGATTATACCAGTGTGTCACATGTTAGCACTAATAAAAAATTGTTACTGTTACAAGAGTGTAGATTGCAAATCCTGTCACTCTGTTTGGGCTCCAGCACACTTTTCGCTTCCTCTAGGCCAAGTAGCCTAGTTTTTAAATTTTGCATAACGGCCTAAGTGGCCGTTACAGTACACAGGCAGAAATGAAAATTCTGTAGTTTCATTGTTGTGTACCTCATTGGCATGGGGTATACCATTTATATGGACCACTTTTATTCAAGTCCATTAGTTCATGATTTCTTGTGGCAAAACAAGAATTTGGCAGTAGGCACAGTCCAAATCAACAGAAAGTTCATGCCTGAAGATTTGAAATTGGAAAAACTGAGAAAGGGAGAAATGATATTCTGTCATTTTCAACATTTGACTCTCTGCAAGTGGAAAGACACCCGGGATGGTATAATTCTTTCTACAAAATATGGTGCATCATGCAGTGAAGTGTTAGAGTCAAATGTAAGGGTGGTAGTGAGATAAAGGTCAAACCGGATGTAGTGTTAGAGTATAATCTAAATAAAGTCGGGGTTGACCAAAATGACCAACTTGTTAGCTACTACCCTTTCAAACGTACAACTTTGAAATGGTGGAAAAAAATGTTTTCCCACATGTTCAAGAGATCAGTGGTAAATGCTCATATATTATATAAAAAAATCAAGCTCTAATCAAATGCCACTTGAAACTTTCATGACCATTGTTGGAGAAGGACTTGCGAACATGTCTGGTCAAGAAATATCTGCTACACTGAGCGGACAAACATCTTCGACTGCAGATCATCTTACAGGAAGACATTTCCCTCAAAAAATTCCTGCCACAGATAAAAAAGCAAGACCTTGCCATTCTTGCAAGGTATGTGGTGATAAACAGAAGAAAGAACCAGGAAAGAGGGAACCATTTTACTGTCCATCATGTGGGATGTGGGACTCTGTGTGCCAGAGTGTTTTTGTGTTTCACACAAAAGCAATTACACACAAAAATAAAAATTATTTTATTTTCTTGTTTCAGTGTTATATTATAATGTAGTGAAAAATTGTTTAGTATTATTTTCTTAATTTTAACTGAAAAATTGAACAATAATAAAAGTGATGTAAGTCAAATTGGCAAAGTGAAATTTTTTCAACACTAAAAACAGGGTGAGTTTAAAAATTAATATTTTATTTATTTTACAAGCTATTGACATAAAATTTGCACTAAATTAATAAGAACGCTTGGTTTTATAATATAATATAGCTTTATATATTTAAATATTATATGGTTTAGAAATATAAGCTTTTGAAAAAAAAGCAAAAAAGCCCATTATTTACGGTAAATGAATGCATTTTTCATATAGTCCTGAATGTGTTAACAAGTGCTTACTACTGTTAGCAGTACACCTGTCTGCTTTGCCTTTGGTTTTGTGTAACTCCTGGTTTAGTTATTGAAAGTCTTCTCTAAGCCATGAGAGATAGACAAAGACACATTTGCTGATATAGGCAACACATTATTATGTCCTACCTTATTTTAAATCCCGATCACCAAATGAGTCAGAGGTATCACCTCAACTCTTTGCTCTGTGTTGTAGGTATTACTTACTGTACTGACAGTTAGTTTAATTACTCCACCAAAATGTTATTACTCACCCTGCTCATTGCAGTCAATGCTGGTTCACATGCCATTTCCATGTCTTGAACTAAAAGCTGTATGCAGCTAGATATAACACTGTAACAACCATTCACAAATATCAGCCCTAAATTTAAAAAAAACTTCAAAAATAATAACAATGTAAATACCAAGACAGATTCTGGGTTGTTGTGTAACATGTTTGTCTTACAAGCGTCTGCTGGAAATATTTGGGTTGAATGTATACATACAGTATAAAGCTTTCAAAGATATAATCTGCTGGATTTGTGTTAGAATGTTAAGTGGTACCCCTGTGTGTTTTACGCAATTCTATAAAATGCCAAGACTGTCATGATAGGATCTACAGGAGAACAATAAGATACACTTTTTATATAATTATTATAAAACTACGAAATAGGTGGTACCACTTTATTCTGATGTATAATTATGCAAAATATAATTCATAGTTTGTAACGGGACATTTAAGCCCGCCTAAGAATCTTTTGGGGGAACATAAACAAAAATAAATTATAAAGGTAAATTTTATTCCTAAATTATAACGACGTATTCAATGTGAGTGAATAGCTGGCAGAATTCGCTGGCCTAGCTTCTAGAACTTTTTAAACCACCAATCAGAGCTTGAATTGATGATCACGTGACCGGCCTCAAGCCCCTAGTACTGCGCCTTAACGCAGATTAAGCGTCAGTCAACTCATATCTTTTGACTGCGCGTTCACAAAAGAAGAAAAAAACAAATATTATTACAAAAATGATAATTTTTGTAATGCAAAGGATTCTTTTATTTTATATGTGGTAGAGAGCTGGGATGTTGCACAAATCAAGATCTCATTATTTGCTGTAACTATGTTTTGTAAGTCTAAATTTTAAATTTTACAAACTTAATTCAAACAGTGGATAATTAAATTAGCCATCTTACTGAATCAAATTCTCAGATTCCAAATGTAGCAAGTATCCAAGATACTAAATCACATTGGAATTAATGTTTTGACACTAGAAATTAATTTCTTGGTTTGTATTGCTCTCTAATGGAAATTATAAACTAAGCTATTTGCAAGCCATTTTCTGTATTACCTTGTTTGTACAATATGGACAATAAACACAAAAGTTACAGAAAACTGTTTCTAGTAAACTTTTATGTAAATGGTTGTCTGACTTATGTTACTTAAACCACACAAAGATCCACAAATGCATACACATATAGAATGAACAATTTGAAGTTGAGTCAACAACTGCAAGTACAGGATATTCATACCTGTCAATATAATCTGCACGACTGTGACAATTGTACCACTAAAACCATATGCCTGCATATATTTATGCTTGTGACCAAGACCAATATTTATATGCGTACTAATAAAAACTACAATGTTTTCAATTTTAATGGTAAATTAAAATTGTCATTCACATGACAAAAAATTGCAAGTATTTGGAACAGGCAGAAACTAAGAGTAAAACAGCAAGTTAAGGTCATATTTCATACTAGCTTGTTAAAGTATTATTAAACAGATTATTTTATCTAGTATCAGCACAGAAATCAATGGCACTAGTACAATGTATTTCAATAGTAAAGTCCACTTACTTGTGAAATATGTCCTGCTCTTGTGAGAAATTTATTTTCTCAGATAAACTAGGATCCACTTTTTCTTTCAGTTTCTCCTCCAACTGTTGTGTTGTTTCCAAGCAATATTCAGCTGTTGTTAAAATGCTGTAAAAATCACAAGTGCTTTATATCTTATTCATTACACTCAGAGTTTACATATAGTGAAACCTCTTTTACCTGAACACCTGTGGTGAATGCGTTTCTGTCTGCACATGAGAGATAGCTGTCTAAGGAAGATGTCAGTAGATATGGTGGGGTAAGTTGCATTTGTAATTTATTTTTTTATCTGCGAGTCATGGCTGTGTCCATGTGAACACGGCTTTTGTGATTATGTTTTGTAGTGCGAGCTGGGTAAGCTTTTGGTCGATTCTCAGAACATACATACACAAACAGTTGGTAACGGATAATCACAACTGATGTTAGGTGATGATTGTTATAAATATGAGTACTCTATATTACAGCAGCAAGAAAATCATGTAATGTCGTGATCATTAATCAGTTTTATTTATATACTGATTAATCATATAGCGTACGGTGTCCATTATGTGTAGGGAAACATACTATAAGGACGATCTACGAATCCAATCAAGTGTTAATGACAATATCCATATATGCATTAGACAAACACAGTGGAATCTTGGTATAACACTTTTCAGTGGACCAAGCAAAAACAGTTTTTTATCATGTGTACCTTTTGTCTATAGCTTTTTATCAAGGTTTTGAGTTTAACTTGAGAAATGTGGAGATATTCACCAACAAAGCTTTGTTTCCTACTAATAATTTTTTTAGCTCAATTTGCCAACCTAAATTTTCATATTTAGAGTTAGTTTGTAAAAATTTCTTCCAAGAATTCTTAAAGGTGAGTTTTTAGAAAACCATTTTTACTATTCAACAATATCACATGGTATATTATGTATTTACATTACTGCATGTTGTGTCAAAAAATAATATATGTTACAATTAATTTATAATAGTTTTGTTTTAAAATTTGGGGAACTAAATTTACAGATATAAAAGAAACAAATTTAATTCTGACATAAAGTATTCTTTAATTACAATAAGTTGATGCAGCGAATAAGAAAAGTCCCATGAACTTTATTCCAAATGCTGGTTTACACAAAATTTTATATATTTAAAGTACACAGAGCTTGTGTTACTTAAATAAAAAAAAGCAGCAGGTTTAATGGAAATGTATTGCAACCCTCCAAAAAATAATTTGACTGAAAAAATTCTTAATTGCACAAAAGAGGACAAATCTTGAAAACTCAACCCAAATGAGAGGTTTCGTACCTTAAAAAAAAGGCATCCATTACGGAAATTTACAACGCACCACCATAAGACTACACAGAAGCAATGAAAGAATTTTAGAGATTGACAATAATTCCATTATAACCATATATATAAAATAGCTCACGAGAATTTTGTTCATGAGAAAAGATACCTAAGAGAATTTAGGTTTAGGTTTACTACAATGCACATAAAAACCTCACTATAATTAATAATTACCACAAAAAGTTATAAAGGAAATTGTTTACATGATAAATGAAAAGCTTAACCATCTCAGAATCAGTTCTCTTCCTTTCCAAGGGTGCGGCTGTACTACAGGTATCCACAAGCTGCGAATCTATGCCACACAGATTAGATCCACATCCTCTGATATACCAAAGACTTTCTACCTTTAGGACAGCTGAGTACAGACTGCATTATGGAACAGTTCCTGTAAGCTGTTTTCATCATCCATAGGAAATAAGCCTCTTCATCTTAATTCAGTGAAGGTTTTCATGGATTCCGTCAACTGTCTTTCAAGTTTCTTGCCATGGTTCATTCAACTGTAAAGTGTAACTATTCCAGCACTCAATCCTTTTTGTCACTTATTATTTTTTCTCTTCTTTTCTCTTATTTATTTTCATCATTATCATTATTTTTGATGTACTATCATAAACAGTGTTTACCCCACTCCTTTACTTTACTTTCATTACCGTTGGTACGCCATCTTCACAGTAGCTATCCTTCCCAACATACATTCATCCTCAGTTTATACAAGAGATTTAAGTACTTTGAGAGGCCCAGCTACTATGCAGTTTAAAATACATAGTGAATATCGTAGATTATGCCAGTACAAAAAAAAACTGTTTTGGGGATGCCTGGCTATCGGGAGTGTCCATGTACAGAGTTTTCAATATATCAACTTTTAAAACATATTTTTATTACCAAACATTATATTATATTCATTACCAAATAACAAACTGAACTGTTTTTATTGTAATAATGTAAAGATTTAAAAATATTATGACAAAAATCTAGAACCGAAATATCTATTACAACTGGCATCTTAGCCTTTCATAGCTGATGTCAACTCTGTTAATATTCTGAGTAATCGGACCGGCCATGTCCAATGCTGTTGACTGAAACAGACATTTTGGCTCAACCATTGGAGCCCATCTTCAGTGTTACAATTTGTAAGGCAACTGGTATGCTGTTCACCAGTTTCCACCGTACTGTGGCAAAAGATTAAAGTTTGTGGTCCTAAGCAGGCCTGTTTAAATAAACTCAGCGAGTCAGCACGTTCCTAGCTAAAATCACCATCAGCCAACCACAATCAAGTTGGTTTGGCAGCACAACATAGGATTTTGCATGCTCAGAAATGTGTTTGGTGTGCTCGGATTTGGCATAGGATTTGTGTGAAATGTTAGGTTTGGACCACAGCCTAATAGCCCAGCAATTAGTTAGAATATTATAGATAAAGTTTTTAACAAATTTTATCTAAAACACTTCTGTTCCACATCGTAATATATATTTCAGTTCTTGATAACACTCGGACACATCATGGACAACAAAACCAAGGACTAAAATCTATTCTAAAATATTTATTACCAGGATAACATTTTTCTTAACATCCAATCAAGACTTCATAAAATTTGAACTAGTCTTGTCACTAATGAGCAGTTTTTTAAACTTACACTATAATTTAACCCTTTTTAGAAAACATAGGAAACTTGATTGAAACTATATTTTGGTCCAGACTACACCTGCAGTTTCAGTTTTTTTAGGTCTTTTGAGATAATTTTCTTTCCTTTGCTTGGAACTATGGTGTATCCTAATATATTCAACTTTTCTGGTAACGTTTATACCACTATACATTTTTCACAAACCATGATAAAACAAGTGTAAAACAATTATACAGGGTTGAAATATAAGGGTGAACTATTGCTTTTAGTCTGTCACAGTGCCTGTATAATCATGGCTATATTTTCTAAATCATAGTCATTATTGGAATTGGGAAAAAACAATACATAGTGATTTCTTCCTCAGGAATATTACAACTAGTCACTTTCACTACACAGAATATTCACATTTAACCATACACAAATAATGAAACACTTTCTAGGTTGGCTAAGGAATGACATACTATGAACAAGAGGCACTTCTGTTTTGTTTTTATAGAAGGCAATATCGTAAGTGCATATCAGATAGCATTACCAGTACACTGCATTGGTTTGACAAGGTTGTAACTGCTTTTTAGTTAATTTTGAGAAGAATTAGTTTAAAGTTTAGATCGTCAATAACTTTTTTTTGTTAATGTATAAACATCTACTGTAATTTATAGCCTTATGTATACATATGGAAGCATTATTTTCATGCAAACTATTTTTAAAATATCTCCTCATTTAATGAGGACATACTGTCCTAAAATGCAGTTAGAAACTTGTCACACTCAAGTTTTGTATTTTTCAAAGTGACAGAGTTCTAACTATACATAGATCTCTGTTAAACTAACTCCTTTAGTAAAAGTTAAGAATCTAAGAATAAAAAAGTTTTAACTAAAAAATAAACAAAGAACAATAATCTTTGTTTAATGAGCAAAGCAAGTTCCAGTTTATCTTAACTATTTGGTATATTATCTGTCTATCTGTGAACCTGTTTGAGGACCATCTCATGATAACTACTGAACGCATCAACCGATTTTCATAAAACTTGACACATGTCAAACGTTTCCTCTACAGATTCCTATTGTTTTAGAGATTAATCCCCCCAAAAAATAGGAAGACAGGAGGCACATTCGCATTTTCGAGAATGTGAAGGGGTCAAAATCATGAAAAAATTAATAAAATCAATGTGGGGTATCAAATTAAAGATAATTTTACTCAAAATCTCAATACAGTATTCAGTTTCAGAAATTTCAAATTTTAGGATGTGGGCGCCCAAAAAGTGGGTCAAAATTTTGACATGATCTCCAAAATCCTCGTAGGGTATCTAATTAAAGAGAATGCAGGGTATCTAAGCCATCTGTTGTACAGTTTTAGAAATTTAAAATTTTTAAGGCACCAGGGTCTCACAGGGATCAAAAATTTGAAAATTATAAAAATTCATTAGAACTAATTCCCGGGCTATCAGAGTGTGGTCTTATGTTGTTTTTTACAAACGTTTCAACCTTGTCACTGGACTTAACTTTCAGTGTTTCAACATCTTCAGTGTCTGAAGGACATAACTTTTACTGGCATGGTGTCTGTCAGTAAAAGTTAAGTCCTTTGGACATTGAAGATGGCCTCCAATGGTGAGGTTGAAACATCTGTTAAAAACAACATAAGGCCACGGCCTGATAGCCAGGCAAGTAGTTATGACACCCATGAAAGCTTAAGAAATCAATTATAAAAATTCATCCGGGTATCCCACTAAAAGGAGTTTTAACCCAAATCCGAATTTAGCGTTTCTTACTATACTATCCTATGAACATTTTTTTATCTTTAGGTGCACCACAGGCCAAAAATGGACTAAAAACTATGAGAGAAATGTAAAAGTCTGCACGGAGTAAGTTATAAGGAATGTTATTGAATACAAACTCAGTGTCTTTAATAAGCTAACAGAATTAACATCTCATAACACTCCTTGCAAATTTTGGATCACCTTCAATACGTTTGTAAGCCAAGTTTACAAAAGGGTTCATGTATTGCTACAGTTATGTATATTATTTGTGAAAACTATTAAATATAGGCCTATGCATATCTATGGAAACACACATAAACTTAAAAGCTAGAACTAACCTACTTGTCATTCAGGCATAATGGTTATAAATTTAACTAAGAAACCTAGGTAATTTTTAGTGTGTATTCCATGAATGTCTGCTTTAAAACTGTTATTTTACTAAAAAAAGGAGTAGAGTAATCAGGGTTTTGTAATTTTTTATAATTTAAAAATTATCTAATATTAAAATTTACGTAATAAATGAATGTATTTGCTTCAAAACAGTGAGCAAGTACTGCAGCTCTGGGAGCTGACTAGTGTATTTTATCAAACTAACATATTACAAATTTTGTGAATATATAATTAAATATTGTCATCTATTTGACAAATAAAAAATAATGTTTTCGATAATTATTAAATAATAAAAATAAATGTGTAGTACTCTTGTAGTGATATGAATGGTGAGGAAGTTTTGATATCTTTTTTGGTTTCTGGAACCTCTGAAGTACACCTTTGGATCTTTGGTTTTACGTGAAATACATGAACTTGAAGGTCTTGTGATAGTCTTCAGGTATTTTCTTGCCATTTCATGGAACCTGATGTTGGCAATAAATAATATGTAATGTTTGTGTAAATTGTATATAGGCAACTTGAATAAAAGACACCAAATTATATTTAAGAACTTTGCAGTACCTGAAAAATCCTTGAAGTCATGTGGTTTCATTTGGATTACGCGAAAAGGGTTATGTTGGCTCAATTGTTTTAAAATCCTAATGAGCCTAATAGATAAGTACCGTTAGCTTTGCTCATTGCCTTTTCAGTAGTACTGTGAGTGCTACACGTGAGTGGCCAGGTTATTGAAGATATATATTTTTTTGGAGGAAGTCTACAAGAGATGCAGATGGAACAATACTTGATCAATAAAGATGAACCACTGAGGACGAGTCCCACACGTGAAGTTCTACCAGTTCTGAAATTTAGTCTGTAATTTATTTTTTGAAGATGGATTCTTAAGTGTAGAGAAACTCACTGCCAGATTTGAAAGTGAAAGGTGAAAATACGATAAATAATGGTATGGTTACAAAATGGGTCCAGTTGTTAAATGAAGGGAGAGAGAATGTGCACGATGAAGATTTGAATTGAATGACTACCTTGCTTCATATGCAGGGTTAACAAAAAATAAGTCTGTATGGACCAGTTTTTCACAATTTCCAAAACTGGAAATAATTACCAAGTAATTACCATAATTATTTACAAGTTACCACTTGGTCAGATATTTCACCAAGTTACCACTGATCATTTGCAGCATCACAAATTATCAGTTCACAATGGGTGCCTTGGGTGCAGTCCAACAGAAAAGCACAAGAAAAAACATCCTGCAACGGATACACTCTGTGAAGAGGGAGATGTAATGCTGAGCTGGTCTATGACAGGAGACGAGACATGGTGTTCCATATCATACCCTAATTTAAACAAAAATCCTTACATTGGAAGTGTACCACTTTGCTGACTATTACAAGTTTATGCAGACTCTCAACAAGAAAGATTATCTGTACCATACCTGGGACAGACATGGTATTCATTTTGTGAAATTCATATCCCAAAGCTTAAAAAATAAATTCTGCTGTTTTCTGTGAAATGCTGAAAATACTGCAATTGTGACGGTACAACATGGGTAGGTTTCATTCCTTATATTTAAAATCTGTAGACAACCTTTGAGGTAACCCTTTTTAGTTACCCAGTGTGTACTTTTGGTCACTGACTGTAGCACTGTGTGAGGTACGGGCAGGTACGGGTGAACAACGGAATGTGTAAGAGCATGCGTGTGGGCCACCTTTTGCGACATGTGCTCAGAGGACACGTAAGGGCATGAGAAAGTATGTAGTCTCTGAACCAAAATTCATCACGGAAGTAAGGTGAATCATTTCCACTAGCCGCACTTGAACCAATCAGCGAGCGAGTTGGGGCCGCGCGGCCAACGCCTAACGCCAGGCATGTAGGCAACCGCGCGCACAAGGTTCGCCCAGTTCGTCACCATTAGTCAAACAGTGCAGTCGAAAGTTCAGCACCGTCTCAGTAAAAAAAGTGATGGGAGGCCCGCGCGTGTAAGTACGCGTGGCCTATCCAAAAATTATATAAAGTAAGAAAATATGGAAGAGTAAGTGGAAGTGACATAAAAAGAAAATGTAAACTGGAATTATAACAGTGTCAGTGAAAGCTAGAGTGAAAGTGAACTGAAAGACAGTGGAACCATTTTGGATAGCGTGGACAGTTAAGTAGCGTTAATATATTGGCCAAAAGGGTGTTGAAGATTTAAATTAAAGAGCTCATTAATTAAATGGGGAGTTATCAGAAATAAATAGTAAGAGAGAGCGAGTGTGAGAAAATTTTTATGAAAAGTACTGGTGTCGTCACATAATTGTATGTTTAGAATGGTTAAGAGTATTTTGTAAAAGTAAGAAAAATAACAGAAGGAAGTTATATATAAATTCAAATATATAATAAATCAGAGTTGCTTAAAAAAAAAAAAAAGAAACGTGTTAGGCTTAGTCATTTCACCTGTAACCATTTCCTATAATTTGTGCTGAAAAACTCGTCTAACGTTCCGGGGAATTTTCTGAATTACGGGAGGTCGGATAGCAAAATTGTTCCAGTGGTTTTCATTAAGGTTAAGTATATATAGGTTTCCATATCTAACCTTTTAAAGATATTGGTGGCGGCCCTGAAGTTCTGATGGTGTTTGAAAAAGGTAAGTTACACAAGGCAGATCGTAAGGTAGGTAGGATTCTGGTAGGGTATATTTAGTAAAAAATGTTTTAGTTACACAATGTGCCATTTAGAACAAAAGGCATGGATTGTTGACTTCCAATATTATTTTTCTCTAAGATTCTTGTCCATGCTGTAACAGAAAGTCACATCATTGGAATGAGAACAACGGAATTTTTACTCCCCCTAACCAAAACACCAGCTTGAATAACTGATTTGGGATAAGGCCACTTTCACCTCTTCCTAACTTCAAATAGATCCTTGGGAGTCAGTGTTTTGATAGCCATAATAATGTCAAAATAAAATCATGAAAAGCAATGACAAAAGTGCTTGATTTCTGAGAAAAGGATATACATAAACTTGTGCTCTGCTATAATAAATGCTGCAATAAAGCCAGACATTATGTTAAAAATTAGTTTAAGATATTGGAATCTATAAAAATATAAATAAAAAAAATAAGTTTTATTACTTTACTAGAACTCTTATATCATAGACCCCCTATGGTAAATCATGCCCTATTGAAAGAACATTTACTGTTTACAAAAACAAAAATGTGTGGCACACGCTTTGCCAAACGAATAAATTATTTATTCCATTTTTATGCCAAACGAATAAATTGTTTCTGTTGTTTTCAATGTTGCCAAATTACTATACCTACCAGCATATTCTGGAAATTTCTGATTTTGTGAACCTCTGAACGTCACCTTCTTTCAAGAAATTCTGTATCAAACCAGCTGCTGTTGACAGTTCCCTCAAATCTCTAACACTCGTAGCTCGAGACTGTACACTTCCTCCAACCCTTCAACAACAAATACATTGCTTTATAATAGAAAATAACCTCTTTAGTTACAACAGAAACATATACTGTATATGTAATAAATAATACATAGTGAAATTTGAATATTATTTTCCTTATAACTAGCCAAACAGTACACCCCTCACAAATACACCACAAAAATTAAACTTTAACCACTATATTGGTAATTGAAAGTTATAAAATTTTGATTCCACAGATCAGAAGTAGCTTTAAAAACACAAACATCAAAAATATTTTATTGGAAACCAACATACATAACAAGAAAAGCAAACATTAATATTACAAAATATGGAAATCAAAGGAATTCTATTGGAAAATTCATAGCAATAGAACAGACCCACTGGAAGATATGCCACAAACGAACAATGATGTCAGTGCTAATGCCACAATGAAAACATGTGTGTGTGTGTGTGTGTGTGTGTGTGTGTGTGTGTGTGTGTGTGTGTGTGTGTGTGTGTGTGTGTGTGTGTGTGTGTGTGTGTGTGTGTGTGTGTGTGTGTGTGCGCGCGTGCGTGTGTGTGTTGCAACAGTATAAATGTATAGGGTACTGTGCATTGCACAAATTAATTAAGATAATTAATTTAATTTAATTAATAATTCATATTGTTAGTAATAATAATTCAGCTTTCAATCTGAACTGTACAAGGAACAACCGAATGTCATGCTTGGACAGGTTGATCACGCCACGCTGCTGTATCGGTGTGTACACATGTATTTTACATGTGTGTGTGAGACCAGTTGGTTCCTGTAAAGCGTCACCCCTAAATGAACGCTATTAATTATATGAATTATTTAAATTGTAAAGAGTGTGTGCATAATATCACAAAACCAAATACACCACAGTGTGTATAAAATAAAGACGCACGTGTACAAAAAATAGTGTGAATATAATCAAAATAAATATAAATAAAACTCATATTAATTAAGATAGGAAAAAACGGTTTATACATAGTGAACACAAAAATTACCTACAAGATGAGTATCGGATAATTTGCAAAAGACTTCGCATGTTGCGAAAACAAGCGAAATAAGTGTGAAAATAATCGTGTTTAGAAAGGGACACCAACGACAGACTGAGACTTGCAGAATATTGTCGAAACATGATTTTTGCGCCCTAGGTTATAAATACTCGAGACACGCTAACTTATTTCTCTTTTTCGTACAACTACCGTGGCAGCCGGAGGCTCTGCCCAACGACAACAACTCTTTTTCTATCAACCACCAGCAGCAACCGGAGGTTCTTCATGACTACTCATCACTTCTGTGAGAGCGCCTGCAACCTGAGGCCATGACGTGATACGAGGGAGCAGCCAAATACATGGAATAGAGTCCGGCGTATGGAGAGGAATGGACTGCGGAGAGGATCTGAAGGACGAGGATCAAGGATTCCAGGACTACACGACTACAGAGGAGCATCCAGGATCGAGGACCTAGGACCGAAGAGGATACACTGAGTATTACCATGACAAATAACGTGAAACAAAACCATGTATTTGTAAAAACAACTACTCACGTAAAGACAATTAACTACGTAAAAAGAAAGACAATATAATTCAAAGACGAATTAATAATTTTTGAAAATATAAATGTTTATTTGTATAGTAGTTTTAGAGTAATGTTTAAACAAATGAATGTATAATTTTGAGAAATAATTTAATCAATGATATTTAAAGTAATATGAAAGTAAATAGTAAATTTTATAATCTTGAATAAATAATTTAATCAGTGATATTTGAATTAAGCTGAAAGTAAATAGTACATTTTATTAGAAAAGAAAGCAATGCATATGCAATATAATAAAAAGAGATTAGATAATCTAATAGTTATCACAGTAATGAGCAAGTCGAGAGCAATATTATATAATAACAAATGTTTAATGTAGTATAAGAGTGTATATTACGTTCAATGTGTAATACGAGATTATTACTTATATGTTAATAACTAGATGTGTGCTACGGATACACACATGCGAATAATAATGATATTTTTAAATCGCAACAGAATAGAAAATTTTTAATTAATAAATTTTTAAATGATTCTAAACCATTTCACGTTGTGTTATTATTATTACGATTACACCTGTCATAATTTTATAGCGTAAGTAATGTTGCAAAAGAAATGGCTCACAAGAAGTTGGGGGCTTCACAAATACTTAACGTTGTAATATACTACTGTTCTAACTTACATACAATGGGGGCTTCACAAATACTTAACGTTGTAATATACTACTGTTCTAACTTACATACAATCAAAATTTTCGCATAATCATTTTATGGATTTTTTTTATTTTAGAAATTATGGTCCCATGAATTGCATATACACATGGAACTGATTTTACAAATGAATTAGCTTCTCTTATACAAAGGCATTTCCCAGTATAACAAAAAATGTATACTAATCTCTTGGTAGTAAATATTAACAGAATAATCAAGTCTGGCTTGGCTTATTAAAACAGAAAACTGAATAAATATAATTACAGTATTTCAATACCGACTCGGAACACAAAGTTTTTTATAGGTAAACACGTAAACGTTTTACCTTATAGCCTTAACCGGTTTTCGCTTTTACAAAGCTTCTTCAGAGGCTGCTGCTGGGAGCACTGCCCGTCTTGTTGTTGGCGATGGTATCGAGTTTTGAAAGATCGATATTGTGTGTGTGGGGTGTAATATGTTCGAATAATGCGTGTGATTTGAATTGTGTCTGTTCGTTTAGGATGTCGTTTTTATGTGTTTTCGTGTGTTTGTATATTTCCAATTTTTCTAGAGTGTCTAGTTTTCGGCCTTTTGTGTGTATAGAGTGTCTCTAAAACAATTGGAAATATACAAACACATGAAAACACATAAAAACGACACCCTAAACGAACAGACACAATTCAAATCACACGCATTATTCGAACATATCACACCCCACACACACAATATCGATCTTTTAAAACTCGATACCGTCACCAACATCAAGATGGACAGTGCTCCCAGCGGCAGCCTCTGAAGAAGCTTTTTAAAAGCGAAAACTGGTTAAGGCTATAAGGTAAAACTTTTACGTGTTTACCCATAAAAAACTTTGTGTTCCGATTCGGTAGTGAAATAATTATATTTAGTTAAGTAACGGACACATCATGGACAACGAAATCCAAGAAGAAATCTGAATGTTTCTCATCTCTAGCTGAGTAGAAAATAGTGGTGCTATAGGTTGGTGGCATAAGCAACTGCTTAAAACTTGACTACAAAGTCAAGATACAGTAGTAGTTGACTTTTACTGAAAGGAAAGTCAAGAACATTAAACATCATCATTGAGTTGTGCATAGATTACAGTCAGTTGTGTACTCATTTTTATAGTACAGAATTGTTTCTGAAAAAGGAAATGAATTGCATTAGTGTTGAATTTACGCATTGTAACACACAAACTAGAACATTTCAGTAACAGAAACATTTCCCAACAACAGACAAGTTACTCAGTTTTGTGTTCGAAAGTTTTCATTGACCTTTTGTATTTCAATTTTTTCTGTTTTTAACTGCATTATAACATCTGCTTTGTCCTACAACTAAGCACGTTATTATGTTAGAATACTGTGTTAGTTTAATTAGTATTTCTCAAGTAAAAATCCATGCAAATGACATTCACTACCACGACAGATAGTGCGCCCCCTTGTAACATTTGAAACAATTGAAAGTTTATTTCATTTAATAAAATTTATTGAATTTATAACACTGCATTTTTCTTACCTTTGGGATCCAGAGTCCTATAAACGAAAACAGTTGCAGAAAGGTTATCTGGGTTTGAGTGCGAAATAATTACGCTAAACACTGTTTTTCCAATTCTAATAAATTCTTTCTCTTTTATTAAGCACAACTTCTCTAATTTACTTTCTGAACTAATAACACAACAGATTATTGTATTTTTACTGGCTCTACCTTCTCTTGCTATTACAACTTCAGTTCTCAGATTACATAGAAAAATTAGATGTTTTCATGCTAATCGCTTATTCTCTAATAATAATTATCAAACGCAAACAAGTATACAAAAAAACTTTCCTTAACTATTTCTTAATTAATTCTGCTCAACGAACCAGTACTCTTTTTATATCTTTTCCCCTCCCTCTTTCTTTTATAAAAGCCCCTTTCCCTTAGAGATCTCTATTGTATAAGGTTATATGTTCAATTTTCCTTTTATAATGAACAATAACCATTTATTTTAAATTGGTTTTAATATGAATATTCGGTGTTTTTAGTTATCCATCCGCTGCGTGTTCATGTGGTTTGTTGCACAGGCCCGTGTTGGCCGCTTTCTTCGTTCTAACGCACTCCGACACTCGTTTATATTGAGTTTATTATAACTTTGATTAAACTTTCAATCATTACTTTGATTGAATATCTGTACACATTGTAATATATAGTCGGCCGACTTTAACTTGCTCGCGCACTTATAGGTTGACCGCGCGGTCAGAGTTACGAGTTGACTGACTTGACCGCGCTATATTGTTTGTACACTTTAGTAGTTATTTTACTGGATAGGCCGACGATGTTTTCGGCCCATCTCACACGTCCGAGGCCACCGTTTGACTTGTAAACGACTGTTCTGTTGGTTAACAACTGTATACTGTGACCTCCTGATGCAAACTGGGGTGACAAAGTGTTTTACTGTAATTCCCAGAGAGACTGCTTGCCAGCGGTTACGTAATACGTCTAGCCGGGCAGGCTCCAGACATCAACATAAACGTGTGTTGTAATAACATTGCATATGTGGCTGGTTACAATGAGGTACCCCACAGGTGAATACTGACTGCTTTGAATTCAAACTGATTTAAATTATTATTTCTTAACCCGCAATTCTGTACCGTTACAATACCCCCCCCCCAATGAGAGGTTTTGTGCCGCAGCATAAAAACTCTCATTGCCTAAAACCTAAGAGGATCAGCGAGGATATGGCGCCGCAACCCCCCTGTGCTCTTTACTAAAATCATGGGTACTTACCCCCCTAGTCCGGTGGCTGTGGCTGCACCTATCCGACTTTACTGGACTTCCCTCTCGAGATCCCAACACCATAAATCAGACAGGCAAGTCACCACAGTATCACCTGACTCTGGAACTTTCAATTAAAATATCAACAACGGGCCTTCCATTACTCCATATCCCCAACTGATTTGTTTCCTCTTAGCCGTACTGGTTCATTGTTAGCAAAGTACTGCTTGTTTATTTAATTTGCTAAGGGCAATATAAACTTACTGTATACTTACATCTAATACAGATAAATTCCACACAAATCATGACAAAACATTATTCCCCACAAAAATTACAAATCAATTACATACAATACAAGTATTATAATAACAACCTTACTATAGGATACATGTTACCAACAAAATACATTATTACCTTTAAATTTAAATAAAATTTATGAACACTATAATTTTACTCTCAATTTTCCATTAACAGAAATACTTTTGTCATTACGTTTTAATCAACTACCATTTATTTTACAATTCCAATCAAAATTAAAATCCAAATCAATTTAGCTTCATTAATAAAATTCACCTTTTAAATTACTTTAATTCCACCTCCACTCAAAACAATTTAACTTTAATTATGTTATTCAAAACGTTTTTGATTTAAATAAACACTTTCAATTCATCAAAATTCAATTCAAAATAAATTTAAATTCATTGCAGACATTCACATTTTAAATTAGGTTAATTCCTGCTCAAATTTAATTTCTTTACCTCATTTGTTCAAAACAGTTTCAGTTACTTTAATTACATTGTCTTCAAAATGATTCTACATTAATAAAATCCTCTCACGTGAATTTTAACTACATTATAATCAAAACACTCAGTTACTTCATTATACTATTCACAAAAAGTTAACTTCACTTAATTACATCTTGAATTTATTTTTTGTAAATATCACTATAATATTGACGACTCGGAACACTAAGTTTTTTATAAGTAAAAACGTAAAGTTTTACCTTACAGCCTAAACCGGCTTTCACCTATAGAAGGCTTCATCAGAGGCTGTCGTTAGTAGCGCTGTTCATCTTGTTGTTGGCGACGAGATAGTGTTTCGAAAGATCGAAGCTGTGTGTGTGTGGTGAGATGTGTTCGAATAATGCGTGCGATTTGAATTGTGTCTGTTCGTTTAGGATGTCGTTTTTATTTGTTTTTGTGTGTTTGTATATTTCTAATTGTTCTAGAGTGTCTAGTTTTCGGCCTTTTGTGTGTACGTGTAGTATGTTCATGTTATTGTCGATGTTTTTATATGTGTGGTTTGCTTCAATGAGGTGGTTTGCGAAGGTAGATTCTGTAGTGGTGTGGAGTGCTTTTGTGTGTTCAATGTATCTCTGTTTGAAGCTACGTCCTGTCTGGCCTATGTAGAATTTATTGCAATTTGAACAATTTAGTTTATATACACCGGGTAGATCGAATTTGTTTTGTGCTTTGGGCATGCGTTTTTATAGTGTGTGTTCTGTTTTGTTAGTAGTTTTGTAAGCGATTCTGTATCCTGCTTTTTTGAATTTGTGGGCAATTTTTTCTGTTTGTTTGTTGATGTATGTTAGTGTTATGAATTTGTTGTTTTCTGTCTTTGTCTGTTGTTTGTTTTGTGTTTTGTGTAGGAGTTTACTGACTATTGTTCTGTCATAACCGTTAGATTCTGCTAGATATTTTATCGTGTTTAGTTCGTCTTTGTAGTCTATTTCATCTAAGGGGATGTTGTTAAGTCTATGTATCATGGTTCTAAAAGCAGCTAGTTTGTGTTGTATTGGGTGATTGGAGGTGTTGTGTATTAGTGTGTCAGTTGTAGTTGGTTTTCTGTATATACTGAATTTGTGCCTGTGTTCTAGTTTTGTGATGGAGAGGTCTAAGAAGTTTATGGTATTGTTGTGTTCATATTCGGCAGTGAAGGTTATGTTTTTATGTATTTTGTTTATGTGCGTTAGTAACTGTTCACATTGTCTTTTGTTTCCCCTGTATAGTATTAGAATGTCATCAACGTATCTGTGCCAATATAGTATTTTATGTGAGTGTCTGTCATTGTTTGTGAGTATTTTTGTTTTTTCTAAGTGTTGGAGGAAGACTTCTGCTAGAATGCTGGATATGGGGGAGCCCATGGGTAGGCCATCGTTCTGTGTGTAGTATTTATTGTTATAAGTAAAGTAGTTTTGTTTTGTGATAATGTTCAGAGTTTCTGTTATTTCATTGATAAGTTCGTTTGGTGTGTTGTTCTGTTTGAGTTTGTTTTGTAGGATGGTGATTGTTTCAGAGATGGGGATGTTTGTGTACAGGTTTTTAATGTCAAATGAGGCTAATGTGGCGTTATGGGGGATGTGTATGTCTTTTATTTTTGTTACTAGGTCAGTGTTGTTTTTTACTGCAGTGTTGTTGTCTATTTGTGTGTGTTGTCTAATAATTTTGTCTAGATATTTTGCCAGTTTGTGTGCAGGGGCATTATGGTAGTTGATAATGGGGCGGATCGGAATGTCTTCTTTATGGATTTTGGGAAGCGCTTGGAGTGTAGGTGCTGATGGTCGGATTTGTTTCATGTAGGGCTTTTGTTTATGTGTCATAATGTGTTTGGCTTTGTTGACTATTTGTTTTACTGAGTTTTGGTATCTGTCGGTGGGGTCGTGTTTTAGTTCTGTGATGTTGTTCTGTTCTATGAAGTCTTGTACTTTTTTGTGTAGGTTGTCTGTGGGGATAATTACAGTCGTGTTGCCTTTGTCAGCTTTTACAAATGTGATGTTGTGTTTGTGTGCCTTTTCCCTCAGTTTGATGGCTGTGTGTATTTCTGAGTTGTGGTTGTTGTTGTCTGGTGTCTTATGTACTCCTATTGTGTTGTTTATATTATGTCTTAATGTGTCTTGATGTTCTGGTGCTGTGTTTTGTATATTTGTTTCTGTGTCAATTATGAGCTTTGTTAGTGTTTGGTTGTTATGTTTGTAATGTATGTTATGTTTTAGGCCTTTATCAAGGAGTGTTTGTTCGTTTTTTGTGAGTGTGACGTTCGTGAGGTTTACTGTACGTGGGTAGAATTTGTGCGAGGGAATTATATCTGTTTTGATTGGTGTCAGGTTTTTTATTTTTCTGTCGTGTTTTGTCTGTATGTTATGTATTTGTTTTTTTGTCCATTCATTTGTGTGTATTTCATAATAGAATTCAGTTATGGCAAGAGGGCATCACAATAAAATATTATTGTCATTATCAACTCCATCATAATTGTAAACATTAGTCACATGAAACAAACAATGTACCTGTTAACAGCATATCAGCTGATGCACTACCAGAATATACCACAATACCTTTAACACAAACATTTCCTTTAATTTTCACTTTAAATGAATATTGTAATCACTTACCATCGATTTTACAATTCCAACCACAGTATATTTAAATTCATTACTACAATTTACATTCTAAACTGATTTCATTTCAAATCAAATCAAAACAATTTAACTTTAATTACATTATTTAAGACACTTTTGATTTAAATTCACAATTCAAAATAAAATTCATTAGTACCTCTTGTTCATTATTTAGTAAAATAAAATATTGTTATTATTATACCATTCATCTTTACTACAAACAGGTGTTACATAAGCTATAGTCTACATTCCAACAATATAATCTTGACACAATACATTTAACACCAACACATTTATTTACAAATTTTCGTCATATCATTTCATTGTTTACCATACTTCATTACCTAACTCAGCCACGTAATTATACCATAAACTCAAATGGTTAAATGTTCATTCACTGTTTATCTAACCGCCGTCATCGAAAATTAGTCTTATTACCACATAACACATTTCGTTTTTATTTACATATATTGTATGATTACCATTAGTGTGGTAACCATAAAAATTTGTTTTTTCCAGTATACCACAATAATAATGCTCAGGGTTATCCCCCATTATTATTGTTACGACGGTCTACTCGATCGTCGTAGGTACAGTGGAAACAAAATAAGTACAAGACAACAATTAAGTCACTAATCACACCTTTACTTTTTACAGTTAAACAGTTCGTAATTAACAACACAGTGTCCACAAAAAATCAAATGAAAATTGTTCACACACAATAAAATGTCCACTAATATTAAAGCTCAATTGTATTACAATTATACCGTCCGAATATAAAACGCAACACTTCACTAATAACTACTTGAACGTATACAGTAATAACTCGAACCGGTCTGTAAATATATCGCACTAATACTCTCGAACCGCACAGTCAAATATTCGCCTCATACTAAACTGAACATCGTTTGAGTACCGGTATATATAGCTAGTCGAATATCTAGACGATTCCTAATTGCGTCGTAGCGTGCGTATGAACTACGTAATTAACTACGGCCTTGACACAGGCCGAGCACCCCGCGAAGCCTGGCACAGTCGAGAAGATTCTCGCAAAATGCGTCTAGCAGCACGTACACCACACGGTTACATTCTGGATGTCTCTGGAACATTCGATAAAGACGTAGACTGTTCTGTGACGTCGTAACACTGCCTCCTCATTAAGCCTGTTCGTCCTGAACTGGCAAACCGTCTCTAAAGTTGTACTTAGCCAGGCGATCTAGGTGGATAACCTTGAACTTCCGCTGTCCTTCCTGTTGAATCCGATAAACAACATCGTTAATTCTTTTTTTCACAGTGTAGGGTCCTTCCCAGTTAGACTGAAGCTTAGGTGAGCGACCACGACGGCGCTTTGGATTGAACAACCAGACCTGATCTCCTTCTTGGAAACCCACACTATTGCTGCGAATGTTATACCGAGTTTTCATTTTATCACTGGCAATCTTCAGCCGTCCTCTTACCAAGCGATTCATTTCTCGCAGTTGGTTTTCTAATTGTGAGAAATAGTTCTTTGGCTCTTGGGACTGAGTCTCAAGTGAACCAAACATCAAGTCCCCAGGAAGACGAATCTCCCACCCAAACATCAATTTTGCTGGAGTCATGCCGGTTGTGTCATGTACTGATGGCCTATACGCCATAAGGAATAGTGGTATACGTTGGTCCCAGTCTGTATGGTTCTCGTCAACAACTTTCAAAAGATGCTGCTCAAGTGTCCTGTTGAATCTTTCAACCATCCTGTCCAACTGAGGATGCAGAGGCGTTGTCCTGGTCTTTCAAATTCCGAGTAGACGGCATAATTCTTTAAACACTCCTGATTCAAAATTTCTCCCTTGATCCGTATGGATTTCCATAGGGGCTCCATAATGGCAACAGAAGTTGAGAACTAACTGCTTTGCCACAGTGGTAACCTCCTGATTTGGAATTGCGTAGGCTTCCACCCACTTAGTAAAGTAGTCACCTACAACCATGATGTACCGGTTTCCATCGTCAGTAACTGGGAATGGTCAAGCAATGTCTATGGCAATTCTCTCGAAAGGTTGTCCAACGTTATACTGTCTCATTTTTCCCCTGCTTCTGGTTTGTGGGCCCTTGCTTGCAGCACATATTTCACACGTCCGAACACATTTCTCTACGTCGTGGCGAAGATGAAGCCAATAGAATTGCTTCCGTATTTTGTCAAGGGTTTTGTTAACGCCAAGATGCCCTCCACATGTTCCATCATGCATCTCCTTCAAAACAGACTGTACTTTACTTCGGGGAACTATCAACTGCATGACCATGTCTCGTCCATCTGCACTTTCCCAAGCCCTTTTCAGCAATCCGTTTTCTAAGGTGAGAGAGTCCCATTGTGCCCAGTAGCCCTTCAGCACTTCGGAACCATGGCAGATATCTTGCCAATCCAGGCAGCGACCTTCCTCTTTTGCTGTCAAGATCGGTCCAATGTCTTCATCAGTCATCTGTTCTTGTCGACAGTCCTGTGTTGTCCAGCCGTCAGCTAGGAAATCTACAGTGATGGCTTGAACATGTTCGCTTGAGTTTTGTTCTTCCTTTCTGTGGCAATGTCGGCAGTCTTCCGGGCTCGGTCTTCGTGATAAGCCATCTGCATTACCGTGCAGGCACCCCCGTCGATGTTGTACATTGAAGTTGTACTCTTGCAGACGTTCGAGCCACCTTGCCAACTGTCCTTCCGGATTTTTAAATCTCAAGAGCCATGCAAGTGCAGCATGGTCGGTACGTAGTGAAAACTCTGTCCCATAGAGGTATTTATGGAAGTGCTCCAAAGCTCGGACAATTGCCAACAACTCTCTTCTTGTAACACAATAATTTCTCTCTGGTTTAGAAAGCGTCTTGCTGTAATACGCTATTACTCGTTCTTCACCGTTCTGCACTTGAGACAAAACTGCTCCTAGACCAGTATTGCTTGCATCTGTGTCTACGATGTACTTCCCTTCGGAAGCTGGAAAAACGAGAATTGGCTGCAAACATAATGCAATCTTCAATGTTCTAAATGCTTGGTCACACTCTCTCGACCATTGGAAGTTTTATTTATTTTCCTCATGTAGTGGTTTAGCAATAGTAGCAAAGCCTTTCACAAAACGTCGGTAATATGAGCATAACCCCAGGAAACTCCGAACTTCGTGTTTATTCTTCAGAACTGGCCAGTCTCTTACGGTGTCTACTTTATTAGGATCCATGCTAACACCCGCTGCCGAAACCAGATGGCCCAAATACTGTACTTCCTTCTGGAATAGAGAACACTTCTTCGGGCTCAGCTTCAGTTGTGCACCATGAATTCTAGTTAGAACTTCCTTAAGGTTTTCCAAATGATCTTCGAAAGTCTTCCCGATCACTATGACATCGTCTAAGTAAACAAGGCAAGTTTTCCATGTCAGGCCTCGGAGTATCATGTCCATCAATCTCTCAAATGTTGCCGGTGCATTACAGAGTCCAAATGGCATGATGTTAAACTGGAATAAGCCACTTGGGGTCGAGAAAGCGGTCTTTTCCTTGTCTTCTTGATGAAGACCCACTTGCCAATATCCACTCTTCAGGTCCAATGTGGAAAACCACTGTGCTCCGGACGTGTCGAGTGTATCGTCAACGTGAGGTAATGGATAGCAGTCTTTCTTTGTAACGTCATTTAACCTCTGGTAGTCTACGCAGAAACGCAATCCACCATCCTTCTTTGCTACCAGCACTACAGGGGAAGACTAAGCACTTGACGAAGGTTCGATTACTCCCTCTGTCAACATGTCCTGTAATAACCGAGACATCTCCTCTTGTTTAGATAATGGAGGCCTTCGAGGAGGGTCGCGTATCGGTGTTGTGTCCCCGGTATTGATGCGATGTTGCACAAGAGAGGTTCTTCCCAGTGACTGTCCCCGAACTGCAAAACAATCTTTGAATTCGTGTAAAAACTGTCTGAGTTCTTTTACCTCACCACTTGAGAGGTCGTTAGAAGATCTGTTCAATAATTCTTGCAATTCTTCGTAATTTAGAAGTATCTGAAAAACTGGGTCTTCGTTGCGTTATTCCGGCTACCCAGGCAACAGGAGTCAATTTGCCTAGGAGCGTATTGCTTTGTAAAGTGATAGCTTGATCCAAAATATTCACCACTCTAATAGGTACATTTCCGGTTTCGTCAGGTTTTACTAAATTTCTGGCAATTAGTATGCCCGGTGTGCTGACTACCTGGGGTTCGAATATAGAGCACTGATTCCCCCTAGTATCTACCGCAGTTCTAACCATGATGATCTTTTCGGAGTTTGGCGGAACAGTTACGGCCACTTGGTTTATGACGTCCATCGATTTTTCTGCTGTCGTCATTGTTGATAGCATTACCTCTTCACCTCCGATTCTCAAGACATTGTTTCTGAAGTCGACTATAAATCCGTATGCGTTCATAACGCCCACACCAAGAATTGCATCATCCACAATGTCTTCAACAAGTACTTGATGATTAAACTCAAGTCTACCGAGGCGTAGGTGTATCTCCACTTTTCCATACACTTTTACAGGCCGTCCAGTAGCTGTTCGCAAGCTGCAAGAACACCAGATTGACTTGAGATCTTTCACCACGTCGGGGCGCACAATAGAAACTGTTGCACCTGTGTCAACTGTAATCGAGGTTGGCCTTTCTTGAACAAATCCGGTAACTACTAAGCTCCCGCTGTTTTTCTGAAGTGTAGAAATTCCATATTGTCTAGGGGCTTCGTTCCTCCAGTTAGTCAGCACACGCCCCATTGTACCGACTACTGCTCATTTCCCTGCTGCTGAATTCTAACCCAACAATCTCGTTGTAGATGTCTAGGTTTCCCACATCTATAACACTTCGGTCTTCCATGCTTTCTTATTTTATTCAGTGGCGCCGACTGTCGCGTCTCTGTTCCTTGTTCTTCTTCCTCATCGTCTGTGCCGTCGTGATCTTTTAGCGCGCGCACTGTATGACTTGTCCAACCAGACACTGATTTGGCGGCCTCAAATTGCAAAGCATGTACCAGGGCGTCCGCACTGTTCAGGTGTCTTGCCATTCGTAACACTTGCTGTAGTTCGTTATCTCGGACACCGGCAGTAAATGTCTGCATCGCAAAACTCGTTCGAAAATCTTCTGGCACTTCAGGATAGGCCAGTCTAATTAGTCTGTCGATACTTGCTTCAAACTCTTGAAGGCTCTCTAATTCTAGAGCTTTTATCAACTCGGCATAGATGTTCTGGCTGTCAGGTGGCACTTTCTGTAGTAATTCTGCCGCAGGTCCTTTTAATGCAAGAACGAGTGAAACAGCCTTGTCTTTCTCTGTCCAATTATTTGCGCATTCAGCAGCTTCAAATTGGCGGAGGTATGTTGCCCAGCGACTGCTTCTGTCAAAGGTTGGAGCTTTGAAATGAACTGTCCCTACTGCAGGCAAAGTGACTTTCTCTATTAACTTATTTTCTGTGTCTTTTTCTGTCTTTATCACTGGTACAGTCTGTTCAGAAATTTGTTTTGGTTGAATCTTCATGCACTGTTCAATTTCAATTTTAATTTGTTCTCTTATGTTTGCCATTGAGTTTTCTACTGCAGATATTTTTGTTGACATAACTTCTTCCACAGTCAAGACAGATTTTTCTACTTTAGCTATTTTATTTGACATGGATTCTTCTACTCAGATATTCTGGTAATCTGATTATTGAGCTCACCTCGTAATTCACCTACGTCACCACGTAGGAGACCCAATTCTGCGGTAGTATGTTCTTGCAACTGTTTCTGCATACTTTCAAAGAGAGTTTCCGTTTTATCTTTTTGTCGTTCTTCTGTTTCTAGCATTAGTGCTATCTGACGTTCCTCAGCTTCTTCTCTTTCCTGCCTGCATTTTTCATCCTGTCGTTTTTCTGCTTCTTCCGCCTCCTGTCTGCATCATTCCTCTGTCTGCAACAACAGCGCCTGGAAATTTTCCATCATCTGACTGGCATCCATTGTTTTCCGATTAAATACGAATTACACTCGTCTTGTACAAAGTGTCCACTATTTCCACTGTTAACCGTTTTATCCCAGTTTTGATACTACTGTTACGACGGTCTACTCGATCATCGTAGGTACAGTGGAAACAAAATAAGTACAAGACAACAATTAAGTCACTAATCACACCTTTACTTTTTACAGTTAAACAGTTCGTAATTAACAACACAGTATCTACAACAAATCAAATGAAAATTGTTCACACGCAATAAAATGTCCACTAATATTAAAACTCAATTGTATTACAATTATACCGTCCGAATATAAAACGCAACACTTCACTAATAACTACTTGAACGTATACAGTAATAACTCGAACCGCTCTGTAAATATATCGCACTAATACTCTCGAACCGCACAGCCAAATATTCGCCTCATACTAAACTGAACATCGTTTGAGTACCGGTATATATAGCTAGTCGAATATCTAGACGATTCCTAATTGCGTCGTAGCGTGCGTATGAACTACGTAATTAACTACGGCCTTGACACAGGCCGAGCGCCCCGCGAAGCCCGGCACAGACGAGAAGATTCTCGCAAAATGCATCTAGTAGCACGTACACCACACGCTTACATTCTGGATGTCTCTGGAACATTCGATAAACGTGTAGACTGTTCTGTGACGTCGTAACATTATTTTATCATGTCATGTCTACATCATTATTTTTCGTCCAGTCTCCATTAGTATTTATTTTTAAACCCAGGTGAGTTACATCATTATCACAATTATCGGCTACTACAAGTACACTAATTCTCCCAGCAGGTGAATGTTTATCATATCAACAATATAATCATTGTTTACTACTGCACAAGGGACGTCTACATTGCTAATAATAATTCTCTCATTATTGAACTTAACTAACCCTTTATAACCTATATTCAACTTAAATATCTCTATCACTCTATTTCTCTCATTATTATTTCTTTTCCAACCCAATTTCACATTTTCACTCCCCTTAGAGGGTAATACTACAGTATTATGATAACACCATCTGGCCGTACCAGACACACACAAAAAACCTATTTGACCATTTGCCGACCCATTGTCGCCCAAATGTCCTAGTGAGGATCTCTTATCCTCATAAACAACTTGTGAAATCCCTGCTTCACATTGAATCCCAGAAAAATTTGCCCCCTGTTCACCCTCTACAATTAAACTATATACTCCCTTTCTAAGTCATAAACACTAATTAGCAATCCTTGATTAACCTCAACTCTCATTCTATTCTCATTATCACCACTATTACTTAATGTATCACCATTATCTTGATTCAATATTATTTCACTCCCATTGTAATCATTATTACTTATTTTAACACCGCCACTTACCTTGTAATTCACCACCTGATTATTATTCATTATTATATCACCATTATAATTATCACTTGTTTTACAGTCATCAATTACCTTATTGTCTATACCTTCATTATTTTCAATATTCCTCCCCAACTTATCTAACTGTTGTATCAATTTAGTATTCATTTCATTTAGTTTATCATCAATATTCTTTTGTGACTCGGTCACATTTTCGTTTATTTCGTTAATAATTTCCCCCTTTAGTTCATTAAATTTAACATAAAACTTATTATTTTGTTCATTAAGTTTAATGTCATTCATATCAAAACGTTGACGCAATTCATTAAAACTACTTTCACATTTCATTTTCTGTTCATTTACATTACTACTTAATTCATTCAATTTTGCATTTTGCACATCGAACTTATGATCATTTGCATCAAAACATTTATTGATGTCGTTAGACATTTGTTTATTTTGGTTAGACATCAGTTTAATCTCCCCCGTTATCTCACGCAACCAGTTTCTCGTGTCATCAGTTTTATCACTGTCCCTGGTCGAGACGGGAGTTGAATGAACTCTCACCTCGTCCATTACCACTGATTCGGTCATTGACTGACTCTCCTACTCATTCATTATAATTAAGTTAGCTGTATTTGTTTTATTCTCTGTATTCTCCATTTTTTATATGATTACAACTTACATATAGAATTATACACACTTTAACTTAGTTTTGCTTTACCCCTTTCTCATCACAATCTACAATCATTTACAACATCGCCCCCACTCCCAAATAACTCTTCTCTGCAACTTATGTATCAAGTCTAATCTGTGTGATTAAAATAAATCACACAAATCGTCCAGCTGTTCGGGCGCCATTGAAACAATTGAAAGTTTATTTCATTTAATAAAATTTATTGAATTTATAATACTGCATTTTTCTTACCTTTGGGATCCAGAGTCCTATAGACGAAAACAGTTGCAGAAAGGTTATCTGGGTTTGAGTGCGAAATAATTACGCTAAACACTGTTTTTCCAATTCTAATAAATTCTTTCACTTTTATTAAGCACAGCTTCTCTAATTTACTTTCTGAACTAATAACACAACAGATTATTGTACTTTTACTGGCTCTACCTTCTCTTGCTATTACAACTTCAGTTCTCAGATTACATAGAAAAATTAGATGTTTTCATGCTAATCGCTTATTCTCTAATAATAATTATCAAACGCAAACAAGTATACAAAAAAACTTTCCTTAACTATTTCTTAATTAATTCTGCTTAACGAACCAGTACTCTTTTTATATCTTTTCCCCTCCCTCTTTCTTTTATAAAAACCCCTTTCCCTTAGAGATCTCTATTGTATAAGGTTATATGTTCAATTTTCCTTTTATAATGAACAATCACCATTTATTTTAAATTGGTTTTAATATGAATATTCGGTGTTTTTAGTTACCCATCCGCTGTGTGTTCATGTGGTTTGTTGCACAGGCTTGTGTTGGCCGCTTTCTTCGTTCTAACGCACTCCGACACTCGTTTATATTGAGTTTATTATAACTTTGGTTAAACTTTCAATCATTACTTTGATTGAATATCTGTACACATTGTAATATATAGTCGGCCGACTTTAACTTGCTCGCGCACTTATAGGTTGACCGCGCGGTCAGAGTTATGAGTTGACTGACTTGACCGCGCTATATTGTTTGTACACTTTAGTAGTTATTTTACTGGATAGGCCGACGATGTTTTCGGCCCATCTCACACGTCCGAGGCCACCATTTGACTTGTAAACAACTGTTCTGTTGGTTAACGACTGTATACTGTGACCTCCTGATGCAAACTGGGGTGACAAAGTGTTTTACTGTAATTCCCAGAGAGACTGCTTGCCAGCGGTTACGTAATACATCTAGCCGGGCAGGCTCCAGACATCAACATAAACGTGTGTTGTAATAACATTGCATGTGTGGCTGGTTACAATGAGGTACCCCACAGGTGAATACTAACTGCTTTGAATTCAAACTGATTTAAATTATTATTTCTTAACCCGCAATTCTGTACCGTTACACATTGAACAGAAAATGACTATACCATGCAGAGCAACTAAACTGTTTGGCAAGATGCATCATCTTGGCATGTATCTGGACTAGAAGATGATGTGCAAAGTATGTCTACTCAATAAAAACAGCCTCAAAACAAAGTTTCTCTTTTTTAACTGTGTCCAACTGAGAACGCTTTCCTTTTGAAAATTTTTACTGCACTTCACTTAGAAACTTTTTTAAATTTTCAACAAAAGTTTAAAAAAATTTTAAATCTTATTTTTATTTTTGTTTTTATGTGGGTGGTCATCCATTTTCTGGCATAAATTTGCTGCCCTGGGTCTGGACCCATGGCTAAATTTAGCCAAGTGTGAAGTTTATGGGAACAGCCAGCAACAGCAAAATAGACAAGACTCAAAAATTTAAAAACAAAAGTTTGAGAACCAATGTGTATGCTTCGTGATATGTAACACATGCAATAGTACATGGGATCTGAACTTACTCGCTGTCAAAGAATTTGTCACAAGTACAGTGAATGAACTGCAGTACACCTAAACAAACTGACTTAGAATTAATCTGGCAGTATCCACATGAGGTGAAGTTAGACAACTGAAGAGCTCAGATTTATCAACAATATTTGCAGTAAATCTGTACGAGGCATTACCAAGCAAGGAGAGAGTAATGTGTTACAGAATGTGAGTGTATAGCGGAATAAGATGGGAAAGTACTCAAAGAAGTACTTCCTACAAGATAATTATTGTCTGGCTGACTGGGCAGGTTGTAAAGTAAAACACAAAATAAATGAAAAAAAAAAAATAGGGAGACAGACAAACAAACAAATATTGTTATTTTGAATGTTCATCCTCTTCATTCACAGCACTTAATGAATATTAATTGCTACACTTTCACACGTGAAACTTACTTTGTTTATTTTCCTCGTATGACGTTTCAGTGTGATGTTCGCCTTCCTCAGAGAGGTATGATACAGAATGTCCAGAATTTGTAACGGTTTTTTCCTAGTTGGTAGATTGTGTGGAGGGGTGTGGAGGTGGAAGGGAGTTGGCGCGGGATTCCGAATTATTGTATGTTTTGTGTATAATTGTGTCAAAGAGTGCGTATGATTTAAAGTGTAATTGGTCGACATACTTAACGACCAATTACACTTTAAATCACACGCACTCTTTGACACAATTATACACAAAACATACAATAATTCGGAATCCCGCGCAACTCCCAAAACACCCCCCCCCCCACAACCTACCAACTAGGAAAAAAACCGTTACAAGATCCGGACATTCTGTATCATACCTCGCTGAGGAAGGCGAACATCACACTGAAATGTCATACGAGAAAAATAAACAAAGTAAATTTCACATGTGAAAGTGTAGCAATTAATAAACAAATATTACACTTTAATTTACTGTTTTTCCATGAAGTTTAAAACGATTCTGGCTATTTGTTATAAATTCTGTTAAAAATTTTGTGTTTCACATTGCTGTTCAAAAAACAGTATAATCTAAAATGACTTAACACTTTGAGTACCATTGTGTATATACACAGACCGTCCCCTGTAACCAGCAGTATTTAGAAAAACCCCACTGTATTGAAATTCTCATAAATATTTACTACAATTTGTTACTAAAAAGTAATTACACCAAACGTTTTACCAGAGATTCCTCTTATGAATATACTCTTTATATTTGTATTATCATTTTTATGTATCTCAAGTAAAGGTGTATGAAAATAAGATGTTTCGTGTAATTCTTAGAGAAAAAAATTCTTTGAAATATTATTATTTAAACCAAAATAACTACAGTCGACTACATTTTACTCATATTGTTTTGTTTATAACTCAGTTATTGTCTTTAGTAAAGAAAAAGTATGTGAAAATGATAGAAAATTACACTTAATAATGTGTTTTAGAGTGATATAATTTGAAGCATAGATGGACACGCAAAACTCTTAGAACAGTAGGAACTACTGGGCCAGAATTTATATACGAACATAATTATTTACTTTTCAGAATGTCTGTGTTAATGACTGTCTATAATTACTTTAGCTGGAAGAAAATATTATAAAAAAATTTTGGAAATGACTACAGAAAAGTTGAAGCAGCATGTATAGTGTAATACACAGCATTATGACCATATAGTTATTTTGGAAATGAATACAGAACAGTTGAAACAGCATGTATAGTGTACTAAACAGCATTATGACCATATAGTTATGTTGGAAATTACTACAGAAAAGTTGAAGCAGCATGTATAGTGTACTACACAGCATTATGACCATATAATTATTTTGGAAATGACTACAGAAAAGTTGAAGCAGCATGTATAGTGTACTACACAGCATTATGACCATATAGTTATTTTGGAAATGACTACAGAAAAGTTGAAACAGCATGTATGATACATCACTTAACAAGGAGATAGTTATCCAGTGCATTCCATCTCATATAGGCATCTCAGGAAATGAGGCAGTGGACATCTTGGCAAAGCGAAGGACAAAGATCTACCACCGGGAAAGTACCCACGATTTCAGCACCCTAAGAAGACTGATGACGAGGAAAACAAACTCTCGCTTCCTGGAAGAAGCAAGAAACATATCAAAAGGAAAAACATGGTCAGTGATTGGAAAAACATGGTCAGTTATGGAATAAAAACTGTAGAAAACCCAGGAAGGAAGCAGTTGCCAACTTTAGATTGGAAACTGGCCATGACTGTCTCTCAGCGCATCTCTACAAATTAAAAATTTCCACGACAGAAGAATGTGTATTGTGCAGGAGAGAAAACTCAAAAATGAACAAAAATCATCTATTGGAGTGTGTGAAGCTGAACCGGGAAATGAAAGAACTCAGAAGTTACGTTTGTCTTTATTGGGAAGCTTGCTACCAAATAGGTTACATGTACCAAGGAGAAGCATTGGAAAACAAACAACAACAACACCACCATGTTTTAAAATGAAAGTTTTAAATGCACTTTAGATTAATTTAACTTTTCTTTTAAAGTAACTCATTCTACCATTAAAATAATTCGCAGTCAGCAACAGAAAATAGTTTTTATTTCAGTTACTTATAATTGTATACATACAGCTAACACAAACCCGTAATAACAAAATTTCAGAATAACGATGAAATTTTCATGTTCCAATGGTTTTATAACTTGAATTTCATTGTATAATAGTTTGCAATAAAAATTCTCTAGTTAATGAGCGTTTTCCTTCAGATAAATACTACTACATTGCAACCTCATCATAAATTACATATTTATTAAACAATACTGTACATACAAGAAATACTGTGTAGTACACTACACAGTATACAATTTCTCAACACACATCATTACATGTAATTTCATTCAGCAAGTAACATGCAATATTGTTTTGTATTGACAAAATTTATTATGATCTCAAATTACAGATAGCACTTCACATAATTTTCATACATTTACTTTCCCTTTTATGGCAGACCGACACTCTGATAATGTCTATAAATTTTTAAGTAACTATGGCAGGTATCTGATTAGAGACATTACTCACTTTGGAAGATTGTTCTGCAGAATTTTTGTAGCATACTCTCTGAGGTATTTCTGAAATGTGCTGGCCAAATCAAGCATCGGTTGTCCATTGCTAAGCTGTGTGCACTGCACTAAACATTTTTTATAGAATACAAACAGATCAGCACATGATGGCAGAACTCCTTGCACTGAATTTGCTACACTGTATTCTAGATTTAGATCTCGCTTTGCGTCTGCTGTTATCCTCTCCATCAATTCATATAAGTTGCTAAAAGACAGGAACAAATTTAAATCATCAAACAACTGAAAAGTAACAATAAAGTAACTCTCACAAGTCGCACGCATCCATATTCTGTATTCACCATTGCAAAGAAATATGAATACTCTAATACTCTATACATTTACACAAAATATGTTAATTTATGCAAACCCTTGCTCATATGGTTGCCTACAGTCATCAGCATATAGTTTCTTGTTTATAGTCTCAAATTATGATTACAAAAATAAATTACAAAAGAAACCATTTAATACAGAAATCAGAATTATACCAAAAATTCAAATAAGCAGGCTTATCTTTTAGGCAACAGCAGCAATGTTAACTGTCCTTAATAACATGAACTGTACTTACGCATCTAAGCTCTCAATGTAGATGTACAGGTATGGAAGAAAACATTCACCAATTATACCATGGAATGGTGACGGAATCTTTTTCATTTCAGTTTTTCCAATACTACCTGTAGTTTCCATATCACTTACATCTGACTGTGGAGGAGATGATGGGCCTTTGGTAGCCTATCAAAAAAAATAATTATTTATCACATAATGGGTAATCTTTTGACAAGCAAACATCACTGCAAAACTTACATGATGCTCAGTGGCGGCCAGTGAGTCCTGAGGATGGGCAGGCTAAGAGGCAGTCACCAGAGCCATACTCAGTCACAGCACCGCCTCCCCGACATTCGTTATTTCACTATTAATTATGGTAGAGCTATCTGATTTTTACAGCATACACATCTTATTAGAAATATACCAGTATCTTTAACAAGATAAAACGAAGATTAACTTACTTTTGTTCTAGCAAAGAAGTAAACTTCTGAGTAGAAATATATTTTGTAAGCTGTGATGAATTTACTTGTAGGCCTACAGCAAATTCACTCAACAGCCCTTCTTATTCTCAGAATTGTCGGTAACATCATCATCCCATGTTGGTCGACTTTTCAATTTGCAGAGGCTTACCTTTTCAATTGAAACTAAAGCAATGGCGCTGAGATGATCTTGAGTCCAAAAATATTTTATCATGGCAAGAAAAGTTTTTAGTGTCACCCCTAACTTTATAAATTTTAATTCCTCGCAGCTGGAAAATCATACTTCTAGTTGAGCAATAATATTGCTTCACAGTAAGCAGGGCCAGCAGAATAACTTCCACTTTACTCCATTACGGCATAGCATAGCCATTTATGTAGATCATACCATGATAAGTGGAAAGTTCTAGATTGTTTTTGTGCCTTTTAGGAAATAAAAATTTTAGGGTACCTTGACCATGTTTCAGCATTTCACACCTCTCAAAATCACTCACCCGGGAAAATTATTTTTCCAGTAGTGTTCGATACTGCAATATCACTTTGACTTTCGTCTACTAAATCCATTTTATCCTCGTAGTAGAGATCACAAACACAGGCCAAGAAGAGAAAAATAATAATAATAATAATAGTATACACACACAAGGAGCACGAGAACGTAATGACTGTGTAAAACTAACACAAACAACATTAAACCGTGCTGAGAGGCTAACTCACTCGTTGCCTCACTGGCACGGTTACAGATGCACTAGTGTCCCCCCCCCCACTACCTGCTGGGCATAGTTCTCACGTAGTTGCATGGGTACTACTGGGGCTACTCAGATCCCTGCCTCTGTCTGCTGCTACTCTGCACTATTATCGATAACGTGTAATTAAAAAGTTTTTTTTGTAAGTAATCAGATAACTTCAAATCCAAATTGTGATTACAGATTGATTACAGGTTCAGTTACAATAAAAATCAGAGTCTATTACTAGTTGTTTATTTTTTTAATAATTTTCTACAGTTTACTGGCTTGCCTCCCCTGATGAGCCGCTGCTGATGATACGTCAGTCCGTTCTGAGTACAGAAAAAGATTAACTGGGTGCCTAACCATTTCAGAAAAAATAATTTTTTGTGTATCTATTCACTTAAGTTTTGGTAGTTAAAACATATTCCCTTTTATTTTTATTCTATCTGGTTTACAAATGGCAGCCATTTTTGTTCTATGATGCACATCATATTTTTCCATTTACGGTATTCTAAATTTCTCAGGACCGAGTTGTCCTAGGCCTTTCAAATAAACTTCATTGGTTTCAGTACATTCTAGCCTAGAACTCAGAGTCCTGTTTGACCTAGTATGTTTCTGTACACGTAATCTTTGTATCGAATCTGATGAATGAGAATTAATAAAAATGACGTTTCATAGGAACGTGATTTCTCAATGAATGAAAAGAATATCAGCCTTAATTTTTATATGTACTTATTTATATATGAGTATAGTTAGTTTATAGAAAGTTTCAATAGCGAGTAAGGTATCCTTTAAAAATTCCAGCCTCTTAAAAATTTAAATTTTATATTTTTTCAAATTTTAAGCTGACACCTCTTTTGGTGGACCAGACAAAAATCTGAAAACTATAAACATAAAACGTTTTTTTACTTCACTTATGCCAACTGATTGCTACCTGATACATTTAATTTGGTCAATGATTATATATAAACAAATTGTTGGCAGAAATAGCAATTCTCACTATCATATTACATAGTTTGAAAATTTAACATACTGATGTGTACACTTATTAAATTTTACACTTCAGATTTTATTCACACTTCTATACTTCTCAAGATTTCATTTACTTTTTTCTATTCAATAATGTCTCTTTTTAGTAAATATACTGCTATTCCCATCAACAACCAAAGTGGTAAACAACTATAGTTAACTGATTGCTGTTTCAGATTACACTTTTCAAATCAAGATACCACATTTCACTACAGTATTTAGACCTAACTTTGTATCTAAATAGCTTTAAGTTCTATAATATTATATGCATATTTATAACAAAGAACATAATGTATATTTTGAGGAAATAGTTATCTCATTTAACAAGCTTAAATGTTTGAATTACTGCTTCTCTCTGATTTTTTCTATGTGGTAAACAATTTTTACTTAATTTTCCAAAATTGTTCTCTGCTCCGAGTTGAATCTCAAAGTTAAAATTTATATTGACGTTTCATACCATAGAGACCTTCCATGTGTGCAGTTTTCATATTTTTTTCTGGTTCCCCAATAGAGATATCAAAATTTAAATTTGTAAAAATTAAAAATTTTTAAAGGGTACCTTACTCACCACTGAAACTTCCTATATATTAACTATACTCATATATAAATAAGCACATACAAAAAATTAAGGATGATATTATTTGAGTGCACCTTCTTCGAGAAATTACACTACAAAAATTGAATTTTATTCACTCTTGTTCAACAACTTTGGTTACAATGATCACCTGTACCGAATTGTAGATTGGAATGTACTGAAAACAGTGAAGTTTATTTGAAAGCCCTGGGACAACCCAGCCTTGAGAAATTTAGAATGCTGTAAATGTCCACAAATGAAGAAAAAACTGTGTGTGCCATAGAACAAGAATGGCTGCCATTTGTACACCAGATGCACTTAAAATAAAAGAAAATATATTATGAACTACAAAGACATAAAGGAATGGTTTTCTGAAATCACCAGACAACCAGAGCTGGACCATTTGAAATGGATTGACCCATATAGTGGCATTCTGATACACAGTTTCAACATTATCATCATCTTCCCTCAAGCATTAAGCCCATGGCCTTGTTGCATTCTCTAGTCATACCATAGTACCACCAGATCAGTCTGTATTTAACCAAATGGTTAAACTATTCATTTATATACAAATAGTTCAATAATAGCACATGAAGCTAAGAGCAAGATGCATTAAATACGTGCTAAAAATATATTATAAAAAACAAACATTAGTTTACACAACCAAAACACTTACTTAAGAAAAACATGCATATCCAGCAAATACACCACTTTCATAATATCTAATACTACAGCACACACCTTCGCTGTTGATGCAGAGTGACTACTTTCTTCCATTAATGTAATTCCACTAAATCGTTTCGCCAGCAAATCTTCTAAATTTGCTGTACGTTGTATAGCATATAACAACAGTTTAACATCTAACTCGTTTTTTCTCTTAGCTAATATCTTTGAGAGTTCTGACCTAAAACCAGAGGATACATTTTTCAGTTAGAATTTTATATTTAAGAAGCTGGTTAGAAGTTCTTTATATTGTTTTTAGCAGTTGTTATAACAATTGGAGAATAGTGTTATACCAATCATGAAGGAAAACTACTATACCATTGATCTAAGCACGAAAACAAGTGTGAGATACAACAGAAGTCATTATTTAAACAGAATAATTCAAGGGATTGATGGTGACTAATGGGTTTTTTATCTTAGGGAAAATGTACTTAGGTTTTTATCCTACTTAAAACGGTACAAACTATACCATGACTATGGGATACCTCAATGTCCACCACACTGCATGAACAAAATAAAAACATGACAGTCTGGTTATGTTGTTACATCATGGTGGTCCTCAGGGGCGTATTAACCATTAGGCTGACTAGGCTGTAGCCTAGGGTGTGGCACTTTGGGGGGCACAAAATTTTAGCTAAAAAATAATAAAATTTTACAGCTAAATGTAAAATTAGTAATAAATTACAAGGATAATAATTTGAGTTCATTTTGAACACAGGCACCTGTTTGCGAGATATACATGACAAGTTTGGGTTCTTATGGAAATTACCTGAACTTTCTGAACTAAATAATGACATAATAAGACAAAAAGCTAATCACCTTCTAGAAAATTATGCTGTTGACTTGGATCAAACATTTCCTGATGAGTGTGTGCATTTAGCTAAGTTTTTAAAAGACTTTGGACCTGTCAACCCAGATCAAGAAGGAGAAGAAAAGAAGAAAAAGCGATCTGAAGCAAAACCATTGTTGAATTTTTTAAAAACGCTTAACTTAGAATCAATATTTCCTAATTTTGAACGTTTGCTCAATCTAAAGCAAGAAAAAAGAATCTAGTTTGAACTTTACATGAGACTTAACAAATCCACAAGATATTGAACTGATTCCCTTCTTTGGGTAAATGATGTTAAATGTACCCTTAATAAAACTGTTATAATTCTGTAACTACTTAGTTAATTTTTTCCTAGTAAAAGCCATGAAACTACAAATGGTTGAAGGTGTAACTCTAAAATAATCTCTGAAAAATAGCCTCAGTTTTCAATTCTTGAGACTATTTCCAAAAACAGTAAGATATTTTAAATTTTCCTAACTAAGAAATATATTGAGGGTGTTTAAAGCTTCATTCAGCCCCTTGAAAATAAACGTAAGAGTAGCCTATGGGAGGTGAGGGGGCGCTAAAATATAATTAGCCTAGGGCGCCAAGATACCTTAATCCGGCCCTGGTGGTCCTTACTTGTATTTAAACAAAATATATGCATATGTATGGCCACTATTGTAACAACTAATGCCATAACAAACTGTTTAAACTGTATATAGTTCAAAATAATTTGGAATTTGTCTCTAAGTTTGGTTACTGACTAGCCAAATGTTCATGCCATGATCATACCAGATACCTGAACTATAGTTTACCAGATACATAAATTATCTACCTTAACCAACAACTTACAAATTATTAAATGCACGCTATGCAGTTCCAGTAGTCCACTACTTCATCCGTTTAGTTTCTGTCTCACTGGTACTGAATACCTGGACATTTTTCTTGTCACAAGCTACTTATGCTGACCATATGGATCTACGAGGATTGTTCAATAGAAACACGTTTAGAGGCTGTAAATCATTTTTATTCAACAATTTTAAAAGAAGTCTCCATTAACATTCAGGCATGAGTCCCACTGTTGCACATTATGTAGATTCCTTGCTGGTAAAATTCTTGCAGCTGTTTGCAGAACCACTCGCTAACAGCAAACTCTACCTCAGCGTCCGATTTGAACTGCTGTCCCTTTAGTGATTTCTTTAATAGGCCAAAAACAAAATAATCGCATGGGGACAAGTTGGAACTGTAAGGTGGATGTTGTAAGACTTCCCACTTTATATGACCAAGCAGATCTTGAATCGCCTGGGCTACATAGGGTCGACCATTATCGTGCAGAATAATGACACCATTTGTGAGCTTCCCAGGACGTTTATTCTTGATGCTGACCCGTAAGCGTTTTAAGCTGTCTGCATATCACTCAGTGTTGATGTTGACACCAGGTTCTTTAAAATCTAAGAGCAGCACACCCTGATAATAAAAAATACGGTCACATTTCCTGCTGAAGGTTGGGACCGGCATTTTTTCGCCTTCGGAAATTGTGCATCCTTCCACCATATACTGTGACATTTGGATTCTGGTTCGTAGTGATAACACCAAGACTCATCACCGGCAACAATTTGGTGGTATCAGCAACCTTGTTGTTGATAGCACATCAAATGCGGATGATAAGGCCAAACGTAAATTTTTCTGCTCATCAGTAAGCAGTCATGGAATCTACTGAGCAGCAACTTTGTGATAGCCAAGACTATGAATGATGGAATGAACAGTTCCCACACTGATGCTCAACATTTTAGAAAGTTCTCTAACTTTGATGCACCTATTTGCATGTAAAGCAGTTTCCAGCTGTCTCACATTTTCACCTGATGCTGCAACACGTGTAGATCCAGGATGGGCCAAATCTTAGTGTATTCTTTTCCTTGTCAAAATGTATTGCACCATTCAACCACTGCCGTATGAGAATAACTATAGTCACCATATACAGCTTTCATTCTCATATAAATTTCCATTGGCAGACGCCCCTCAGTGGCCAAAAACTGAATAATGGCATGCAGATTATCTTTGGACGGATTTTCTATCATAGATGCCATTTTTCAATCCAGTCACAACTCTTAGAAAAGAGAAAACTGCAAATATTTTGACAGACGCGTCACTAGTACTTAAACAGACAATATAAACAATGAATTCCATTGCCATGGTGACGAAGTCACGGCTGCGCAGATCAAACATGTTCCTATTTAACAATCCTCGTACTATCTGACCATTCCCATGTTATAAATCTAAAGTTTTGATTTCTCACACTCCATACTGAAAATATTGTTCAGGTTCTTTCAGAAGGGCTGTAAAACTCTTTCTCACCCAACATGAGACTTGTGCTGTACTTAACTTAAATTTAACACAACTTCCGAAATAACAGTTGAAGAGGCAGGAATATGTTGTACAACACAGCTTGCTGCAGTCTAACAACAGATCATTGTTTACAACACAAGTTTTAAAATGTCTGATGGAACTGAAATAGTTGTTCTCTTTCTAACATCTTTATTGGTGGTTTGATTAATTTTGTTATCTGATAGGCTAAATAAGCAGTAAGCTATAGTGGGAACTGTAAGACTTTTAACTGTTTTGTCTTATTACAGCATTGAGGATTCAGTTTACATAAACTGATTTTAAATAATAACACTGATAAATAAACTGATTTTTCAAATAATTAACATTAAAATCAAGTAGAGAAATTATTGTTCATACATTGCATTCATGTTTTTGGGTTTCCTAATAACACATACAACTTACATCACCATCACAATTCGCAGTCCACTCTATTTCCACCAACTACTGGCTGCCATATGAGAAGAAATTTTATATAAAAATAAATATATATAGTTTATACAAATGTTAACACTTAACAAATATTCAATGGACATAACCTTTAAAGCTAAATTAATAGTCTAATAGCAGAGTGATTACAACTAATCAATTGTTTGTTATTAACACATAACAAAACAATAATATGTAAAACACAGGCATGCAAAAAAACAAACAACTAACTCCGAGGTACAAACAGAATACCTAATACTCATTGAATACATGTTGAAAACAATGACTTGTTTGCCCTCTGCTGATAAGAAGTGGTAACGTTCATCACCTTCTAAGGGGGGAGGGGTGATTTTACTATCATCACTTAATGGCTACTCCAAAGAATGGCAACTCCCCACTACTTCTACTTCCCAAATGTCAATTCAGAAGTTTGTGGTTTCAAGTCAGTGAATGAGTCTACTAATTATGATACTAAGTAATGAACACCTGTACTCTGAACAGGTGTTTTGAACAAGAACTTTTGAACACTGAGGATAACATTTATTGCAAATCTTCATAGAAGTCCACAAACTAAGATGGGTATAATTGAATGTGGTTGAAGGAGATGCATGTCTCTTACTTATTACAGATTACACATTTCACATTACACACATTACAGATGAAAATAGAAAAAAGAATGTAGGCTACGTTGAGATGTAATATAACAAGCATGGCTACGTGACACTTCACACGCGTTGTGATTACACAATGCTCGAGATTGTTCCACACGTTTGTCAATTATTCTACTGGCATTCAGTCCGTGCAACGTGTACAAGGTCAGACACTAATAGTTTCCAGAGCGTTCAACTGGACTATGCAATTTATTCTCAATGTGTCGTCTGGAAAATGGTAATTATTCTCAAATCTCAGCACGGTACAAATATAAGCCCCAGCAGGTGGCCAACTTCAGTTTGGGACCTGGTGATATTAGAGTGTGTTTCAGAGTGACTGCTATTTTGACTTGTAGAGTAGTATTAAGGCGACTATTGTGGTACTCGGTGATAAGCTGTAAAAAGGTGACATTTGTGTGTTGTCTATCTTTGGCTTGAAGAATTGTATAAGAGCGTCTGATTTATATTGAACTGTAACTAAAGTTGTAATTAATGACTTCATCTGGTGTCAGTTATTCTGTTTCCACTGTACAACACCATGCTCTATGCGAACAATATAACGCTGGTTTCAGAAATGTGTATATGACATTTAACAGTGGAAACAGAGGACACTTCATAGAAGAGTAGTGTACATGGTAATTAATTTCAGCACTACATATCAGTCAGATGATGGAAACTTTCCAAGCGTTGCTACTGCAGATACAGGAACAACGCTGATGGGGAGCAGAAGAAGCAGAAAAATGACCTGATGAAAAACAGAAAGTGACAGAGGAGCAACAAGAAGCCAGAAAGCATTATTACTCAATTCAGAGTAATGACAGGATGAGAAACATAAGTGGGAAACCAAGGAACGGACACATGAAATGGAAGATACAAAAACACTGAGACAGGAGCAAAAGCAATTGGAAGCATACTACTGCAGTCCTGGGTCCCCTACGTGGTGACTTGGGTGAATTATGCGATGATCTGAATGGTGCAGATGTAGGATTGTCTACAGTAGAAAATCCGTCTCAATATAAAACAAATGAGGCCAGCAAAAAATATCTCCAGTAGAAGACTCAATTGCAAACATAAGAGAATAAATGAAAAGTAAAGTCTAGCAATAAAGTTAATGAAAATACAGCCACACGTTTCAAAACAAACTGCTGAACAGACAGAACCAATGGTGAAGACAGAAAAAAACAGAAAATAAGGTAACAGATAAAATGGTTTTGCCTGTAGCAGGGCCAGTTCATGTCAAGGCCCCAACAGTTGACAGAAGCACTCCCTGGACAACGTATCTTCAGCAATTTGATGTGCAAATCATTAGATGGAGAAACAGAAAGCAGTTTCACTCATTCTCTCTTTAAATAAAGACTTATGGCAGACTTAGTATAGAAAGTGCCACCTGATAGCCAGAAGACCTCTGCCAATGATAGAAGCTCTAGAATTACAGTACAGTGAAAAACTTTTGTGATGTGTATTGCACTTAGTTGAGAGCACAGTGACAGAGTTCCAGGGAAAATCTTCAAGAATTTGAAACAAGTATCAATTAGACTGTCCTATCCTGAGGCACAAAAAGATTTTCAAATGTGGTCTGCAATGCAGATATTTAGTGATGGTGACAGAGATAGTGAACTACAGTATTATGAATGGCAAGACACCAGAGCTTTCCAGATGCCATTGTCAACGTCTGGTTGGGGTAATCATGAATGGTGCACACTAAAACATTATGACAACACAGACAAATAATAGGGAAAAGAGCTCCAACAATCATAACCACAGTACAAGGGTAGAAAGGATGGAAGACCAAAATTTTATAGATGTGGGAAACCTGGACATATACAATGAGATTGTCAGTCCAATGTTAAGCAGCAGGGACACGAGGGGTATCAGTACAATGGGGCGTGTGCTGACTAAATGGAGGGACAAAGCCCCTAGAAAACATGCACTATCTATACTTCAGAAAAACAGCAAGGCCTGGTAGTTAATGGATTCGTTCAAGAAAGGATGAAAACAATTACAGTTGACAGAGGTATGACAGTTTCCACTGTATGATCTGGTGAAAAATCTCAAGCCAATCTGGTGCATTTGCATTTTGCAAATAGCTACTGAAAGCATATAAAGTGTTCAGGAAAATAGACATACACCTACACCTGGATCGACTTGAGTTTGATCACCAAGTACTCACTGCAGAAACTGTGGATGAAGCAGTTCTTGGTGTTGACGTTATAAACGTGTATAGGTTTCTAGCAGATTTAAAAAACAATATCCTGAGACTTGCACAAGAAGAAGTAATTCTACCTACAACAAATACATCAGAAAACTCTACAGACATGATAAATGAAGTGGCCGCCAAACTCTGAAAAAAACATTCTGAATCCTAAGCACACCGGCCATACTAACTGCCAGATGTTTGGGAAAACCAGATGCAACCAGAAATTTTTCTATTAAAGTGGCAAATACTGAGGACCAGGCTGTCACTTTACAAAGCAATACACACCTGGGTAAAATTTTTCCTGTTGCTTGGGTAGCCGGAATGATGCATCGAAAACGCAGGGTTTCAGACACTTCAAAATTACCAAAAGAACTCAAAGAGCTGTTAAACAGATCTTCTGACAATGTCTCAAGAGGTGAGGTTGAAGAATTCAGACTGTTTTTACACGAATTTAAAGACGCTTTACAGTTTGGGGCCAGTAGTTGGGAAGAACCTCTCTTATACAATATTGCATCAATTTAGGGGATGCAGCACTGGTATGCCAACCTCCTCGAAGACCTCCATTAGCTAAGCAGGAGGAAATATGTTGGCTACTACAGGATATGTTGACAGAGTGAGTCATCAAACCTTTTTCAAGTGCTTGGTCTTCTCCTGTAGTCCTGGTAGCAAAGAAGGACTGTGGGCTGTGTTTCTGTGTAGACTACCAGAAGTGGAACGACGTGACAAAGAAAGATTGCTGTCCACTACCTCACATTGATCCATGTGACCAACATAACAATTTACCATTCTATGTTCAAAAATATTATAAACTACAAATGTCTACTGTTATTTTTAATGTGAACTAAATTAGTTCACAATATAGTCCTGAAAAGCTCCACAAACTATATTTTAACTATACCTGTGTATCTACTAGCCAGTACAGTAACATTAACTACATACATACCTTGTGATACGACAAAATTCAATAGTTATTCTTTCTGAAACTTCCCAGTGAGGAGGAAACATAGCACCAAATTTATCTTCACATTGCAATAAATGCTTCTTGTACCAAGCATACCGTCTTTCCAGTTTGTCTAGCCATGCCGATTCTTCACTTTCATGAAACAAGTGAACATATTCACCCATCTGAACACCCACGAACCATTTCAGTAGATCTTTCCTGTAAAAATTACATATACATCCATAAGTAATGCTGATTCCAGCTACTGCTGACTAAATCTGTGTATGTGTGTGTGTGTGCATGTGTGTCCACGTGTGGTGTGTGCGTGTGCGTGTGTGTGTGCATGCTAGTCAGTATTTTGTAATATTCTACAAAATATTATAAATCAGTTCCAACCATTGGAATTTATATAAAATTGTTAACTAATGTGCATATTTCTAAAACACATGAATAACTGCCAAGACTGTTGAAAGTGATGCAAAGCCAGTTTGACAATTTTGGAAACAACCAGGTATGTTTTAATCAATCTTTCCCACACCAAACATTGGCAGACCAGTCTCTCTCTTGCAATCAGGAAATCATGGTGTGAATGTTGGTGCCTTTTATCATGGCTCGGTAATGCATTATCAGAGTGGTGCACTGGAACATTTATAAGGCACACACACACACACACACACACACACACACACATACCACAATGGTACAAAGTGTCTGACAGTATCTGGTGACAAAGACCTGATTAGTATATAATATAAAGATAACAGAGAAAACTGAGACAATAATTGCACAATAATTTTTTTTTTTAATGTAACTTTATAAATAGTTAATGTAAAAAGTTTTTAAAAAGGATGAAAGTTGAGTAATTTTAAATAAAAATTATTTGCGTGTAAAACTGGTACGTAATAAAACAGATATTTCTATGGTACATAGTCCATTATGTTTCTGCACATAGTCCATTATGGTCAGAAAGGATTCCATGCTTCCTCTTTTGGCATTTTTATCCTTACCTTTAGTTTAGCTCTTTCTCTGTAACATTTTGTTATGTCCTATTTGTTGCTTGTTTGTTCAGCCTTTTTCCTTGCTACATCTCTTTGTTTCTTTAGGTTGTTTAGTTCCTAGGACCAGAAGGGTTTGATGTTGTGTTGTTTGCCCCTTGGGATGGTTGATATTGCTGCATTTTAGTATTGGGCAAATGTTTCCCAGGAGTGTATATGGGGATTCAGACCCATGAAGTTTGATCACTCCTTGGTTCTGAAGCCTAGACATTTTCTTTTTAGGAGTTCCATCTGTCTGCAGGTCTTCACATTGATCCTCTACTTGGTTGAGAGACACAGTGAGGAGGAGGGACATTCTGTTACCACTTCCTGGTCCTCCAATACTGTACATTGAGAGTTGGTGCCCAAATCTGTAGCTACTAGTGTGAGGTCTGGATTAGTCTGATAGTGTAATGTATTTACTTTCTGAACACACCTTGTGTTTATCGGAACTTGAATGATTTATATTCATCTCACACCCAAAGTTACCTTTACATTCTTTGAACACTGGTGAAACAGTCAAACACTTCATATCACAAAATGCCTTCACTACCTGGATGACAATCAAACTTCATGTCATCTAATACAAGGAAAATATCTGCTGACACTATGTAGGAAATCAGAAATATTGGTTTTAGTTTACTCCACACTTTTAAAATGTGATCTGAGAATAAATAAATAAATTATACATAGCAGTTTTCTACTTTCTTCATAATTGTGAGAAATCATCTTGATACTTCATCTTAACTCCTTTTCTTATATTTTATATTAAATAATTGCATTAAAATGGCACTTGCTTTTTTCAAGTCCAAATATTTTCACTGATATCTGATAAGAAATTTTAGCATAAAACATGGGCAGACAAAAGGTAAACTCTTATATTAATACTTGATAAAATTTATCATACTTGACTTTTGGATCCAGGATAGACACAACCAAACAAGCTTCTGCCAGTTGTTGGTTAGGCACAAAATTTTTGGCCTGAGGTCCAGCAAAAGCCTCATGAAAATCTGAAGTAATCTGCGTTGCAAGTGACTCCTGCACTTCATTTACCTGTACACATCACCTGATTATTTAATACAATACAATGTACACCAAACAGTATTTACTAAAATTTTATAATATTAAGAATACGATTTATACAAATAGTGCACACTTTGTTTTAACATAAGTGTATGCACACATGTGTGCATGCGCATTCAAGACATCTATGGCATGTAGATCCAAGCTTTTAATTTTTAAACATACACCCATTTGTATTCAATTCTATACAAAAGTGATTTTACTTTACCAAATGTTTTTATCAGGGCTATCAGAGCAAAGACTGATTACAAGAACTCTATTAACTGGAATGTCAGGGTGCATTCTAGTGGGGGTAAAAAATGTTGGAGAAGTATATTTTGTCTCGAAGCTTTGAAGCATTGTATGAATCAAATGAAAGGTGATACTACTGGAACACTACTAGATCACATGATCTAGGCTCACCAGTCCAGTAATCACTATTCCTGATTAGGATAATTTTCAAACTCTGAAGAGTTCTCATTCTAATTTCTGTGAAAATATGCAGTTGATTTTTCCTCTAATATTCTCTCATTCACGCTCCTACTCCAGAATTCAGTCTTATATTCAGTTCAAAGGCAGCCCATTATGATTTTTTCCTCACTTCATCTAATTCTTATTTCACATATTATTTCTAATGTAATTACCACAGATAACTGCAATTTATAAGTTTTAGTTTATGTAGCTCAGCTGACTTTTTATTGATTTAGAATTTTTAAAAACAATGTTTAATGGACAGTTCAACATATAAATTCTAATTTTTCAAGCTTTACTTGAAATATATTCATGAAAAAACAAGCATTTTGTTCAAAATCACATTACCTTTATTTCATACACTATGTCACACGACTAGTTCCATGACAGTTTTAATTTTGAGAATCTAGAGTCAAAACTTTGATGTTAAAAAAACAATTAAAACAAATCTCATATTTAGGAACAAAACTGAATGTTGCTTCTGTGTGTGTGTGGGGGGGTGCACATGCCAAATATCAATTTGGATCTCAATAGGGTTATCATATTATAATTTTGAAATACAATAGAAAGTACATATGAACAACTGTTTCTATTTTCAGCATCAGAATGACATACATACTTTAAATAAATTCCACTTTTATGTTACAGTGCAAGTTAACTTTAAGACTAAAGCAATTTAGGCTGTGTTATGTAAATTATGTAACCAAAATTAATTTCACTTTTAAAACCATTACAAAGAGAAGGTAAAACATTTCTGAACTACATATTAGGTCTATATATTGTTACAAAGGTCACACAGATCGTTGTGTTTTAACAGTGGAAATCAACTGTTTCAGTTGTATTTAACTAAAAATACAAATTCACTATTTAGAACTTCAAAGAACACATTCACTATTACTGTCCAACACACACTAATGTAACTCAAAATAAATATCCTTTTTCTAACAGAGTCGTACTCAATAATACAAATAACCAATTTCCGATACCTGTACTGAATAATTCAAAACTTACAAAACAAAAATTATGAATCTAAATAACAGTAATGCACACAAAATAGCAAATCCAAACTGACCAGTGGCTTTGGAAAGGCCACTTTTGTACTCTAGCTGTGTGGTGTAGTGTGCAACAAAACTGGCCTGGATACTGGTAGAATAATTAATCACAATTTGGAAGATGGAGAAGGACCGTACAAGCAATTCTAACCCTCATACAGTGCATGCAAAGTGTCATGTAGCCATATGTTATCTGTCTCTTCAGATCTCTCCTTAAGCCTGTATGTCCTGAACTGGTAAATTCTCTTACATTCTTTGTCTTACGTTTGTTACTGGAAACTCATTTTTCATCTTCTAGAGCAGTGGTTCCCAAAGTGGAGTCCCCGGACCCCTGGGGTCCTTGACAATGTTTCAGGGGGTCCACAGACACATTTAAGAAAAAATAGAATTTACCGTAATTTTCCCCTTTTTTTATGCTCTGAAATCTAAATTTTGGAATCTTCAAAAAATTAGTAGAAGATTCCAGTATTTTTTTTTGTTCAAACTAATTGGAATTATTGTAAAAGTAATTTCAAACTAATGGCTTTAATAATGTCTTAAAATCATGTTGTGTAGCAGATCTGTTTGTCAGCCGAATTGACTAGAGCGCCACATCATCTCAGAACTGATCGCACTGTTTTAGTCCACGTACATGCACTGTATCTTGCCTATAAGCCCATTTCCAGGTTTGAGATAAGATCAAGGGGATGATAAAAAAATTGAAGCTGTGGATTCACAGATTAGACTCTGAAATCTTCAAACAATTCCCTTTCATGGCAGATTTCACCCAGATGTCAGGAGAAAATGTTCCAAAGGAGATCCTCACTGTTATTAAGTCTCATTTGGAGCAACTGCACTTGCAGCTAAGGGAATATTTGCCAGGGACAGATGATAGTGACACGTGGATAAGGAATCCATTTGGTGATGGGCTATCAACTAACCTCTCTCTTATTCTACAAGAAGAAGATTCATTGGCAGAACTTTCAACTGACAGTTCATTAAAATTACAGTTTTTGCAATTACAGTTAACTGACTTTTGGTTATATATAATGACTGACTATCCTGAACTTGCAAAATGTTTAGCAGTGGTTTCCTCTACTTATTTGTGTGTATCCGCATTCTCCCAGCTCACGCACTTGAAATCAAAGTTAAGAAATAAACTTGATGTTGAGAGTGAGATCAGATATATTGACATACTGAGATTTTGAAATTATTGGACATTAAACCCAATATTGCATAGCTAATTGTTCAAAATCAGCTTCATTATTCATACTAAACTGTGTTTGATATCTTTTTAATTAAAATATAAGAGTTTGTATCATATTTACTGTTTGTTTTAATTCAGAACTCAGACGGGGTCTCTGAATTTTTTTTATTTTTAGGGGGTCCAAAAGTTTTTGGGGCAGACTAAAAAGTTTGGGAACCTCTGTTCTAGAGCACTTTCTCTATCAATCGCAAACACCTATTTTTCTGTTCCATTTTGTTTTCCCCATTTTGCATACAATCTCCTGCATAACATCCTCTTCAACAACCTTTTCTGACAATGTTCCAAGTTTCCCAAGTGTCATCTCATTTCCGAGCTCTTCCATTCCCTGCAATTCTGATACCTTTGCTTTTCTGCTCCTACATTTTGTCTACTTGCAGCCAATTTTTCCTCTCCAATAGCTTCTCCTATGGACACTTAACAGTACAGACACTTAACTCAGAAAGGAGCACAGGCCACTCTGCAATGACCAAAGTGGGTTCTTCAGTCACCTCTTCTGACGTCGTACAAAACTGGTACTTTTTCATTGTGATCTTCTCTTATTTCTGCATCTGACAGTGAGGGTTTCTCCTACATCTGTTGAGTCCTTCTTCGGTCATTGTCACTTGCTTGATCAAATGGTTGGCTGTCCCTACCACTTCAGTTGTGCAAAACTTGATCTTCTTTTGACCAGTTCTCAAGACATTCCCTCTTAAATCCACAACAAACCCACAGACATTTGTAATGTCCATGCCAAAATTACTTCATTAACAATGTTAGCAACAAGCATTTGATGGTTAAACTCAAGGAGACCCAAACATAGGCATACATCAAACTTTCCTAATACTTTGACAAGACTTGCTGTTGCAGTCCTATGGTAAAACAACTCAACTGAGGCCGGAGAAAGCTGACTACATCTGGGCACACAATGGACAATGTAGCGCCTATGCCAAAACTATATGTGAAGCTAGTTTACCTTTAACGAACCTATTAACAATGTATGCTATTTTCATGAGCTTTACTCTTCCAATTGGTGTGTCAAAGGTCTGCTTGAAGATGGTTACATTTATGACAATTGTAACAATAACGTTTTCTGTCTTTCTACTTTGATTTGAATAATCATTGTGGCATTGAATTTTCCTGAAATTCTCTTTATTATATGTGTTGTAACAATAATGTTACTGGGATCTTCTGATATAACACTTAGTTCACTGTCTTTTGACTCCCAATTGGTTTAACCTATTTGATAGAGATATATTACCCAACAAGTGCTTCCATCAAACGTTGGGCCCTTGACATTAACTGGCTCTACTACAGGCAAGGTTACTTCCTCTCTGATCTTATTTTATACATATTTTTCTGTCCGTATTATTGGTACTGTGGGTTAAACAATTTATTTTTAAGTACATGGCTGAACTTTCATTAACTGATAAAACTTCAGATTTTATTTGTTCTCTCATATTTACAACTGATTCTTTCATGCTACCTACAGATTGCTCACTTCAAATATTTTACAAGACATTGACTATTCTTCTTCAGATGTTTTGTAGACATTCAAGTAATTTGTTTATCCAGCTCATCTTGTAATAGGCCCAACTCTGCAGTGGTATACTCCTGTATCTGTTTTTGTTCCTGTATCAGTGCTTTAATGTCCTCCATTTTATTCTTCCATTCCTCTGCTTCCTGCTTAAATTTTTCTTTTTGTTGTTCCTCCAACTTGAGCAACAGTGTTTTCTGCTGTTTCTGTGTTTCCAGTAAAAGTCCTTGTTGTCACTCTTGTGTTTCAATCATTAGCACTTTCTGTTGTTTCATTTCCCATCCTGTTGTCTTTCTGCTTCTTCGACTTCCCATCGCTGTCGTTCCTCTGTTTGCAGTAGTAGCACTTGGAAAGCTTCCATCACCTCACTTGTATCCATTCTTGTAAGTCACTTGACACAAATAAATTAATCACACACAATAAAATATTTTTATGATTAACTGTCCTCTGATTTCCACTGTTAAAGGTCCCATCCCAGTTCTGACAACAATGTTACAAGGGTCACATGGATCCTCATGTTTGAACAGTGGAAATAAATAATTTAACACACAGCATTTGCTATTTAAGCCTTTAATTACACTTTAATAATTAAATTAAATTAAAGTACACTTTAATCAGTTGCACTTTAATTTATTACACTTTAATTAATTACACCTTTAATAACCAAAGCCGTTCATATACGACAAAAATTCTTCCAGCTTACAATGGTCCAATACACACTAATATAACATACAATAAATATCACTTATTTAACAGTGCAACACTTAATAATACAAATCATCATTACACATGTCTGCATTCAATAACACAATAATTGAGAAATCACAATAACAATAACTCTGTACTATTTCTTTTATGAATTTGCTAACTGCTATAATTTTTATTGTTCGACTAAGCTTTTCGTCATCACTGACATCTTCAGGTCTTAAAAAACACTGTCAGTGATGACGAAAAGCTTAGTCGAACAATAAAAATTATAGCAGTTAGCAAATTCATAAAAGAAATAGTAAGGATGGCTGCTAATTTAAACAATACGAAGAATAAAACAATAACTCTGATTGTGCACAACAAATCGCAAATCTAAACTGACTAGCTGGGTTTGTAAAGAGCACTTTTATACTCTGGCTGTGTAATGTGTTGTGTGACAAAACTGGCCTGGATGCTGGTGGAATAATCGACCACAATCTGGAAGGCTTGTCTGGAGCATTCATAATCCTATCCCCCACACAGAGCATGCAAAGCATCATGTTGCCACATAAGTTATCTATCTCTTCAGTCTCTTCAGGATAGAAATACTTATTAACTACTTATTACTTAAATTTAATTTCACAACTAACAAAGTATCCCACAGACAAAATCTCCTGAGCTCCAACCCCAAAACTGTATTCTGGTATCACTGTGGATGTACTCTTTATACCTGTTTTGTATGTCATCTGTTCTATGTTTTTCAGACACTGTTTAATATTTATGAGCAAACACTGGTTATTGTCACACACACAAGAGTAGTAAAGAATCCTACACACAGTACTGACCTGTAAAATGATACAATCATACAAATTTGTCCTAATTGTGTTTCATACTGAGTACAAACAAAAAAATATACATAAATATTTTGTTTATAGTCGAACAACGTTCAGCCGCACACTTTTATAAAAGCATGCACACGTGCACGCACTCACACACATTAAAGTACCTACCTCATCTGCTAACTGTTTAATCTGTGGTATATCACGATAACTGTCAAAATGCTTCATCACTTCCAGAACAGCTTGTAGTGGCATTACTATCTTCCCATACTGTCGTTTTGCTGTTAACACTCTGGAACCATAAGATATTACAATAAGATTTGCACAACTTTCTAAAAATTTCATTATCTGCAAATATTAATTGTTAACAATGATAAAATGTATGAGGGCTGTCCAGAAAGTAACTTACATTTTGGAATATATATATAAATGAAACAATGACAGAAAATTCTTTTTACTAATATAGTTAAAAACTACATGCTTAGACTATTTTTCCACAGTCTCCATTCAAGTTCGGACACTTATTGTAACAATTTACAACTTTTTGAATGCCCTCATCATAAAAATCTGCCACCTGTGATATCACCCATTCATTAACGCCTTCTGTCAACTCTTCGTCATCTTCAAAGCGATGTGCTACCAGCCACTTTTTCATATGCTTGAACAGTTAATAATTGCTCGGTGCCAGATCAGGGCTGTATAGGGGATGATCCAAAAAACTCACACCCAAACTGCTAAAAAAATTCTTCTGTTTGAGCTGCAGTATGGGGTCTGGTGTTGTCATGAAAGATCAATACCCCAGAACTCAACTTCCACATCACTTGTTTCAGATTGCTCTCCGCAGATTGTTAAGGTTTCACAGTAAACCTCAGAGCTGATTGTGGCAACCCATTCCATAAACTCTACCATGAGTACCCCCTTTCCATCCCCCCCAAAAAAAACTGTCACCATCATTTTCCTTGCTGACAAGGTCCGCAAACACTTCCTCAGGTTTTTGGGTGAGTGAGTATGGCTCCGTTCCATAGAGTGATTTCTTAGTATCACAATTAACATACCTAATCAGGTTTCGTTCCCCATTACAATATGGTCCAGTAGAGAATCGCCATCTTTGCCAAGAAATGACAATGCTGATATCATTATTTATGTGCATTCAGTTTATGTGCATTTTTTGGATCCACCGAACACAAAACTTATGGTAACCACACTTTATCGTGACAACTTCATGAAGCAAACTACGTGACATTTGAGGAAACTCATGTGATAGCTCAGTAATAGTAAAGCGACAATTTTCATATATTTATTTATTGATTTTTTTGTCTACCAATTCATCAGTCAGAACACTTGGCCAGCCACTCCGCTCATCATAGTGCACACTGGTGTACCCATTTTTGAACATAAGACACCACTACCTTACTCTCATTGCATCGTTCCTGTACACTGTACACAGCTGCCGACGTTATGTCCACTGGTCTGCAGTTTTCTGCTTGCAGAAATCTTGTTAGTGAGCACACTTCACAGCTCATGCCACATTTTAAAAAACTATTAGTGATGCACAAAAACACAACACAGTACTTTTATCACCCGCAGCTGAGTGCGTAATGAGTCACATCATCCAGCGCCACCAAGATGGCAGCACTAGCTCCACTCCTCCCACCGCCACACTGAAATGTAAGTTACTTTCTGGACAGGCCTTGCATTACAACTTTTTGTGACACACCTGGAAGTTGGGAGAGGATAGCTCTGCCTCATAAATCTTGGTAGCTATGGGTGATGTGGTATTTATGGCTAATGGAATTGCATGAATGTATAATGTTCATTAATATACTATTATTAAAACTAGTTTAGTATTGACAGATGGAACTGTTGATTAAACAACTGACTGCTACGTGCCTCTTAACCAACTGCCGTACTCAAAACTGTAAACAGTAACCGTAGCAACGCACACTGTTGCCAACGTGTCCCACACGTGCTGTTATGATAACCAGTGTGGAAAGTCACTCCACGGAGTGAACTGTTAGTGTAGGTTCTATGTAACGAAGTCTGTCTGTTAAGAGTGCTGTGTTTTCAGTTACACTTTTTGATTATTCGTGGGAGTATGTTAGTTTAATACTTAAATAGTTCAGATACAAGTTTATTGCTAACTAATTTCTAATTACTGTACTTAACTAATTTCTGACTAATTAACTAAGTGTAGTGAAAACGTGTGAATCTATTATTAACTAAATAAGCGTAAGCATGTTTAAATAACATGTTTACCTAAGTATAAATTTACTTTATTTTTTGACATTTTACGGAACTTTGTGCGTGTGATTTTTTTTTAAACAATTTGTATAAATATCTACATTTTTAAATTTTGAATTCTTTAAAATACCTAACAGCTTTAACCTATACGTGTTTACTTTCAAATAGAAGGTATTATGAAAGTAAGGAAGCTAGGAAAAAGCGTGGTCGACCGCAAATATACCTGGTAAAAGAGAAAACACGTATTTCCGGTTGCGGAGTACCAATTAGAGGGCAGTCCAGAGAATTCATTTGTTCTCTATGAGACTATTTCGAGGAAGAGAAAGAACATGGTGGGCCTCTGATTTCAGTTAGTCAAGTTGTTGATAGAACAGCAGCTGCACTCTCTATAAGTAAAAATACGGTCGTAACGATAGGTAAGAAGTTTTGAATTCTTTAAAATATGTAACAGCTTTAACCTATACGTATTTACTTTCAAATAGAATGTTTCCCTTCTAAACTGGAAACACCAGATAAAAAAAGACGGACAGAAAAACATGTTACTAATCTGGATGCTTTTACAGAAGATGGGATCCATCGCCATGTATATGAATATTACAATCGTAAAGAGTATCCTACAATAAAAAAGCTACGAGTTACTCTTCACGATGCAGAGCTTTTCATTGGTAGCCACTCGTTTTTACAGTCCATAATTAAAAATTTGGGGTTTAAATTTACTACCGTTTTGGGCAGAAAAGTATTAATGGTGCAACAACATGTAGTTGCTTCTTGCTATAGGTTCTTAGGCGTGTAATAAATGAAATTTTTAATAACGTCGTCTGGGTTGACAAAACATGGGTGAACGCAGGACATTCTTTAAAAAAGTGTTAGTCAGACGATTCTACGGCTGGAACTATGCCAGTGCAAATTTGAAAAGGTGGAAGACAAATTATCCACACCGGAAATTCTCAGTAGTTTATTCCCCATTGCCTCTATGTAGTTAAATCGAAAAAGACTTCTGACTATCACAAAGAAATGAATCACAATAAATTTAAAACGTGGTTTGAAGAATTCCTGTTAAAAAATATTCCTCCCAATTCAGTGACCGTGATGGACAACGCGCCATACCATTCAAACATGGACAAGGCTCCAACAATGGCTTCAAAAAAAGAAGAGATGTTTGAATGGTTAAAACGTCGAAACATTCCATTGACAGAGGATATGAAAAAGGCTGAGTTGATGTAATTAGTACTATTTAATAAACCAAAGTTTCCTGTGTATATTGTTGATGAGTTGGCTGAAAGTTATGGTCATAAAGTCACCCGGTTGCCTCCATATCATTGTCACTTTACCGCCATAGAACTAATATGGGGCAGGGTTAAAAAAAACGTTGCCACAAATAATACAAAATTCACGATGACTGAAGTCGAAAATTAAATGATTACTGGAGAAGATTGGAAGAAGGTAGTTGAACACACCAAGTCAGTTATTGAAGACGCTTGGAAAAATGAAGGTATAGTAGAACAGCAGGTGGAAGATTTGATCATTTCTGTGAATTGTTCGAGTGACAGTGAATCAGTTGAATCTGAAGACAGTGATTCAACATTAAGCGGAGTTCACCCATTATAAACATAAGTTTTTATTTTGTTTAATGTTAGAAGTACCGGTAATGTTAAATATAAAATTGCAATATAAAAGTATGTAATTTAATCTTTAAACAAAAATTAACAAATGAAATATTATAGTCCAATATTACAATTTCTATCAATTATAAATTATTATTTCACTACGTATAGACAGTTTCATTTATGAAGAATTCACAAATATTTATGCTTGCTTAATACCAAATTATCTGTATTTATTAAGTTTGTGATATAATAATAGAGTAATTATTTATCAAGTTTTTCAATTAAATAATTATGATATTAAATTCATACCAAAATATTAAGTAAGATCTCAAATTATCAGAGTTGGACTTAACTAGAATTTGCGTAACACGATTCATGTCATTTCACAAAAAAAAAAACGTTTTTACGCGATTGTGAACAGATTAGTGTGTACTATGATTAAGGTAATGTACCGTATATGGTTGTAAGTATAAGGTTGTACGTATATGTTATTGCAACCATAGATTAAATAATCGATTCACTACGATATAAGCTACGCGACTTCACTACAAAAGCATCTCTGGATGTCTTACTGTAATTAAAAGTACATTAAGAGATATATCATGTTTTAAAAGTAAACTGTTACGTCTTGAAAAGCCCTATTAAATGACCTTGAGTATGAATGTGTTGTAAGTTGTTTGTATGTGAATCAATGTTTCGTGTTTATCTACTTGTAGAAACCACATGGTCAGAGTGTGGCAACGTTGTGTTGTTTCCGTTTCATTACAAACGTCAATACCAGACTAGTTTTAATAATAGTATAATTGCATCATACAGCAACCAAAATGGAAAAATCATAGTAACTGATATACATGGATACAAGTAAACAAATCACGTTAACAAACTATGTAGCCCAATAACAATAAAATCTGATGTTGTGTATTGAACGTTCGGAGATTTAAGTACCGCACACATATTTGAAGTACTAACACACACTGAACGCAATGTCACAAGTATTAAAGCCATACGCCAAAAGCATGTAAGTGAATCCAATTACAGAAAGGTAGAACTAATCCAAACTCCTGGTAATCCTTCATACTGTGAACAAGCACTGCCGGTCCAATTTTGTTTAATTTTTGTATTTTCCGAATAACCCTTTGTAAAAAATCCTAAGTATTCGAAATTACAGTGCAGTACATATTATACTCTTATAATACATTAAAATACAGTACACTTAATATTACAGTGCTCTTTGTATGCTGGACACGGCGGGGAAACTACTGGAACATCTATTCAGGCCTCGCCTAGTAGCGGCTATTCGGGATGCGGGAGATCTGTCAGCGTGGCAGTACGGGTTCAGAACGGCCAGATCCACCATTAGAGCCATACAGGAGATCTTGAATGCCATCCAGGTGGCCCAGCGGGGTAATCACTTCTCCAGAAGGACGGTGCTACTCGCTAAACTGGATGTACGCAACGCCTTTAATTCGGCCAGGTGGACAGACTTGCTAGCGGCTTTGGAGGACGTCTTTCAAGCGCCGGACTACCTGCTCCGGATAATACAAAGTTACCTGAGGGACAGGGAGCTAAGGTACGACACAGCAGATGGGCCACGCAGCAGAGAAATAACAGGAGGCATAGCTCAGGGCTCTATCTTGGGCCCCGACCTGTAGAATGCCTTCTATGATGGAATCCTCCATATGGAAATGCCAGATGATACCTTTCTGGTATCATATGCTGATGACGTGACTGCCGTGATCACCGCGAGAGACTCAGAGGAGGCGCAGCGCATGCTGAACTAGGTCATGCGCAGGGTCCGCATCTGGATGGAAGAACATGGTCTGATCCTTGCGACGGAGAAGACAGAGATTGTGCTGCTCACTCGACGACATATACCCACAATCACACAGTTCGTGGTAGGGGAAAAGGCGATAACATCAAAGCCAGCGGTGAAGTATCTAGGGGTGCAACTGGATACTAAGCTTTCCTACTGGGAGCAAATTCGATGTTCCTTGGAGAAAGCCGCTAAGGTCGTTGCTGTGCTGAGCAGGCTAATGGCAAATTTCGGAGGCCCAGCTGCAGGAAGACGGTGACTGCTGATGTCGGTGACCAACTCGATTCTCCTCTACGGATGCGAGGTCTGGGCCGACGCACTGAAGCAAGAAAAATACTGCAAGCAGATGGCCGCGGTACAACGAAGAGGAGCACTTTGAATTGCAAGCTCCTACAGAACGGTGTCGGAACCAGCAGTGTTGGTTGTCGCTGGAGTAATGCCAATAGATCTGATGGCTGAGGAGAGGAGGAGGGTCTACAAGACCAAGGAAGACTTGGGGTTTGTAAAAGCAAGAACAGTGGCCAGGGCACACTCCATGCGGAGCTGGCAACTACGATGGGAGCAGGAGAGTCGAGCTAGGTGGACGGCGAGGTTGATTGGGACCTCCCTGAATGGGTGGACAGAACGCACGGCGAGGTAGATTATTACCTTACTCAATTCCTGACAGGGCACGGTTATTTCTGTGCATACCTGCGAAGGATGGGTAAGATGGGGGATCCGTCGTGCATGTACGGCGACTCAGACTCTGATGACGTTCATCAGAGTGTCAACAGTGGGTGTTGGAGAGGCGAGGACTAGAATCGGAGATTGGCCCCATGACGCCTGATAACATCATAGGCGTCATGCTCAACAGCAAAGAGAACTGGGACATGGTTGTGACCTTCGTGAGGATGGTCCTATGGCAGAAGAAGTGAAGCCATACGAATAGTTGTTCCAGGGGGGGTTCCCTGCCTATAAAGTGGAGGTTTTTTGGTGGGTGCGAGTCCCATACACCGGGAGACCAGTCAGGTGCCTCCTGATGGTGCATAATGCATTTTTCCTCCCCACAAAAAAAAAAAAAAAATATTACAGTGCAGTTAGAAACTATGTTATTAAAGCGTTAACATTTACAGAACTACATAAAATTCAAATATTCAAATACGTCAACGGATTTCAACAAATGAAGACAAATTATATATAAATTGTACCTGACAAAGAAATTATTAACCATGTGCTTCTTACTAAATTATTAAGAAGATGAAGACAGCAAATACAACTGCAGAAATTTAGTTCAATACCAGAGTTTGGCACAACTAATACTTCAACAAGTGTTTATTTTATAGTGTTCTATTTTAGAATTTATGTGATATGACATTTTAATTAAAATGAAAAGAAACAGCACAAAAAAATAAGTTTCTTAAAGGCAAAGTATCCAAAATAAATATAGTAATACCATGGAGTTATGCAATAGGTGGGACCAACGAAGAGCAAGCAAGTCGGATTTGCGTAAGTCCGGGTACAACTTTGCATATAAATACATATAAATTTTAGTTAATTGATATAAGGGCTAACAAAAACACTTGTCTAAAAGAAAAGTATGTAATAAAAATTGTAGTTTTTCATACAGGCTAACATAAAATAATATTTTTTTTAAATGTTACAAAAAACGAAGTTATTTAGATGTAGATGGCTTCATAAAATCTGACAAACTTGTCTAATGACACGATGTCTTCTTTTTTCACACAAAATTTCTTCGTACCACGCTAATAATTGTTTATTCCTTGCCTTGTAGCTGTAGTGCATTCTTCATTACAGTCTATATTCTCTAAGATTTGTAATCCTTTTTCAATTGAGTTGAGACCATCTGTCAAGCTTGCAACTGTCATGTGCTTTTCTGGTAGAACTGCATCTGAGGTGTCGGCTTCTTCAGCAGCATTTTGCTCCGCTTTTCTATGAGTTCGTCAATTGTCAGCTCCTTGCTATGTGAGTCCAACAGCTCACTAACATCATCACTGTCGACTTCCAAGTCTACTTGCCTGGCAAGATTGACAACTTCTTCTACTGTACGAGCGACTGTATGAGCGACTTTACCAGTTTTGGCTTTTGAAAAAGAATGGATAAATTTTCTTCCAGACACCATTCAAGGTTTTTTGGGAAATTTCATCCCAAGATTCTCCAATGATTCTTACGGCATCTAAAATATCGAATTGTCGCCAGAAATCTTTAACAGAGTACTCTACTGGTGGGGGATGAAGTGGGAGGGGAAATGACTCCGAGTTCACGAAATGTTCATTATGGTCCCTTTGTGGTCCATTTGGGAAAATTTACAAATATAAAAACATAAAACACAAAACAAACTAACACCTGAACAAATACACATCAATACAAAACATGACACAATTTTCAAAGCACTCAACATAGAAAATACACAAAATACTAATATACACACCACAATCACACACAATAATACCAATTTAAAGCACCAGAGACCAACAGGAAACCAAAGAAACAACCAACCAACACATAAATACCTCACAAGGCTCAAAATTCGGAAGGCTGAAGATGGGAACACAAGGCTTCTCGAAACATGTTCCAAATAGGGAGAAAACAACTTGAGGTAAAGTCATTATAAAATATATATTATATACATCAAGAAACGAACTGTAGCAGAAAGTGTTTGAATATATATTTTTTATATATTTTTACTTAAAATTTCTTAATTTACATGTGCAGTATGTGGATTTTCATATGCACTGGGCACATATATTTCATATGCAATTCCATATTTTCCTTTAAATATTTATGTTATTTTATCTCAGATAAATTTTGCTAGTTATTTTCATATTTTATTGATTTTGAGCAATTTTTAATAAAATGAATGTTGGTTCTTGGTATCCAAGTCACGTAGGAATAGTAGATTATATAAATAAATCACCTTGTATCCGTTGTGTGACTTCGTTGTACGTCGATTAAAATGACGCGTTTCGGAACATATGCTCCATCATCAGAATAAATCACTCTATTGAGGTCGTTAACAGTTAAAATCACATGTTACACATAATATAACTCACTCGCTTTCTAAATGGTGCGCACCACAGCGAAGCCGATCGGACACTGAATTATTATCTGAGTGATTACGCCTAAGCAGGTTCAATGCTGTATCGTATAGCAGGTTGGATTTAAAATTTATTTGGTCATTCAATATGAAGTATCGGATGTTTATGTTATTATATGCTTTGTATATTTCGAACTCTTCTATTGTGTCCATGTAACGGCCTTTGTTGCACAAATGTAGGGGTATCAAATTAGATTTGAAATCGGTATAATTATGATTGTGTAAGATTAAGTGGCGGGCAAAGTTGGACTTGATATTATTTAACAGAGTGAGATTATTTAGGTGACGTTTTGGTGTGTGCTCTTTAAATCGTTTGAGGAAACCTCTCCCCGTTTGACCAATGTAAAAACTGTTGCAGTCGTTACATGATAATTTATATATGCCGGATTTCTTTTCTAAAGGTATGGGTTTTCTGTGACGTAGTATTTTTAACAGACTATTGTTTGTTTTGAAGGTAGCGGTAATATTCAATTTATTAAATGTGGAGGTTAGAATCTTTGGCATTATATTTGTGTATGTGGTAGAAATAAATGTTATTTTTGTATCCTTATCTACTGGGGGCTTGGATTTTCGAATTTTATGTTTCTTGATGAGATTATCAATTAACGTGTTTTTGTAACCATTAGCTAAGGCTATATGGTTAATGGTATTCAACTCCTCACGGTAATCATCATCACTGAGAGGCACTGCCAACAATCTGCGGATAAAGTAATTATAAGCTGCCAACTTTTGCGAAAAGGGATGATAAGAGTCAGCATGTATTGTCACACCAGTGGTGGTCGGTTTTCTATAAATATTAAATTTCAGTTTATCTATAAATATTAAATTTCAGTTTATCTATGTGTTTAATGACAGACAAATCTAAAAAATTTAATTTATTATCCACTTCGGTTTCCAGCGTGAATTGAATGTTTTTATTGATACTATTCATATAATGTTTTAGGTTTTCGATCTGTCATACAGCACCATTGAAAATTAGAAAGGTATCGTCTACATAACGTGCATAAAATATTATATCATTTTTGTATTTGTTATGTGAGAGCAAATGAGAGTGTTCATAAAAATTCAAGTAAACGTCGGCCAATAGACCAGAGAGAAGTGAACCCATGGCCAATCCATCATCCTGAATGAAAAATTGGTTATTGAAAGCAAAGTAATTTTGTTCTAAAATAGTTTCAAGTAAATCAACTAACTCGTTTATCGTCTGTGTATTTAATTTATTATTCTCTAATAAATTTTCTTTTAAGATATTTAGTGTTTCCTTTACTGGTATGTTGGTATACAAATTTACTATATCTAACGATGCTAACTTATAATTTGGTAGTAGATCGACATCTTTACATTTATTAATAAAATTAATAAATGTAAACATTTAGTTTTTGAAATTATGATGTTTTTGAGGGTATCTGAGGTAAATTGGTAGTATTTTTGTAGTATCCTTTAGTATTTTGTCATTTTTATATGACTGGCCTTATGCTGTCATATTATAACTACTTATATTCATATAACTACTACCAGCAAAAGAAACTATTAACTATAAACACATTGTTAGCTTTGTAATGGGAAAGTAATTCTTAGAATGTAGCAGATTTTTATTAGAAAAAATTAAAACAATATTGAATTTAATGGAAAAACTATACAATACGAAGTTTTTAGTGGAGCGAAATGTCACAGTAAATTGGTAATACAGTAAAACGACACAAGCGGCATCATAGTTGCATTTTGACAGAAGTAAAAAAAAAAAAAAAAGTTAACAGTATATTAGAGACTTTTATAGACAAAACATGGATAAACACCAGACACACTGTTACTAAATTTGTTGACTTATAATAATGTAAAATCTTCAAGGTAATCATGTCAGCAATGGTAAAGGTTTTGTTTCAAATAGCCTTCCAGAAAAACAATCAAGATCTGTTGATAATTATTATGAAATAAGCATGGTAAATAATGGTTTACAAAACTTCATAATTACATTGAAACACGTGCTACAATAACAATAATACAAAATGATGCTTACCATTTCATTCAGATCACCAAACAATTCACTGATGGAAAATACAGAATGCCTTCAGAAAAATAAACTGATTTTAACAATAATTTTAAAAGAGGAAAAGTGTTAAGAGAAAGAAGCCATTGTTTAAAACTTACAAAAAAGCTGGTAGAAATGGCATCAAATTTTGGTCTGGCAGTCCTTAATACAGGAACAACTACTACATTTTGCCGACCAGGATACTCTGGCTCCTAGGATACTGGGCTGGCAGGTGGTCAAAGAATTCACAGGCAGGTCCAGTGAAAATGTCTCTTCCACAAGATTTGTATATAGTACAATATACGTACACTTTTTAGAAGTGGCACAGAGATGTTATGTGTGAGAGATGGCAAGAGAAATTTGGATGATATCAACATTGATAAAGACACTAAATTTAGCTAAAAATTGCTACAAACTTACTTTAGGGTTTCTACGCCGCCGACTAACATGTGAAGATGATTCAGTGTGGTTATAGCCGCAGTGAGATTCCGTTTTCCACAATCGAGCTGCTTCATATCCCTTGTAATTTCACGGACCGTCTCCTCTGACTGCTCAGCCCGTGCTTTGATTTCCGAGATCTTCATGAATAACTGTCGGATTACAAGCTGTGCATCCTTTAACGCACTTCGACCATCCTTTACAGAAAACACATATCTAATTTACAAAAGTCTGTTTATTAGTATCATTCAAAAACAATTTTATTTGTATAAGTACGTATAAATATTTTTTACAACATACGTCATAGAAATCCTCAATTTTTGATTCAGTTATAATCAAAGATAAATCTCAAACACTACAAAGAGTTTGACTCATCTCAAAAAAATTAAATTGTAAAATTTAAACATGAATTTTTATTATAAGCATGTTTTTAGCACATTACAAGTATAACATATACCTCTGAAAGTGAACTGTGATTAGCATATAATGACGCATGAGTAATAAATTAAAATACAGTAAAATATGACTTGTTTATTAAAGTCAGACACAACTATTATTTTTGTTTCTGTAGTTTACTTGTAATGTTTGTGTTATGCTGCACATAGTGTATTATATGCTGCTTCTTTATCTGTCAGACATGTGTACAATTTGCAGGTTACAGTAATTGTATTATTTTGTGACTGATGTTAAATAAATAAATAATAAAGCAGGGACTCACTGTTTCCTAAGTAAAATTACAATTACAAAGTCTTAAAATACATGTAATATCGCATCACATTCATACACATATGCATGTGTGCATACATACAGTTATTGAGCACACAATCTAATGTATACCCAAATGATATAAACATATGGCCATATACAGTCTTTAGTTATAAAGTTTGATTTTAAAATTTCAGTTTTCCATGGATTAAGTTGATTTAAACTACTTTTAGTACAAGAAATTCAATATATCATTAATACAAAACATTTTCATTCTGTATCAACTGTACACAGCACCAAATACATAAATATCCACAATATTGTGTGAAATATGATACATGTTCAGTACACAATTTTAACATTTTGACATCAAAAATCTGTACAAAAGAGAAACTAATTTCCCACGAAATTCGTGTTGCATAATGTAGTTGAATATTACACAAAGTCGAGGAATTAGATGAAACCATTTATCCCAAATTACATCACTGGGTTATACGTTATAAATACCAAATTGGTGTCAATGCTATTAACTTTACTAACTCAAACTCTTAACTTGTTGTTCCGTAGTGAAGCCCAATACTTAAGTGAACGGTCTAATTGTACCAGAAAAGTGGCAATTATTTGGAAATCAAACTTGTAAAAAATTTTACTGCGCATATTTTGTCTCTAAATAATATTAAATTTTACATATTCTGAAGTCAAGATCAATGTGTACTTTTTACTGTAAGTCCTTAACGTCCTTTGCAGCATTTTCGTTTTCTGCAATTTTTTTTACTTTGAAATACATCCGCTTATTGTAACAGAATTATAACATTACCAGTTTTCACAGAAAAATAAATAAATATCTGATTAGTATTAGAATACAGTAAATATTGTTCTTCAGACTACCTTTTTTTATATTAAAATTACACATAATATCATTTTCTACAAAATACTTCAGTAAACATTGAGTATTTATAATATTAGAACCTCAGTGATAATGCACATACACAGTTATCTCATGACTATGTACTATAACATTCAGAGATGAAGAGGTTGTGACCATTCCACCATTCCAAACTAAAATGTTTTATGAAAACTGCTTAAGAGAACGAGAGCAGACAGTATGATAGAAAATTAAGTCAAAAAGATTAAACTATATGGAAAGAGAGTTATAAGTGATGAGCACTACAGCAGCAGAATAAATATATACTGCAGATCATTTGCAGATCATTGTTTACAACACAATCACTTCATAGATACAAAAAACATAACACTACTCTACAACATACAACAAGGTAAAAATATGGATTTGTTATAAAATTTAACAAATGAACAAACTGAATTCTGTGTATCCCCTTTATTAAAAGCTGTTATTTAGTTTAGTTTATTTTATATTTTGCATTCAGATTATATTTAGTTCAGTTAATTTTATATTTTGCATTCAGATTATATTTAGTTTAGTTAGTTTTATATTTTGCATTCATGATTGTATTTAGTTTTTAAAGACACCTTATAACGTTCTCGTGACTAACCCCACTTATTGGTGTGACAAATATAACGTATTTTTATATTTCACCACGTTGTTGGCGACAATTATAACAATCTTTTGGGGTCCCCTTTTTTTCGGGGTTTTTAATATACAGAGTTTTAATTTCACTTTTGTGCTAAATATAAAGATTCTTAATTCTCCAGTATGATTGCGTCTGTCAACTAAGTATATCTGCTCGTTTAATTTGTGAAATCAATAATTACTGTTGGGCGCCAGAACAGAGAACCTCAGGGTGATCAAATAATGACACTTTCTCGTTCAGATTCTAATAATACTTATATTGATTCTTTCATAATACAGACATGTGAATTAAAATTCTAATACTCCATACTACACATTCTTTATATTGTATCAATTGACTTATCAATTGTCAAGATGATAATTACTTATTAAAACAAAGGTTACTTGATTCACTAATCTTCAGAATTACAATTGCTCAACATATAAATTGAATTACTAGTTTGCAAAATTACATTTACTCACACAACATAAATATTTAATTGATATCATTTTAAGGCACATCATAATATTCTATCAACCATTATGAATTTCTTAACATACTAACACTGCGTGTAAATTAGCCTCTTACTTACTTCCAATGGTTACTATGTCTTAATTTATTTATTACGTTTTGTTATATAGAGATTTAGCTATATCTACACATCTACTTATTATTCTTCTTGACATGTCATAATACATAAATTACTTTGCTTAGGATCTGAACCAACTGTGGGGTCTTTTAGAATGAGATGAGTTAAGTTCGGAAGACATTAATTACTATGTTTGAAAATAATTGGTTATAAATTGTTTTTATAGAATTCTGTTACTTGTTTTGCAGGATTCCTCTGATATGACTGGTGTTTCCACATTGATCAATACACTTCACTCCACTAATAAGCACCTTTGATTTATCACTTTTGTAACATACGTTCGCATTATACAATCGACGCGAACATAGATATAAATAGACTTCTTGTTCCGTATTTACGCGCACATATGTATAAATATCTTCTTGTTTCGTACTTACCTGCACGTAGGTATAAATATCTTCTTGTTTCGTACTTACGCGCACATAATAAATATCTTCTTGTTTCGTACTTATGCGCACATAATAAATATACTTCTTATCTCGTACTTCAACGCACTAATCTATATGTTGTTTTCATTCCACGGTACTAATTATTCTTCCGACTCTTTATCATAACAATTTAGACATTATGTATAAGTTTGGAGTAACGTTGCCGTTATAATTACATTAATGGAGTTATTTACTGAGTGACTTAGACTCCTACCCCATCAGACTTTGATAGACTCCTTCGACTAGCGACTAGTAGTAGTAGTAGTAGTAGTGGTAGCAGTACTAGTAGCGATTTTTTACCATGTTCTCTTTTTATATTACTTATTTTTTGCGTACCGTATCACTTATTAAATGATTATATAATTACCTTAATATCCACTTTAGCGATACAAAGTTTTGTCAATGATGACGCGTTTCAGGACTAAGTCCCATCCTCAGATACACTTAATTAATAAACTAAATATTAAAATCGCGACCATGATACTGGTCAAGTCAAAATTAAATAAAATAAGTTACAAATCGCATGTAATAAGTTTTACTAACCACGGTCGGAGCTCCCGCATGCGTTCACCCACAACCGCGATCGTCACGCGACTGGTCAAAGATTAAGACAAACTGATTGCAGTGTCGAACAGGTAATTTGACGCAAAATTTATCTGGTCATTTAATAAACTGTTTTTGGTGGTACTATCTTTTAAAGCTTTATAAATTTCAAATTCTTCCAGACTATCCATCCGTCTACCCTTTTTACAAAAATGCAACGCTGTTAAATTTTCTTCGAAGCTCGTATATCTATGTCCGCTTTATATTAAATGTTGTGCAAAGTTGGACTTAGTATTACTTGGCTTAGGAATATGTTCTAAAAATCTTTTATAAAAACATCTGCCAGATTGACCGATATAGAACACATCACAATCATCACATTTTATTTTATATACACCACATTTCTTTTTTAATGGTAATTTGTTTTTGTTTTTGAAATAATTTTCTAAATTATTATTTGTTTTAAATGATAAAATATAGTTATTATCTTTGAGAACGGGTCTTAAAATATTTGGCATAATACCTGTGAAATTAGCCGAAAGATATTTATAATTTTTGTTATTTGCTTTTATACAGTTTGAATTTTTATTTTCTAAACGTTTCCTATGCCTATTTATTATTTTGTCAACTATTGTAGATTTATACCCGTTATTTATTGCTATTTGTTTGATAGTGCTAACGTCATTCAAGTAGTCCTCCTTTTCGAGGGGAACATTTAAAAGTCTGTTAACAAGACTGTTAAACACTGCCATTTTTTGTGTAATCATCCCGTTACACAAAAAATGGCAGTGTTTAACAGTCTTGTTAACAGACTTTTAAATGTTCCCCTCGAAAAGGAGGACTACTTGAATGACGTTAGCACTATCAAACAAATAGCAATAAATAACGGGTATAAATCTACAATAGTTGACAAAATAATAAATAGGCATAGGAAACGTTTAGAAAATAAAAATTCAAACTGTATAAAAGCAAATAACAAAAATTATAAATATCTTTCGGCTAATTTCACAGGTATTATGCCAAATATTTTAAGACCCGTTCTCAAAGATAATAACTATATTTTATCATTTAAAACAAATAATAATTTAGAAAATTATTTCAAAAACAAAAACAAATTACCATTAAAAAAGAAATGTGGTGTATATAAAATAAAATGTGATGATTGTGATGTGTTCTATATCGGTCAATCTGGCAGATGTTTTTATAAAAGATTTTTAAAACATATTCCTAAGCCAAGTAATACTAAGTCCAACTTTGCACAACATTTAATATCAAGCGGACATAAATATACGAGCTTCGAAGAAAATTTAACAGCGTTGCATTTTTGTAAAAAGGGTAGACGGATGGATAGTCTGGAAGAATTTGAAATTTATAAAGCTTTAAAAGATAGTACCACCAAAAACAGTTTATTAAATGACCAGATAAATTTTGTGTCAAATTACCTGTTCAACACTGCAATCAGTTTGTCTTAATCTTTGACCAGTCGCGTGACGATCCCGGTTGTGGGTGAACGCATGCGGGAGCTCCGACCGTGGTTAGTAAAACTTATTACATGCGATTTGTAACTTATTTTATTTAATTTTGACTTGACCAGTATCATGGTCGCGATTTTAATGTTTTAGTTTATTAATTAAGTGTATCGGAGGATGGGACTTAGTCCCGAAACGCGTCATCATTGACGAAACTTTGTATCGCCAAAGTGGATATTAAGGTAATTATATAATCACTCTTTTTATAGTTTACTTGGAGATACCCTCTCTTCCGTCATAGCTAATTCCTTTCCCATTGGTTCTATTTTGAAAATGTCCCCGGTATGTTTGAATATACCCATTCAGACATCATAATTCTTTCGCGCTACATAATGACGCTACGGCTTATTGGTCAATGAGTTCGGGCACGAAGTTTTACCGCGTGGCCGTTTAAATTGCTAAGAACGACGCTAATTTCTAACTTTCATACTTTATGTTGGGGTGAATCCCATTGTGTTTTGAAGGACATCGCCTCGCATTTCTAACGGGACTTACGCATTTTTTCCTGTTTCGATCATACAAAGCACTTTATGACATGCAAGGTACAGGCTTCTATTATATTTCTATTTGGCTGGCGACAGGCTGTCGGCACACTGGGCCTCACCCTGTCCCTTCTTATTCAACATATTTTCTTTTACATTATATAACAATTTCTTACTTACTATTACTGTTCATAATTCAATCATACATTATTAATAATTGTATATCATATTTGCTTAATTGAGAACTAGTAAAGTTATGTTACAACCTGACCTTCCCTTGTCTCTTGCACACCCCCGCCTCTCCTTCTCAACACCCTCACAGATGTTCCAGATACGCCCTAAACAGATGGTCACCACCACCACCACCACCTTTACTCACATCCTGTGTTTAGGTTTTCATTCATTAGTCTCTTTGACAATGGCTTAGGTAGTCGAAACAGCTGTCAGAGTTAAATAAAATCTGTGAAACTTACCAAGTGTTTTTATATATTTTACAAAACCTTTGTAGCAGAATAAATGATGAACAAAGCAAGAACTAAGCATAACACAAGACAGTAACACATGCCAAAAACCACTATGGAGAGTAAGATGGTGAAATACAAGAGAACAAATGACAAGAGCAAAAAATAATGAGTCCCAAATGTTACGACTGTGCGATAAGAAAGAATAAAGTAAGCAGGCAATCAGTAATGAGTAGTCAATACTGACAATAAAAAAATATACAAAAGAATGAAAAACACACTTTAAAATGATTCTCGATTAAAATAATATTAAAATTCTCGAATTATACAGACTATTTCTGAAGAGGATAATACTACCATATATGGCAATGGTGTGTGGGGAAGGAAATACAGCTGTATCCCCCTAAAACAAGAATTCTACTCCATATAAAGATCATCTCTTCAGTTAATGTTTCTGGCATACGTACATACGTACAAATATTCACAAGCTCAACAACAATGAATATTCTTCTATGCACATATCCTAATAAATATGTCCCATCTATAAATATGTCCCTGCTTAGTTGTATTCTCCATTACTGTATATGTGATAACAATAATAACATGAAAATTATACTTTCAATATACAATAACATGAGAATTTTAAACAAAAATCATCAGTTTTCACTAATAATATAAAACATAATATTGTGTATTATGCTAAACACAAAGTACTGTACCTGTCCAACATTGGTTTGTATTCTGACTACAGTCTGTATCTGCTCGTCTATCTCACGGATTTTACAATCCATACCACTAATGACATCATCTATATTTGATAAAGACTGCTCTGTCGGAAAAATAGAATTTATGTGGTCGACACAGTTAAAATCAGGAGATCCAAATGGGTCATTACTTGGAATCACCTGCAAATAACGTTATATAGGACGTTTTAGTGAATGGTTAGTGAGGATCGGTCAATAATACAAATTTTAGTTATTTTGTATCGACGTTTCGACAGTATGTATTGTCATCTTCAGGACCTGTGTATGAAATACAATAGAAATATCAAACATAACGAAACAATTAAATATTTGGGTGAACGTGTTGGTGATGTGAGTGTGTGTGTGCGTATGTATGTACCATTTTATATGGTGAAGACTTATGATATTTCACATATAAAATGATATACATACGCACGCACACACTCACATCACCAACACGTTCACCCAAATATTTAATTGTTTCGTTATGTTTGATATTTCTATTGTATTTCATACACAGGTCCTGAAGATGACAATAAATATTGTCGAAACGTCGACGCAAAATAACTCAAATTTGTATTATTGACCGATCCTCACTAACCATTCACTAAAACATTCACTGATTGATGGTCACTAAAAATTTAAGGAGTTATATAGGACAATATCAATAACACTGTATAATTAATTGCAATAACTAAACACAAACATATACATACAAAGTTCATTGACTAAATGCAACTGAAAGTGGATTGTTTGCAGCATCTATACATGAATTCCAACAGTTATAAAAATTAATTTCAACATGAAGTTTACACATTACATATTAGCCATATGACCTGCTGCTATAAGTTTAATTGTAACATTCAAAGAAATAATATAAATGTGTACAGCTTATTTAACAAATATTTCACATGATAATGTTCATGGTTGTGTAAATAAGTCTGCCATAATGTCAATGTATTCCTGGTCATGATAGTGAATACGTTATAAGATTGTAATAAAATAAATTATAAACAAAAATATAAAAAAATTAGATTGTGAATGCTATGGTACGAAACAGTCTAAATAAAAGAAAAGTATCTGTTTGTTGGCTCAGAAGTAGCAGTGCAATAAAAATAGTCTTAAATTTACAATTTCCCTTTGTTATATTTGATTATCTGTGAGTTGTGTTATCCACATACGACAGTCATTACTTTGTACAACTGAGAGTTGGCCATATTTTTATAAATTAATACACAATACAGGATTTTTCAGATTACACTCAGAAAACTATGAAACTACTAAACTTTAAAACTATTTTCAGATTAATGCTCATAAAAACACAGCATTAATGGAATATCTTTGAACTAACCTTTTTTTTGTTTATTAACAATATGCGACACATTATAAATCTAGCGCAAACTGCATTATCACAATAAGCCCTTGAAGCTGCATGATTATGTCACTGTTAATATAGTTAAATATTTCTTGTAGATTTCCACTCATCTGCATTAGCTGGATATAAAATTCCAGAGCGATACAAACCCTAACTATACCTCATGCATCTTTTTTCAAAAACAAAAAAAAAACAGTATTTTTAAATAAACGAAATTAAACCCTCATAGGGAAATCTATGTCAACACAGCCCTCAACCTAACATGTTTATATCTTTATGAAACTTTGTATATTTGGCCAGCAGTATTTAATAGAACTTTTTCAAAGTTTCAAAAATATACATCTTGTTGTCCCCCCAAGATATTTCTGAACAAACAAACAAATCCTCAATACTCTTGTAATCAGTCAGTTGGTGTCAGTCTTCAGCAGTGATATTACTTGGTCATTAGATGTCAACAGTGAAACATTATATGCTATTTCACTTGTGCTATTTCTTTGTTTACTTTTACTGTTTTATCGTTTTAGTTATTATTTTAATTTATTGTTTTAGTTGCAAACTGAATGGTATTAATAAACCAAGTGATGAACCAAGTACTGATAACAAAGTTGAGGTGTGTGACCACATAAGTAATAAGTGTTTTATGTGCTATAAATTGTTTCTGCTTTAACAATTTCTAGTATTTTACTTTAATCATTTTCTATTGAGTGACAGTTTTCTACGGTCAGACAATTTTCCATATGTTTATAATTATAGTAAATAACCATCTGTTCTACATGTATCCAATAATTGCATCTTACTTTTTAATTATTATATTTGACTAAATATCACTATTGTTTGACGACTCGGAACACTAAGTTTTTTATAAGTAAATATCAAACAATAGTGATATTTAGTTAAATAACGGACACGTCATGGACAACGAAATCCAAGAATTATATTTGAGTAAATCAAGACGAATGAATGTATATAATTAAAATATATATTGCTGTAATCCATTTATATTAAAACAACAAAGTTAAAAAAAAATACAATAATATTAATAGCTTGTGCAGAAGTGGATGGCTGACAGTTTAGGGTCAGAAAAAGTAGTGTTTGGTTATAAAATCAATACAAATTGTTACTTAAAATAACCTAAAAAAAGATACTGAGGGGATGCAATAATTTGGAATGATTCAGATGACTCATATAATAAGTGACCCAAAGATTTTGCAGTATGTGAAAATGCATTGTGCTCATTAAATGAGAGTCTATGACATACAGATAGAAGTCCTATAAAACCAAACTGCTTGAATGAACAAGCGCATTCAAAGTAAAAGCTTAATAAAAAAGTTTAGTGTACTTTAAGGAAAGAGTATATGGTTTGAGATTTAAATATAATCTAAATCTTCAAAAAAATAACAGTGAAAAAAATTCAAAGAGCCTTAAACTTTATGGTTATAAAACCAAACAACTAGTAAAGGAAAAAGGTACTCTCACTATCATAACCTTCATCCAGTAAAAATATAGCCAATGATATTGTCAGTGTTAACAGAAGCATGCCTTGTAAGAAAGAGGCTACAAGTTGATTATTGAAGATGGAGTGAAGTCTCAACTTCAGTCAGTACCGACTATTACTAGGCAACCTGACAGAGAGTTAGGAATTGTTTTAAAGAAAAATATTCATAAAAAAGTTTGTTTTATATAAATTTTATGAGACAGACCTCAAAATATTATCCCTGCAGTCCTGGTGAAATTCCTAATGTTTGTATTTATCCTTCACATCAAAATTATTTTTCAGCTAAACATTACACGTAAAACCTTTTAGTACTGTCTGCACAGATTAAAAAAAAAAGTCGACCATAACTGATAGGCCTACATATATTTAGTTGTAACTCTTGACGCATCTGGCTGCTGCAATGAAAATTTGTAGTTAACCTAATTATATGGCAATGAATAACATGTAATTTTTTCAAAATTTTAAGAAGGTAGCTTTTTGAAAAATTAAATCTTGAAAACGTTTTGAGTTTTCAAAATATTAAAATTTTTACAAAGGTACTTGTGTTCATGCCAAATTAAAGCTGAGTTAATCAGCTTTAATTTGCAACTAATTTCATGCTTCTACCTTCAAGAGGAGCCAAGTAATCCTAATTTTGGTGATTCAAAAACTATAGAAATTTTGACTTTTTTGAAATTTCAAAAGGTAAAATCTCAGGAGAAACAAGGTGTATATTTTTCAAATTTTGAAAAAGTATTACTTAGTACTACTGATCAAATACACCAGTTTCACAAAGATGTAAAAATTTTGGATTGGCAACTGCATTTTATTGTGTTGGTTTCAAATAGAATGACCGTGACTAAACTACATGTTTTGATCAAATGTTCACTAAAACATATCTACAAAAGCAAACAAACGCTAACTCACACCATCAGTTTTGCCTTGTAAACCTATATGATGAAGATGTAAATTTATCTGTTTACAAAAACAGTTCAGGCTCATAACGAGCGAAAGCTAGTTCAGGCATAAGGTAAAAATTTAATAATTTTTATCTAAAATAATTATGTTCCATGTCAGAATTATTTTATATAGTTAGTGACATTTATAATGTTACAAATAAGATATGCTCCTATTTTGTACAGAAAATTTAACTTCTGGTAATACAAATGTATGAAATCACTGTGCTTGTATGTTTACACTGGAGAGCACTCCAGAAATAAAGTACAGATAATATAATAGCCACTGAACCAATCGTGTCTTTTTTTAATACAATCACCTTACCCTATAATAAAGTACTTAGTAATTCTGTACAACTATCTACCCTATCATTATATATGCAATTCCTTATTGACTTAAATCGGGCAGCAGACGCGAACACAACTCTAAATAACCTACTATACTTATTAATAGCAATCAAAACATATGTAAGTTTCATTAATATCCAGGATAAGGTTAAAATAGATGTTGCATATCAATTGCAATAACCAATAAACAACCCTCTTTATAATATAATTATGATTTACCTAGCTTAAGAGGCTAAACTATAAAACAGATATTATTTGGCCGTATTACCAATTAATATTTACTGAATCAATTATACACAACCTCAATTTAACTTGAATATTTTCATCACTTACTTGGTCAATTACACTCTGTACTTCAGGAGGAAAGCGTAATTCGTTTGTTGTTTCTTCAAAATAATCATCATCTTCTACTACGTTTCCAGCAGAGCCAGACATATCGAATTTGTTAGGTTATTTTACCACATAAACAAGTAACCGCCATGAATTTTTCTAATCAGTTGTTTTTTACTTTCACATTACGTTGTCAATTACACATGGTCATAACAGGAGAATGAAACTATCGTATGACTACAATGTTTTCCCTCAGTACCACAAAGAATTTATTTTATTTTTAATCTTAAATGAGAAAGACATTTCATAATATTATAAACATAATAATATATAATTTATTGATAATATATACATAATAAAATAAATAATATAAATACATATCTGCATACATCTTTTAAAATAATATATACTAAAAATGATACATACACACACATATAAACACACAATAACGGTTATTATAACAAGTAAAGGAAAATTTTCTAAATTTGAACGTAGACCGCTATATATAAATATCACTATAATATTGACGACTCGGAACACTAAGTTTTTTATAAGTAAAAACGTAAAGTTTTACCTTACAGCCTAAACCGGCTTTCACCTATAGGTGAGGTTCCGAGTCGTCAATATTATAGTGATATTTAGTTAAGTAACGGACACGTCATGGACAACGAAATCCAAGAACCGCTATATATATTTGCAATAAAAGAAGATTTGAAATTTATTAATTTACGCGTTCAAAAGTCTGATGTCAGATGTTTCAACCTCATTCCGTTCCGTGTACATGTATATAATTTATAGTAAGATCACAGAAACAATCGATTCGATACGCGCGGGCGTGTGTGTGTGTGTGTGTGTGTGGTGCGTGTGTTAGTATATGCAATAATATAAATACACATTTTCAATATACGTATTTAGGCTAGGTATTTATTATTTTTTGTTGAACTCCCAAGCGAACACAGGGATTTAGTGATATAGCAAACAAGATTATGTAAGGTTAGAAACCTACTGAAATGTATGGCTGAATTTTAATCTAATCGGTTGCTTTATTTTATGTCCATTAATTGCTAATCTACCTCCGCATAACTATATTATGTTCTAAGCATTTAGGATTTGACTTTTCTTATTTTTCCCTTTGAACACTAAGGAATTAGCTGACAGATTAACTTTAAAATATGAATACAGCAATTTCTAATGAGAGTGTCAGATTTATTTATAATTAATTCAGTTTCTTTGTATATACAGTTTACTCGCCTACATGTTAATAACTCGGATCTTGCCTAACAAGTTGGCATTTTCTCATATTTTGTGAAGGTATTCTGTATATTTTGTTTTCACTTAAAATAATCTCTGTCATATTTCTATAAATCCTTAGTAGCATGCTGGCATCATGTAAATGCTCAGTAACAATAGGCCTACATGTAGTCAACATGTTCAAGATTTTTTGAATTAGTTTCACATCAACTCTGTGTGTATGAAGCCTGGTGTGTCAGGTTCCCTTGATATGAAATATGTGGGCTTCAAGATTACTTAACAACATATACAAATTCGCTGTATAAACCAGATTTGAACGTCAAAATTTAAGGAGTAACAAGTTACTGAAATTGCTTTTTTGAAGTTTGAATATATGAAGTGGGGGGTCGCAAAATGTTTCCAGGTAGACGTGGGACATTTACAGTTTTGTAACATTTAAAAAAAAAGTGGAACATTATGTAATTATGACACTCTATTCAAACCTCACTGAGGAAGGTGTACACCACACCGAAACGTTCGAGGACAAGAAACGTAAGTTTTCACAAGTGAAAGTACAATAATCACTAATAATGGAACATTATGTAAAAAAGAGGACATGAAAATTTGTACAAAAATGGATTAAAATGTTTTAGTGACACAATCAAAAGGCTTTCCTTAAGGATCATATCAGTGTTTTGGATCATCCCAGACGATTTTTTAAAATATATTTTTGAATAAAACCGTGTACAGGAAAAGGTTTTGAATTTAGTTTTTACTCTACTTAAGACTTTCAGTGTAATTTCTTCTTGTCAGAATTGAATGACTGTAGAAACAAAATTGTTTCTACAAGTTCTATAGGCACATATTACACTCTGGGAATGCCAGACAAAATGAGGAAATATTATATGATAAATGTATGTATATACTGTATGTATGAAATATGTATGATATAATCAGACATATGAGGAAATTTATCACACTCTTTATCAACTGACACTTTGATCTGTTCTCTTATTCCACATTTCAAACGTACATTCACAGTATTGCATTACACATATGGAGTCATCAAACAAAGAATCTTCATTTTTCTGTCAGATTTAGTATAGGCCTAACTGTCTTAATAAAAAACACCGGTATCTTGTACATTCTTTCAACTCTCATCTTTTTTCCATGAATGTGTTCAATCCTTGTGCCATAGAAAGCATAGCATATAGGTTAGTCCTTTTCTTCCAGCTCTTGCAGTTGGATTACTTACCATTCCTATAGGAAACTCCTTTGTTTTTCTACTCTTTAGTAATTTAACAGAGTCTGTTTATCTTAATTTTTGCCTAATTTATTATTATCTTATGTTTTTCAGTACATATAGTGTTGGAATAGTCTGTTATTTGGTTAGAAATATGATATAGTAGGATTACTGAAAGTGGGTTTCCACAGTAATTTTTAAGACTAATAGTACACTTATTCAATGCTTGGATTTCGTTATCCATGACGTGTCCGTTGATTAATAAATATAATTAAATCAGCCTCTGACGAAGCTTATAATAAGAGAAAACTGGTTCAGGCTAGAAGGTAAAACTTTTAGGTTTTTATCCATAAAAAACTTAGTGTTCCGAGTCAGTAGTGATTTAATTATATTTACTTATTCAGTGTTACCAAAGCACCCATGTTGACATTACAAAAGCAGGACATTTAAAGAAACTCAGGAGGTGGGATAACATCAGGATTTTTAAAATCAGAATTGTCCCAAAAATGGTACAAATGGGAACCCTAACATAAGACTTTAAAAGCAAAAAATAACTAATTTTTATGGATGTAAACAATTATACTGCCTATAGGATTTGGGTTTTGATTAAACATACTAAACAACATGATCTCTCTACCCATTTCTTACACCTAAAACAATTTTACATGCACGTGTTTTGAAACCGTTATCAGCTCTTGATGCTAGAGATACAATTTGATGCAGAAATTACAATTTTAAAAATCCTCATTTATATTCACAACAAAGAAACTAATCTTTTGTTTAACGTTTTTCTACTTTCATTAAAAGAAGAAGAGAAAATACAAATTTGTCACCATATAGACTCACGCTATGTTTGCAGAAACTAATACCAGTAACCATATAGACTGGCAGAAACTAACACCAACATTGTCTACAGAAGAGGATGGATGATAGACATATTTCCTACCAGTTGATAAACAGTCATAAAGCCAATTAGAACCATAGTGGTGAGTGTGATGCAATAAACAAAAATAGTTAAGAATTTATCTGTTCTAAAAAAACGTGTTTACTGTATACATATGTATAAAACATATATTATAATATTTTAATTAATGAATTAATCTTTATTCTCTTATGACTGTAGAGGTCCAGCATTTGTAGTACTGCACGTGAGCCACTAAGATTTACCAACATGACCATCTACCAGGTGTTATAATGTGTTGTACTGAATACACGTACTACGCTATGACACATAAATTAATTTTAATCAAGATCTTGGAGATTACTTAGTAGAATGTATGCAAATGTTGTCAGTCATTCCTACTTGGCATGCAAATCTAAGCTTTTCTGTTTAATTTTACTTACACATTCCTTTCCCTTTTGATAGGTTCTTACTTATACAGTATGGCCCCACCCATTCATGAAATGCTGGTGGCTCATGTGAGAGGAACTGAACATTTATGGTGCTAAACAAATATTAGAAATAAATCAGAAGTATTTAGGTGACTTCCTTTGGTTTATTTAGATTGAAAAATATCGTGTTTATCACATTCTTGTATAAATAAAACATGTAAAACGATAGAGCCTGGCCAAATATCTGAAACTGATCCAGGAATTCAGAAATAGTGATCGGAGCTGATAGAGCACCACAAAATTACTGAAACCGGATTGGAAGTTCAGGAATGGAGTTTGGAGCCAATTGAGCGCGGCCCAAGATCCAAAAGTGAGTTGGGAGTTTGGTAATAGTGCTCTGACCCGGTAAAGCACTGTCTACGATCCAAAATTGAGCTGGGAGTTCGGTAATTGGATGCTGAATTGATAGAACCCAGCCAACTATCCGAAACTGATTCAGAATGGTGTTCGGAGCCAACAGAGCACTGCCTAATTACTGAAGCTGAACTGGTAGTTCAGGAATGGAGTTTGGAGACAGTTGAGTGCAGCCCAAGATCTGAAAGTGAGTCGAGAGTTTGGTAACAGAGTGCTAAGCATATTTTAAAAGTCAGTTGTTTAAAAGAGCTGTTTTGAACAATTGACTTTAAAAATTTTTTAATTATATCTGATGGTGATACATAAATACTATTGAAACATTGTAATTGACAAAATAATAAAATGTTTTCTTGTACAAAAAGTTTTATTATTATTAATAATAATATTAAATGAAAAAATGAGCAAATATGAATAACATATATAATTACATAATATATAATTACACTAATAAATGTAAGCACTTTCAAAAGATAGAGAGATCAGTTGTAATGACAGATAATGTAATAGGCTTTGAGTCTTATACATGCAAAGAAGAAGTTAATTAAGTTCTACCCAAACCTGCCAACTTGCATTTGCTTGCAATCTTCTTAAGAAGTACTGCTGCTAGACATCTAGTGCAGCTGGATGTAGTGTTGTTTGTAGATCTATGTTGTGGGTGATGTGTTCAAAAGTATATGTGACAAACTATGTTTGTCATGGGGGGGGGGTAAAAACGTTTGTCATCCTTTTGTATTTATAGGATTTTCAGGTGTTGTTTGCACATTTATGATATTTTTCAATTAGGTGGTTTAAAAAATTGGATTCAGTGGTGGAAGAATTTAATTTTTATCTTTAGGCTATATATTGTGTTCTGAAGTCAGAAAATATAACCATTGCTGTGTTTCCCTGTATGTGTGGTCATTTGTGGGGTGGGGGCTCATGTCCTGGTAGTAGAAATAAAATGAAGTTATTCTTAAGTGACCTTATGCCACTGAGAGGAAACAAATGTCACTAGATACTTGTTTCATCAAACAAAATTATGGAAATATTCATAGGACGTCTACTCTTATCTTTAAATGAGGTGATTAGTGTACTAAATAAAAATGAGATTCTCTTTCAAATTGCAAAGGAGAAGCTTATGACAGAGCATCCACTTGTACAGTACTGTAAATTCTTGCTGTCATGATTCTGAGCTTCATACTATAAACTGCAGTTCCAAATTACCTTTTATGATGACAGAGGCATACGCAAGGGGGGGGTTACCAGGTTTGAACCGACCTTGTACTAAAATAAGGCCGACACCATATAAACTTACTTGTTGTGAAACACATTGTTTTGACAGTTCTGCAGTGCAGATGTGAAATATTGTACATTGTCGAACGGTATTCACCCGTTAGTCTGAGTTCAGATTTTGTTGTGGAACCTTCGTTTAATGTTTTGTGCATTTGGCAGTTCATATTTTTAAATAGAAACTTCACATTATCTTTCCGGGTTCTTTGATATGTCTAAGCGACCGCAAAGCTCAATTTAACAATTTTTTAGCAAAAAGTCGCATACCGGTAGTGATTCTCGTGAGGTTAGTGAAAATTTCACATTGCCAAATGTTTCTTCGCAGCCGCAGCGTGACGATGTTGTCACAAACGTTCTTCCCGAAACTAGTTTCACATCCCCCTGTGAAAACTCGGCTGATATTGAATGTACATCGACATCACTCAATAATGTTGACGTGCCTGCTGAATCATTTAGAAGTGATAAGTGTATTGTTCTGATTCTGGAAGCATCAACATCTTCAAGTTCCAGTGAACCACACGCTTATGATATTGGAGTTTATGTAGGAAAAGACTTGTCTAATGAAAAGAAACTGGATGTTTTGAACAATGTCTGGGAAGCAAATCCAGGGTTTGTTTTTCCAACAAAAGAAAGAGAAATTTGCGATTTCATTTAAATGGCTTTACTGCTGGAAGTAGCTTGCATATTCCGAATTTAATGGAGGGAGTTTTTGTAAATTTTGTGCATTTTTTGCTCCAAGTGATGGTGTTGGATCTGGCAAGCAACCCTTAGGTCAACTTTGTAGTGTGAAATTTGACAACTGGAAGAATGCCGTCGAGCGATTTTCAGAACATGAGAAGTGTCTGTATCACAAACAAAGTTTGGAGGTAGCCGGTACTTTGGCCGATATTTCATGTAGGAAAAAAGTCTATCGATGTGCTAATAGATACTGCAACAATGCAAAAGAAACTGGAGAACAGGAAAAATCTTATTCCTATTATTGAAAGTGTTTTGTTTTGCGGGAAACAATGTATCGCACTGCGAGGCCACAGGGATTCGGGACGAATAGAGGTTGACCAAGAACCAGAAGAAAATGATGGCAATTTCAGGGCACTTTTTCGCTTTCGAAGTAAGACTGATTCTGTATTAAAAAATATGTTGACGTGTAGTGTTGGAAATGCGCAGTACACCAGTCCTAGAATACAGAATGAAATAATTGAAGTGTGCAACGACCTGATTGTTCGAAATCTCGTGAAAGAACTTAATGCCTCCAGTTGCTTCTCTATTCTCGCTGATGAGACGTCAGACATATCAGGCTTAGAACAATTATCACTGTGTGTTCGTCATGTTGATAGTGAAAATTTCACTGTGAAGGAAAACTTTCTACAATTCGTACCATTATATGATGTGACCGGAAAAGGAATCGCAACAGCGATATTGGACAAGTTGCGTTCATTAAATATAAACATAAATAAGATTCGTGGTCAAAGGTATGACGGAGCTATGTCCATGTCAGGAAAGTAAACGGACTCCAGACACATGTAAAGGAAATAATTCCGTCAGCTTTATATGTCCACTGCTCAGCACACAGCCTCAACTTAGCTGTATCCAGTGCCTGTGAAGTAGCTGCCATTAGAAACTGCATGGGTACAATATCGAGTCTGTACGAATTTCTTAATACACCTAAAAGACAACATGTTTTAAAATCGGTGATAAGTGATATGGAAACTACAACTTCACGCTGTGAAAAACTCGTTGATCTTTGTGCAACACATTGATTGGAAAGGTATAACTCCGTGGCCGTGGTGGTGGAATTGTATGATCTTATTATTGCAACCCTTCAAAGCGTATCAGAATGGAAAGACAAAGACTCGTCCTCACAAGCAAATTCACTTTTATGTGCTCTGACTGACTGTCAATTTGTGATATCGCTGTTTTGTATTCAGAGACTGTTTTGTTTAAGTCTCCCATTATGTAAATTCCTGCAGAATTCAACTATTGATCTCGTGGAAGCAGTAAACCTTGCTGAAGATATTAACAGTGAAATGAAATCTATACGCAAAAATGTCGATGAAGAATTTTCTAAAATTTTCATTTGTGCTTCTGAAGTCTTGAATAGGTTGGGGTCCTCCATTCAAATCCCTCGCATGGCAGCGCGACAAAAAAACCGTGTGAACTTGGACTTATCATCAGTGATGCCAGAACTTTACTTTTGTGTCTCTACTTTTATTCCATTTCTGGATACCTTCATGTCCCAACTAGATTCGCATTTCTTGAAACACAAGGAAATATTGAAAGGCTTTCAGTGCCTACGAACCCAGTCCTTCTGCCCCTGCTGTCTCAAGTTTCTGCTTTCACTTCGCTCACAGAGTTCTACGCCAGTGACATAAGAAGCGGTTGCCAAGAAGACCAGAATAATAAATTAAAATTATTTTACAGAAAAATTGCACGTCTTGAGAAGCGAGACCAACCGAAAACGGCCGTAGATGGGTTAACTATGTGCAATCCCAACATAATGCCAAATATATTTACTTTGCTAGAAATACTAGCTGCGCTCCCAGTGTCCACATGTACAAATGAACGATGTTTCTCAACATTACGCTGTCTAAAAACATATTTGCGTAATTCTACTGGAAATACACGTTTGAATGGATTAGCACTCCTCAGCATACATAGAAATTACACTCCAACTGCAGAAGATGTGTTAAATGAACTAATGAAAAAAAAACCGTCGTTTGGCCATTGTATTGTGAATGCTGAAATTTCCGAAGTGTAGTGACGTTATATACTGTAGGCTACATTATATATACTGTATATATTAATGTAATTACCGGTACTCATTTTAAACAATGATTTTTCAAAACAATAATAGACTACAGTAGATTTGAACATTTGAATATTGATTTGAACATTTGAGACAATTCCATTCAATTTTTTATTCAAATTCAAATTCCTTCATAGAGTGTGGATTCATCATGCCAGTTTCATTCTTGAACATTGGTGAGTTCCATATTGACATATTGTGTTAAATTAAATTTATTTCAATATATTTGATTGCTTTCATGGATTTTCCTGTTATGTAAAGTGTCTTACCTATCGTATACAAATAACCGTTGACTAAAATATATGATTATTGTGTAGCCTAAGTGTAATAATGGAATGTGGCACTGGCACAAGCATTTTTATTATACAAAATGAAACAGCTGTTAAAATTTGTTAAAAAATTTAGCCTAAGGCTGTGGAAAATATACGTTTCGAAGATTTTATTAGGGTATTTATGAATATGTTCTATTCGAACATAGTATAATAAATATACCATAACATGATATAATAATAATACACAAAATTTAAAATACCGATAATGTCAATTATAAACAATTTTAATAATGACCCCCCTCCTTAACAAAATTCTGCGTACGCCACTGTATGATGACAATTATACTGCAGGATGTTCTCTCTCACAGGATGAAATAAACTCATGGTAGAGAATTTCCTATTGATCATTTACACCTTTATGTCACATCTTAAATTGCCTGTACACTCAAAAGTGTGTGTGATTACTATTGCATTTAAACTTTTATGTAATAAAATTGTTTCTTGTTAAATCTACTTTATCTCAAGAGCTACTTTTTTTTTTTAATTCAAATTGTAAAAATTATATTGGGAGGGAAGGCGTATGAAACAAGACTGTCTGAATAGTCTGAACCTTTTTGAATACAGATAATACTTTATTAAGAGAATTAGATTTCACTTAAATAATTGACAAATTATTGTCCAGAAAATATAGAAAGAACTTCATTTAATTGTGTTAATTGTACTCTTGCACTATATCTAAATATATGAATGTAATAACTAGATATTGAATAATGTTGAAATATAAATTCTTGTATTGTTTTTTCTTATAACCTTAATGTAAGAATACACTTGCATCTTAAATGATTTCACTGTTTGGGGGAAGATTTTGTATATATAAAGAAAGGAATAGAATAACAAATTGCATTTCTGCTTAGGATACAAAATTTTAAGAGAAAATCGTAAAAGAAAAAAGTATCATTTGAACCATTCTGGGGCTGAATTTATAATTTATATATGTAACATAGGATTATTAGAATAACGGACTTAAAATAAAAGTCATTTTGAGAAGGTGGGGGATGATAGAATTATAAAGACTTTAATGCTAAAAATTCTGGCAGAGGTCTCACTTTAAGGAATTACTATGGGCCATCAAAGGTCTCAAATAGTAGTATGTGGTCTTCTTGAACTGATAGGCCTGAATACATTAGTAGTAGGCCTATGTATTTAAAACATGGATTTAAATGGACAACATAATACACTAATTTTTTTTTTCTATTTATTGGCAAAACATTGTTGTGCCTTTTTGTGTGTTAACCAGATAATACAGTGTATTTCTGTATGATAACAGGCCTACTATTACTAAATCATTAGTAGTATAATCATTTATTTGTTGTAATGCCAAATTACTTTTGTTAGTTCTGTAAGCCCCTCACCATGACTTATAAGTAACCCATTTATGACCAATTTCTTTTACTTCTGACTTATCTACATTAACCAAAACCTCATGGTTATCCATTCCTATAATGATTTTGACAATTTTTTAATTTTGTAAAACAGAAACCTGCCATTGGCTTGGTCAATCCACTCTTGCAATTTATTTTCATATCACCTGTTTTAACTGGTAGTGTACATATAATTTTAAAATGCACTCTGACATTAGGTAAATCAGATGCACGTTTGTACACTTTTTCAGGATAGTTGGGAGACTTTTCTCATGTTGATGACAAAGTCTGCTTCCAGATCATGAATGCTTTGTTTTAGAGCAGAAAACAAAGTGATTTGCCTTACAAAGTTCAGTCCCCTGTAGAACAGACACTTCACAACCTTCCCAAAATTATGGTAAGAATACACTATACTACAGTTGATATTTATTCGGACAAGGATTGCCTTGATATAATAATTTACCAAAGTGTTATAAACTGTTATTACATGTGCATTAACGCTACGTCTGTCTTATTGACCCTTGAATAATGCTTGTATCTAAGTCTGTATATAAACAAATCCTTCATCCCAGGTACCCAGATTCTCTTTTCTTCACCATGAGATTTCAGTTGTTAACCAACTGAATTAAATTTGTAGTAGAAGCCATGTTATCAAGTTAATTTCTGCGTTTAGGGGGGACATGTGCCCCTCTTGAATTCGCTACAACATGTAAGTTTATTAATTAAAAATGTTTAAAAAAATACAGCTTTTTAGTATACAATTTCAGTAAATGACATACTATACTATAAATAACACATAAGTTAGGACTTTATTACTGTGATTAGTAAACAAGTTAAATTGTAAACAAACTTGGCTCATTTGAATTTAGTAAATAAACACTTGGTATAGTTCTACGGATACTTTTTACCTTTCTGAGAATTGTTTCACCAGTTGCGACAGCTCAGAGGTTAGTTTTGAACAAACCACCAGCCTGACCAGTTCAAATCTAACCTATGAAGCTGCCATAACTGGCGAAACAAGTACCTGTACAACTATACTAAGTGTTTATTTCTTAAATTCAAATATTATTAAAATGTTCTACCAAGTGCCAAGCAACCGTTCTATCAGTGTACACTTGGCTCAGTTAGACAAGATCTGTTATTCTAAGTCCCTACTCTGATAAGAAAACACATCCATCAAAGGAACTCATAAAAAGGCAAAAGTACATAGTGAGAAAGAATGAATGAATTAATAATATGTGTACGTGTGTATGATCTAGGCCCAACTCCAGGCAGGGGCGAACTGTGCCACCGCCCAGGGCGGCAGTTTCCGGGATGTTAAGTTTTGAAATTGAAGGAAAAAATAAAATTATTCACTTAATTTCATCACAATATGTAAGATCAGTAAGAATTACTTTATGTATAAAGCCAGCGGAGTTTAACGAAGAGTCGAAAACTCGTGAACGAGAGAACGTAAACCTGACAATGAGTGCTGCCTTGCATGAGTCATCAGCAGATAATACTGCCCTACTATGTGAACGGCTGTTATATTTTAATCATAATGAATTTTAGTTAGTATTTTAATTTTAAGTCATCACATAGGCATACATTTTTATTGTCTCACGATTCCTTATATTGTCTCTACAATTGGGTTGTTCACTGCATCGTAAAAGCGAGAAAGTTCTAGTTATTTGATAAACACAACAATGCAAACATTCCTAGTCGTCATTTGAAGGCAATCGTTGTATCTTTAGAGTAGGTCTAGTGTGCATGAATGTGTTCAGAGTTAAAATAGGGAGGGGGCGGCACTCATAAATATTGCACTGGATGTCATAAGCACTGCCTCGAATAAGTGGTACTAAACTGTAAATGAGATAATAAAACTAGGCATTGCCACCTTTTGGTCATTGTTCTTTGATAATAATTATACTTTGATAAACCTATGGTGGGTAATTTTACCACTGATTACTAAAAGTGTTGATCTTATCATAGTAATTTTTCAGAGTTTTAAAGTGTGAAATTATAATTTTTTTCTAACAGCTGAAAGTTAGTGAATAGGTCTAAACTGTAAGAAAGTTTCATGATTAATATTTTAAAAACTTAAATAAATGTGACCGTGATTTATTAAATATTAATATTATTATTAAATAATTTTATTTAAAAAATGTATGGCATCTACATCTTTTCTTATAGCCATCCCAATCTTCTTGAAGATTTCAGTCTAACAGGGAAGTAGAATGACTGTATTATGATATGAGGAGAGTGCGTAGAACAGTATGATTACCTCTACCTAACTGGTATTTAGAGGGAATGTTGATATACTGTAGAAGGAAGAGAAATATCCTACACATATATAAAACAAACAACAAGTAACATGAATTTATACACCTGGTCGAGGCCATCTCAGCCCTATCGTCCGACCACAATCCGCTGGTTGTGACGCTCCGACGAACAAGCGACTCCCCGCCTGCCCGTCCTCGTAAGAGAGTCAACTGGCGCTCTTACCACGACGAGCTGTACCGTAGGTTCCCATCAGCCCCCGAGGCCCCAGCGCCCTCTCGAAGGGAGCTGGACCGCCAAGTCACACATCTCCATGACACTCTTACCCACTGCATGGATACCCACTCATACACTGTCCCAGCACATCGTAGGAAGTCTCAACTTCCTGTCGAAGTCCAAGAAGCCATCAGCCAGCGGCGGCGCCTTCGCCGCTGCTGGCAAAACACTCGCGATCCCGCTGTCAAGCGGCAGTATCGCCGACAGTCTGATTACGTAAAGCAACTCCTGCTTGACGTCAATCAGCATAGCTGGGACAACTATCTTGAATCCCTGGAAGTCGACCACGCCTCCGTCTGGCAGGCTACTGGTCGCCTCCTTGGCGAAAAGAGGACTCGCCACCCCATTGACTCCCCGACGGGTGTTGTTCATTCACCGGAGCGCAAGGCTGAGGTCTTCGCAAACTCCGTTGAGGAACAATGTACCCCTCACAGAGGCGTCTTGGATGCGGACCACATGGCTCGCGTCGAGGACTTCCTCGAAAACTATCTCGCCCAACCTTTGACGGATCCCCCAACCCCCTTTCAAAAAGCCGATCTCGTCCATGCTATCGCACGGCTGAATCCTAAACGAGCCTGCGGCCCGGACAGAATAGGAGCGACCGCCCTAAAGAATGCCCCATCAGTTGTCACTGACCATATCCTGGACGTGTTCAACTCATGTCTCCGCCTCAGTTACTTCCCTCGCCTGTGGAAAAATGCAGGGGTAATCATGATCCCTAAACCCGGGAAATCTCGCATGTTCCCTGAAAATTATCGCCCCATCTCACTACTGCCCGTGCTATCGAAGGTGTTTGAGCGCCTCCTGCACGCCCGTGTTGTACCGCTGCTTGATGGTTTCATCCGCAGCGAACAGTACGGGTTTCGCAGGAAGCATTCAACCACCCTACAACTAGTCCGCGTCGTTACCCAGTTCTCTGACGCTGCAAACAAAAAGCTGCACACGGCAGCCGTCCTCTTGGACGTTAGTAAGGCCTTCGACCGTGTCTGGCACGAAGGTCTGCTCTATAAACTGGCACACACGCCCCTTCCCGCATCTACTGTAAGACTGTTCTGATCGTATCTCCGCGGCCGGACTTTTCACATTCGCGTAGATGGAGCGGTCTCTTCTGACCGCCCCATAGACGCTGGCGTTCCCCAAGGATCAGTCCTCGGCCCGGTTCTGTACCTCGTGTACACGAACGACTTGCCCGTATATCCCAATGTCACTCTTTCCCTTTTTGCTGACGACGCCATGTATCACTACAGCTCGCAGAACCCTGGTTTTGCTAGCACAGTGATACAACGCCAACTCGACCTTCTGCCTCCCTGGCTACGTAAGTGGTGCGTGGCGATCAACGCGGAGAAATCCGAAGCGATCTGCATCACGCGCAAGCGGACCGCATGCCAGCCCCTAGCCCTAGATGGGAACCCTATCGCTTGGAAGAAGTCTGTGAAGTACTTAGGAGTGTCTATCGACAGTCGACTAAGCTTTGCAGGCCACGTCCAAACCAAACTCCGACAAGCCCGTGGCGTCAGAGCCAAAATCTTTCCCCTCATCTCGCGCAGAAGTCCCCTCTCACTGCGCACTAAACTTACCCTTTATCTCCTGCTTATCAGAACAGTATTCACCTACGCAGCCCCAGCGTGGTGGCCCCTCTTATCTGCCACAACGAAGCGTAAGCTGGAACAGTTCCGTCCGTATCCTCTCCAACTCGCCCTGGTTTGTTTGTAACAGAGCTATCAGGACGGGCCTCCGTCTGCAAACGGTGGAAGAGTTTGTCTTCAGACTCTCTGTGGGCCTCTTCTTCCGGGCAGCAGACACCCAATACCCCCACCTCCGTGACCTGGCCAGGGACGAAGGTCCCCCTTGCCACGTAGTCAAGAGACCCCGCACTCTGCTGGACGACCCCCATAGTCTCCTACATAGGGCCCTTCTCCTGAGGGAGTCAACACCCTACCACCAGCACACTACCTCCACCAGATCACCTACCAGACTATAGACATCGCCTTAAACCTTACTCTGCCCTGAATGGTCTGCCCTGGTCGTTTGCGGCCTCGGCGGGTGTGTCTTATGTTAGTTGTGCAAGTGCCTTCTTTCATCAGGCGCCCGCCCTGGATACGCAACGGGCCTGCGCTGATCACCGCTATGCGGACAGTGGGGCCACGTCGGAGACAGCAGCGCTGGCCAACCGGTCCTCATATGTACCGGGAGGTTTCTCCGCTGTGACTCGGACGCGTCACCGCTGGTTTCAGGGCCCAAACACTACCAGACTTTGGCTAGGCTGAGCACCTCATTTCTGAGATCCTCTTCCCTACCCAACTGCAAAAGGAGCACACCATCCCACCCACTTGACCTTGTTTTTCCGAAAGTCCTTGAGAGAGCCTAACCTACTTGCAGTCATCGGAGGAGTCACTCCGGGCACTGCTACCATGCAGGGGCCTTGAGCCCCGTCCCCCCATTAGCTACAAGCTCGGCGGTTCATTGCTCTCGGCGGTCTACTCGTGGTTTCCGCTTACAAGCCTCCACAAACGGAGCTCCTGTCGAACGATCTGGAGGCCGTCTTTGGCGCACACAGGAGGGTAGTCCTAGCGGGCGACCTGAACTGTAAGCACCCTGATTGGGGGAGCCGCTTGGTGAACCCAAACGGGGCCCGCTTACGCAGGTATGCTGATGCGGCTCGGGTCACAGTCATGGGTCCTACCGGGCCTACGTACTATCCCTCGAGGGCTAACTCCCGCCCTGACGTACTGGACATAGCCGCGGTCAGGGGCGTTTATTGCCCGGTCCACGTCTCCGTCATTTCGGAACTGTCCTCGGACCATTGCCCTATCAGTGTGCATATAGCTACCCAGCACGCCACCGTCCGCGACGAGCGGCGGGTAATCGAGTGGGACCGCTTTGGCCCGGCGTTCAGTCGCCGCCTACCTGAGCATATCCCGCTCGACACTACCCAGCATGTCGACGAGGCAGTTGCCTTATTCGTCACAGCCGTAGTCTCGGCGGTTGACGTGTCCTCCCGGATGAAGCCGGGGATCATGCCCGACTATCAGCGTATCCTCGAAGAGGTGTCTCAGCTCGCTTGCGAGAGAAATCGCCTCCGGAGACGCTGGCAGAGGACTCGTGACCCGGCTGACAAGGCTGCGTTCAACAGAGCGTCCGGCAAGTTGCGTCGCGACATGCTGGCGTTCCGTAGACGCAACTGGGAGCTAGCTGTTACACAGATGGATGGCCCTGCCGAGGACCGTAATGTCTGGCGGATTCCCAGTGCCCTAACGGGAAAGCGTAAACGCGCGCCTCTCCCCGCACTGGTCGGACCCGGCGGTCAACCCCTTGGCCGCCCCCTCGAAAAGGCAGAGTTCTTGGCTGACAGTTTAGAGCGTCAGTTTGCTCCCAACCCATCCAAGAACCCGGCTTTCACTGAGCAAATCTGCCGATAGGTAGAGCGCTTTCTATCGGCCGGTATCACAGTCCAACCGGAGCCCATCTCCCCGGAGGAGGTCTCTGAGAGGATTGTTCAGCTCAAGCCCCGGAAGGCGCCTGGCCCGGACGGAGTCATGAATTCCGCCCTCCATCGCCTTCCGGAACGAGGAACCCAGTTCCTCTCTGACCTGTTCAATTCATGCCTCAGATGGCTTACTTTCCGGTGAAATGGAAAACGGCAACAGTAATAGTGATACCCAAGCCGGGAAAGAATTCTTCTTGCGTGGAAAACCTCAGACCCATCAGCCTCTTGTCCGCGACGTCCAAGGTTTTCGAGCGACTGATCCAGCGTAGGATCCGCGACCATCTAGAAAGATTAGACGTGCTGATCCCCGAACAGTTCGGCTTTCGTGAGCTGCACTCCTCGACTCATCAGCTGATGAGACTCGTGGAATGCATTACCGAGGCTGGCTGCCAGGGCAAACAGACGACTGCGATCTTCCTAGACGTAGAGAAAGCCTTTGACTGCGTGTGGCACGAGGGTGTCCTGTACAAACTCACGGAAGTCCTTCTTCCAGATTGCTACGTACATTTGATCGGCAGCTTTCTGATGTAGGGCAAGACAGCGGAGCCAACAACCTCGGGCAATACCGACTCGTCCGGCCTACCAGATCTTCTCGGCCGGGCAGCTCTCCTCACCTCCGCAGCAGAGTAGCCGTTGGACTGCAGTGCTTCCTCGAGATGCCGAAACTCATCTTCGAGATACCGGGGCTCACAGACTCTCTTTGCCCGGTCAACCAGAGTCTTCAGCACCGCCCTCTTCTGCATAGGATGATGATTGGAGGACTTATGCAGATGTCTGTCAGTGTGCGTTGGCTTCCTATAAACTTTGTGCCCCAATCTGCCATCGGTCCTTTTCAGGACCAACACATCCAGAAATGCCAATTGATCACCGCTCTCGCGCTCCATCGTAAACTGTATGCGTTTGTGCACAGCGTTCAGATGTCCAAGGAAGCGTTCCAACTCTTCATCCCCATGTCTCCAGACCACGAAAGTGTCGTCAACATAGCGCAGCCAACACTTCGGCTTCAGTGGCGCAGATGAAATTGCCAACTCTTCAAATTTTTTCATGTACAAGTTTGCAACCACAGGGCTGAGAGGACTTCCCATCGCGACGCCATCCAACTGTTCATAAAAGCCGCCGTTCCACTGGAAGTAGGTCGTTGTTAGGACCTGCCGGAACAAAGCAGTGATGTCCGCCGGGAACAGTTCACCTATATACCCCAATACCTCCTGGACAGGGACCATCGTGAAAAGAGAGACCACATCAAAACTCACTAGCACGTCGCCAGGCTCCAGCACCAACTCCCGGATCCTCCGGAGGAAATGAGAAGAGTCCTGGACAAAAGAATCCATCTGCCCGATGTGCGGCTTGAGCAATCCAGTGAGGTGCTTAGCCAAGTTGTACGTAGGCGAGCCAATAGCACTAACGATGGGCCTCAGCGGAACGTCCTCCTTATGGATCTTTGGTAATCCATAGAGACGAGGGGGAAGGGCCTCCGAACACCGGACGGCCGTCTTCACATCAGACGCTAGATAAGATTGCTTCACTAAAGAATCCGTTTTTCTTAAAATCGTAGAAGTCGGATCTTTGTTCAGCCTCCGATAAGTGGCCGGATCTAACAAACCCTCAATCTTCCGCTGGTAGTCTTCGGTGTTCAAGACCACCGTAGTGCTCCCCTTATCCGCCGGCACAATGACAATGGAGTCATCCCTTCTCAAATCCCTCAAGGCTCGCAGTTCCGCCGACAGAAGATTGCATTTTGGCGGAGCGGACCTTTTAAGGGCCCTGGCAGCTTCCAACCGCATCTCATCTGCCTGGTCTCGGGGTAGTCCTCGGATACCTGCTTCCACGATGCAACTATTTCCTCCACCGGTACTGTCTTCGGGGTAACCGCAAAACTTCTCACCTTTGGCTAACACCGAGGTCTCATGTGGTGTCAGCTGACGGTTCGAGAGATTAACGACCATCCTGTCCATCCTGTCGCGGTCTTGTTCTCTTTCCCTGATGTTCTGGGAACCATAGCGTTCGAATTTTTCCCGCTGTCTCTGGCTGGTACTGGTATAACACGCCTCGAAAGCACTGTACGTGAGACCATCCAACACCTCCCAATCCTGTCGTTGGAGGGAACTGCTGAGTTGTAAGTGCAGATTCAACAGGTTCTGATCATTTAACGCCAACTCCCTCCACGTATGGTGTATGCGCTCACGCAGCATGGCATTTTCCGTCCTCCTGTAGATCCTATTGGCATCTCATTTTCCTACAGTTCGTATTTCAAACAGATACGCAAATGCTGTGTAATAAACCTGTTTGTATATTTAGAAAAGGAGTTAGTAAGTGCATATTAGCGTACACAGCTGAAGAAAATAATAAATTAGCCTAAAAATAAAGAGATAAATAAACAAAATTCGTCAACTTTTTCGACACCGTGAGGGAGGTTTGGTCCCGTTCGTCACCCCCCCCCCGTAAATACGCCTCTGATTTGATTATATGGCTTAATAAAAAAAAACGTGTAAATATAGAGATAAAAATTGCAAAAGGACAGAAAAGACAAAAATCCGTTTTTAGAGTTTGGAGGGTGCCTTAAGCCTTAAGCCATCTAGTTCGGTGTTGTCTACGTGGACATGTCAACACAAAGCTTACAGACGCTATAGATATGGTTAGAAGAAAATTGTTTTCTTCTAATGGTATATTATTTTAAATTTCTTAATTCCAAATCTGAAAATAAAGTTGTTGACTTTTCTTAAACCTCGTTTCTTTTCCGATAGGGTGGTGGGAAACGTTTCCTTGTTCTCTACCTTCCCACCTCTGTGGCGGATCCGCCACCGTAATATATGCCTTGGCTGCTTCCCACCAGAAGTCATTGATATCTGACAAAAAAAACACATACACAGACAAAACTGTGTGAACAGACATGTTGTCGAAAAGCGAATGGTGAAAGACGGCAGCAATGACATTAGGAAGAAAGGAATTCAAAACAGACAGAGACAGAGGCGTGGAAGCGCGACACGGAATTCTCATTTTGTTAACTAGTTTCTGTTTCCACTGAGTTATGGGTTTTGTCTGAATCACTCAGCCCACCTGCGGGCATCGTGTTTTGTTGGTATACCGAGCTTTATCGTATACATAAAAAACTGACTTGTTTTGTGAAACATATTGCCTACTAGCTGGCCGAGTATAACACAAAACTTTCTATCAACGGTAGGGTGAATCAGTGGCGTGCCTCGCTCAGGAATCCTTTGCCTGCCCCACCACCCCTACTACCCTTACTTAATTCATGCCATTGTTCCCTCTTAAATACTAACCCCCCTTCTAGTTGTGGCAAATAAACATTAACAGAATACATTCTCCTCGATACTATTTAAAGTCTCTTCTAATATAATCCTGAAAAGCTTTCATTAACTTTAAGTTGGTGGGCATTCCTGCTTCCTTCAGAAATTAAAACTCGTCTGATTATTTGAATCAGTTGATCTTTTCTATTAATGTCTTGTGTAGTATCGGTTATTTACGAAGAAAACTGAGCAGATTCAATCTGTTTCAAAATACTATTTCCAACTATTTTAGATGAAAGCTGAACGAGTTCGTTTTGAATTTTGGGACTCATATATTTCTCACTGTTCTTCGAACCACCGATTATCTCGTACAACAGTGTATCGTATTTACTCAAAAGATCGGTAACTGCCAGAAAGTTTGTGCTGTTGGGCTGGCCTATATTCTCTTTGTGGTCTCTAAAGGCTAAAATTGAACCTGCCAATGTCAAAGTAACATTTACAACGCCATCCAGTCCTTTGGCCCATTTGTTAGATTCCTTTCGTAGCTCATAACGAATAACGATGTGACTCAGGCCCGGCAGGTGGCCTCGGTGCATTCTTTAGGTTGGAATCATTGCCCTGCTTTGCAGTTAACTAAAATTATACTGTCAAAGTCCATCATTAGCCACTGGTAACATTACAGTAAAAAAAAGAAAAGAAAATGTGTTTGTTTTTTATGTCAAGTACATGCGGGGAAATTTGGTATTATTTAATTTCGATGGTTTATACCAATTCTTAAAAAATTAAGGGGAATGTTTGCGCGGGACCCCTACTCTGCAATGCAGACCCTGCGGTCCCGGCAGTTACGCCAGTGGGGTGAATAATAAAAGCAAAGTAGTAATGAGAAGAACAGAGATACAAGGAAAGAAACTGTAGGCTAGAGAGAGCAATGTTCGTAGTACTAACATTAGAATTGTACGTACACATTTATGCGAACCAAATCTTCCACAGATAAAATTTAAAAGAAATGTGCTAAGAATAGGTAAACCACGGAATTATAGATATCAATCGTAGATTGTTACCGAATCGTCAGGTGGTTAGAAATGGACGTGGCCTTTCGGTGCCGCCATCACTGCCAATTAATTTAGGACATTAGGACTTGATAATGACGAAGACACCGAAAGGCTTTGTCCCGTTCGAAGGAAGTAGCGGTTTGGCAACAACGAACTTGGAATTAAAATTAGGGCTGTTTGGATCGTAGCCGACTGCTTACAATTTGGTAAGCAATTGTTTATACCTCTGTTGTGAGGTGCATTCGGCCCATCATCCTTTTGTGAACGCGTTTCTACTGAAGAAGGCTTCCGGTGGGTGTCCGAAACGTTTAGAAATGAACCAACGTAAACTATTGTTGTTCCTGTTCTTTGGTTCTCTTGTACTATCCTCTCCCTTGACATTTTAATCATACCCAAAGGTCGAAAACTCAACACAACTGAACAATACGAAATATATAAACACCACACAACACAACCAAACAACATACTCAACGATCAATTACAATATAAATCACATACACTTTTTGACACAATTTTACAGAAAACAAACAGTAAGTTGAATCCCCGCGCCAATCCCCTTCCTCCACACACCACTCCCACTACACCTTCCACACTTCCACACAACCGTTACAAAACGCTGGCAGTCTGTATCAAAGCTGAAGAAGGCGGATACGTAAGCCGAAACGCGTCCAATAAAATCAGTAAGTTTTCACATGAAAAAGTTCATTTTTAGTTAAGAATTAAAAACTGTTCGCGGGCTCGATGAGTCATGCCTTTTAGGTGATGAATATGGGTTGTTCGTTTTGACCGGTAGGTACCTCAGAAACAGTAGTTAATATTCCTTTCCTTTCTATCATGTCCCATCAGGTTTCCCTTCTTCTTGAGGACTGTATCTAAAAGTGTTCTGTTTTCCTCAGTTCTGTTCAGAACCTCGTTATTTCCCACTACATAAGCTACATTACATTCATAATTCCCACAATCTACGTTTGAGATCTGTATAAAAGAGCTCTCTTCACCAGTTTCCTAATCCATACTACAGCAACATAGGCTTTCCTTCTTACTTATTTTAATCTCCATTCACTCCTTCAGTCATCCGTTAGCACACAACCCAAGTATCTGTACTTTTCGACTTGTCTTGTTTTCCCTTTATGTGTCATCTTCTCACTGTTAGTGACTCTCATAATTTTGTTTTCCGTACGTTCAATCATCTTCAATCTATATTTCTTCATTCCTTCTTCCAGCTTTTTCTATCATTGTTTGTAGCCCTTTGTTGTCATCAACTATAACCTGATACGGTTTCTGACCTTTCGTGCTCGTATCTCTTATTTGTACTTCAGAACATTCCTCAGGATGAAAGTTGAAAAAGGTTTGGCGACAGACAACAATCTTGCCTCGCTGTCGTGACTGACTGTTGCCATTGGGCAGCGGCTTCGTCGCTTCAACCTTTCATAAACAGAATTGTTTTTGTCGTACTTAATTTCAGAAAATCAGTAATTGAAACCACTCTTTGTTCTCCCCCTCCCTCACTGGGGGCGATTAGTATCATTGATCTACTAATTGTACAGAAAAGTGTAAGATTAATGAAGCTATAACTGTCTAGCACTTCGGCACACACACAAGTGTGTGTGTACATATACAAATTCCCTATTCTACGTATTACGTGCGGTTAGAGTTTTATTGTCGGGCGATTACAAGTGATTGCTGTGTGCGTTCAAGTGGTTATTAGTGAAGTGTTGTGTTTTATAATGGGGCGGTATAATTGTAATACAATTGTGTTTTATATTAGTTGACATTTTATTGCGTGTGAACAATTTTTATTTGATTTGTTGTAAGAGACTGTGTTGTTAATTACGAATTGTTTAACTGTGAAAATAAAGCTGGTAATTAGTGACTTAATTGGTGTCTTGTATTTTGTTTTCCACTGTACCTACGACGATCAAGTAGACAGTCGTAACAATACCTATGGCTACTGATGAGATAAAACGGTTTGCAGCTAAACGTGAACAACACCAAAATAATGAAGTACTGTAACTTCCTGATAATGCTGGACTTGTTCGGCGATTGCAGAGACAGAAACAGTTCGAACTGGTGCAGGAAAGTGAAGTGTTTAAAGAAATACGAAGTGTAAGCTATATTGGGTTAATATATCTGTTAGAATAAAATTGCTAGATAGTTTCTAACTAGTTGCAATATACATAAATGTTCAGTGTCACGATCGTTTGACACCGAACACAGCCTTGGCGTGTTTAAACCGTTACATGCGACCGTTTAAACAGAAACATTTATTGAGAATTTTAATGGCCTTAAGTATTTTTATTGAATTATTTTCAACGGATAAAACAACAGATTGATAGCCGTGTAATACTACGTGCAATTTTGCGCATCACTCCTAAAACGCATAACAGAATTCAGTGCAATTTTGCGCATCACTCCTAAAACGCATAACAGAATTCAGTGCAGTTTTGCGCATCACTCCTAAAACGCATAACAGAATGCAGTGCAATTTTGCGCATCACTCCTAAAACGCATAACAGAATGCAGTGCAATTTTGCGCGTCACTCCTAAAACGCATAACAGAATGCAGTGCAATTTTGCGCGTCACTCCTAAAACGCATAACAGAATGCAGTGCAATTTTGCGCGTCACTCCTAAAACGCATAACAGAATGCAGTGCAATTTTGCGCGTCACTCCTAAAACGCATAACAGAATGCAGTGCAATTTTGCGCGTCACTCCTAAAACGCATAACAGAATGCAGTGCAATTTTGCGCGTCACTCCTAAAACGCATAACAGAATGCAGTGCAATTTTGCGCGTCACTCCTAAAACGCATAACAGAATGCAGTGCAATTTTCAAACATATTGTTACGACGGTCTCACATACGGTACAGTGCAAAACAAAATACGAGACACCAATGAAGTCACTAATAACCAGCTTTAATTATCACAATTAACAGTTTGTAATCAGCAAGTTATTCAACAAGATTATACTCGTACAATAATTCAAGTTAACCTGTCCACTCAAATAATAATGTCAACTATAAAGAATTTCGCACTATAATCACTTTTCACTAATACACCACTTGAGACGCACTGTGTAAATCCCCCGACAATAACTGAAACTCAAGCGTCAGGTATGGGCTATTTATAGTCTGCAGGGTTCCATGATATGCGTCTTTAACAAACACTTGAAAATTCTAGAGGATACTCTACTTCAGCGCGGCCTTTGCAGAAACAAACTCCGGCAGGGCTAGTCGAGTAGAACGACACCATCGAACGCACGAGACTTTCCGCATTACGTAAAACTGCCTCGCATGTTAACTGTCACGTACACACACAAACATGTAGAACATACTGTACTGGCGTACCATAGTTACAACATAATTCAATCGCACGTACAGACATATTACAACCACGTTTCCACTTCCTGTTTCATTCTGTCACATTTTTGTGTAATTAGGGAGGTTCAAATCTAGAAACCGTGAATCCTCGCAAAGAGTCGGATCTCGACTTAAATCCGAGTAAGTTCGCCACGTTCTCGGGAGAGCCTACTTTAGAATAACTAGTAATTAAGCGTATTTTCAAAATTACTATTTATAAAATTCCGTAATTTAAAATGGAAACTCCTTGTTGCTCTTTGACGCTTCGCTATAAAACTTTTTTCAGAACCATTTGCTTCCGTTTGGTGTTGGTATAATTACGACAATAGCAATTTAGACATTACTTACATACGTTAAGCGTTTCATTGTTGTACTTCCGCTACCGTTTGGATACATATTTTTCCCGAGTGTTGACCTCTAAACTGGTGCTGTCTTTCCCGCAGATGCTGCTTCCTCTATAACCAAACTTTACTGCCTATTAGTCCGCGGCAGGTATTTTATTCCGTACCTATAAACAAGTTTATCTGAAGACAAAACGCTCCATCTGTCCACCAGTTGGAAGCGACACCTCGAGGGGTTACAGGTTCCCCGAGGCATTTTACCACGGGATATTGGAATAATTGGTGTCAAAACGCATAATAATTAATGGCACGATGAGTCTCACAAGGCCACGTTGGAGGCTACAAGTAACGCTATGGACTCTTCGTGCTCGAGAGAAGATGCAAGGTAGAGAACCAGCAGAGGCTCTATGACGGCAGGGAAAGAGGCAGATGACGGTAGTTCCAATTATACTCGGCTCCCAGTGGCGTAACGAGAAGATGCAAGATAGAGAACCAGCAGAGGCTCTATGACGGTAGGGAAAGAGGCAGATGACGGTAGTTCCAATTATACTCGGCTCCCAGTGGCGTAACGAGAAGATGCAAGATAGAGAACCAGCAGAGGCTCTATGACGGCAGGGAAAGAGGCAGATGACGGTAGTTCCAATTATACTCGGCTCCCAGTGGCGTAACGAGAAGATGCAAGATAGAGAACCAGCAGAGGCTCTATGACGGTAGGGAAAGAGGCAGATGACGGTAGTTGCAATTATACTCGGCTCCCAGTGGCGTAACTGCCGGGCCCGCGGAAACATTACACTCGGCTCTCAGTGGCGTAACTGCCGGGCCCGCGGAAACATTACACTCGGCTCCCAGTGGCGTAACTGCCGGGCCCGCGGAAACATTACACTCGGCTCCCAGTGGCGTAACTGCCGGGCCCGCGGAAACATTACACTCGGCTCCCAGTGGCGTAACTGCCGGGCCCGCGGAAACATTACACTCGGCTCCCAGTGGCGTAACTGCCGGGCCCGCGGAAACATTACACTCGGCTCCCAGTGGCGTAACTGCCGGGCCCGCGGAAACATTACACTCGGCTCCCAGTGGCGTAACTGCCGGGCCCGCGGAAACATTACACTCGGCTCCCAGTGGCGTAACTGCCGGGCCCGCGGAAACATTACACTCGGCTCCCAGTGGCGTAACTGCCGGGCCCGCGGAAACATTACACTCGGCTCCCAGTGGCGTAACTGCCGGGCCCGCGGAAACATTACACTCGGCTCCCAGTGGCGTAACTGCCGGGCCCGCGGAAACATTACACTCGGCTCCCAGTGGCGTAACTGCCGGGCCCGCGGAAACATTACACTCGGCTCTCAGTGGCGTAACTGACGGGCCCGCGTAAACATTTCGTTTAATATTTTACATACGGGTATAAACCATTGAACTTAAGTCAAACCAAATTTCCCCGTATGTATTGTTACGACATAACAGAACAATCTACGTGTTTCTCGAATGTTCCAGTGGAACCCGGCTGTAATGATGTTTGCGTACGTGATTGTCAACATGCATTAGCGAGATTGCTCCGGACTCACCTGTCCGCGCGCGCTGTGTGCAAGGGCGCAACCAATTACGTTCTCGTGTTTTCTAGAAGCGTTGTTGATGAGTAGTATGGATGTTTCTGGGTTTTCGGCGGGGTATAAATACAAGTACTCAGCGACGCTCAGTTTCAATTATTGTCGGGCGATTCACACAGTGCGGTTCGAAGTAATGTGGCGAAGTGTTATGTGTTTTATAATTGTGCGGGCGTGTTTTTAATTAGTTGACATTTTTATTGCGTGTGAACAATTTTTATTTGATTTGTTGTAAGAGACTATCTGTAGATTACAAACTGTTTAATTGTTATAATTAAAGCTGGTGATTAGTGACTTAATTGGTGTCTTGTATTTGTTTTCCACTGTACCAAGTAGACCGTCGTAACAGTATTTAAGTGTATAAAACACAAATACACTTACATTTTTACTGTTATTATACCAGTACCTAATAATGTATTCGGAGAGTATAAATTATTTGGTTAACTGCACAATATAGCGGTGATTGCAGTTAAGAATGCACCGAGGCCAGTTAAGAATTGTATTTAAGTAACGCTTTGAAATACAAAGACTCCATTTTTGTAAAATATGTCTTTACACCAGAATATGTTTCTTTAATTCCAGTGATAATATTATTCTTATACTAATATTATTGCAAATTATAAAGCTATAAGCGTGTGACAGAAAGTTTTAAAAGTAAAATAGAATTTGGTTTGTTTAAAAATATGAGATTAGTTAATAAAGTGCACGATATAAAATTAATAAAATTTGTAGTTTTTCAGGATACACGTAAGTTCAGTAAGTGAATAACATTGTAATTGGTTACTAGTGACATATCTGATAATCAGTATTTTTTACATTAATCATAGACATATAAAAGATACTAAATACCACTATTATATTAACGACTCGGAACACAAAGTTTTTTATAAGTAAAAACATAAAGTTTTACCTTACAGCCTGAACCGGTTTTCGCCTTTAAAAGGCTTCTTCAGAGGCTGCCGCTGGTAGCGCTGTCCGTCCTGTTGTGGGCGACGGAATCGAATTTCGAAAGATCGATGCTGTGTGTGTGGGGTGAGATATGTTCGAATAATGCGTGCGATTTGAATTGTGTCTGTTCGTTTAGGATGTCGTTTTTATTTGTTTTCGTGTGTTTGTATATTTCCAATTGTTCTAGAGTGTCTAATTTTCGGCCTTTTGTGTGTACGTGTAGAATGTTCATGTTATTGTCGATGTTTTTGTATGTGTGGTTTGCTTCAATGAGGTGGTTTGCAAAGGTGGATTCTGTAGTGGAGTGGAGTGCCTGTGTGTGTTCAATGTATCTCTGTTTGAAGCTACGTTCTGTCTGGCCTATGTTGAATTTGTTGCAATTTAGCTTGTAAACACCGGGTAGATCGAATTTGTTTTGTGCTTTGTGTGTGTGTTTTCATAGTGTGTGTTCTGTTTTGTTAGTAGTTTTGTAAGCGATTCTGTATCCTGCTTTTTTGAATTTGTGGGCTATTTTTTCAGTTTGTTTGTTGATGTATGTTAGTGTTATGAATTTGTTGTTTTGTGTCTTTGTCTGTTGTTTGTTTTGTGTAGGAGTTTACTGACTATTGTTCTATCATATCCGTTAGATTCTGCTAGATATTTTATCGTGTTTAGTTCGTCTAAAATAACATATTTTAATAATTATATAATAATATAATAATTTAATAATTATATAAAATAATTATATTATTTCAAAATATAAAATGCATGACAATTTGTAATATAATATAGGCCTACATCATAAAACCAATTATGTCTTGTGTATAATAAGTAATTTTTCATCACTACCATTATAGACTCGTTTGTAATTTCTGCACACACACTATATCCTTTGCGAGAATTAAATCTGTATCGTTACAATATATATATATATATATATATAAAATATATAAATAAATTAATTAATTTTAAAATTTATGTTTATATTACCTCAAGATGTTATATTTTTCCTATTCGGAACATGTTTCGAGAGCTCCCGTGCTCTCATCTTCAGCCTTCGCGATCTTCCGTCTGGTGAAGTATTTGTGTGTTGGCTGGATGCTATTGTTTCTTGTTGGTCTCTGGTATTTTAAAGTTGTATTATTGTGTGTGATTGTGGTATATGTATTTGTATTTTGTGTATTTTCGATGTTAAGTGCTTTGAATATTGTGTCATGTTTTGTATTTATTTGTATTTGTTCAGGTATTAGTTTGTTTTGTGTTTTATGTTTGTATATTTGTAAATTTTCCCAAATGTTCATTATGGTGCCTTTGTGTGGTATATGTTTTATTAGTGTCATATTGGTTATGTCTGTGAATTCATGTCCTGTGTTTATTGCATGTGTGGCTAAATTGGATTTATATATTTCTGGTTTTTTGTATGCGTTTAGGTGTTCAAAATAACGTTTTTTCAGCTGTTTTTTGTTTGTCCTATGTAACATTTATTGCAACCTTGGCATTCAATTTTGTATATACCGTTAGTTGTATTATCTTTGTTGTGTGGGCTATTTAGTTTTTGTAAATTATTTTTATTCGTTTTGTATGCTATTTTTATATCTGTGTTTTTAAATAGTTTTGTTAGTTTTGTCATTTTATTATTTATATATGTGAATGTAGCCCATTTTTTGTTGTTGTTATCATTTATGTATTGTTCATTTTGATTAATTCTTAATTGTTCAGTTTTTATTTTATATTTGATTTTATATTCTATTTTGTTTATAGTATTTTTATTGTATCCATTTTCATAACCAATTTGGTATATTATATTTCTTCCTTTGTCAGTTTCTTGTTTGTTTAGGGGAATTTTGTACATTCTGTTAAATAACGAATAGAATGCTGCCATTTTATGTTGTGGTGGGTGGTCACAATGGTTAGGTATAGCCTAATGATGTCAGTAGAAGTTGGTTTTCTGTATATTGCATATTGTATGTGGTTGTTGTTTCTAGTGATGGTTATACCTAAATAGTTGATTTTGTTATGTTTTTCTTTATCTTCTGTGAATTGTATTTTTGGATGTATGGTATTGATTTGTTTTAATATGTTATCTGTATTTGTATTTTTGTTACTTGATACATATAGCCCATCATCTACATATCTTATCCAAATGCCATTTGGATCAAAGGATTTATAATGTTTTGTATTTTGGTGTCTATGTGTTGTAGGAATATTTCTGCTATTATGCTTGATAATGGTGATCCCATTGCTAAACCTTCTAGCTGTTGATAAAATTTGTTATTAAATTCAAAGTAATTTTGTTTTAGTATTAGTTGGAGGCAATTTTTTTTCTGTTATATATTGTTTGCCTTCATTTTGTTCTTTAAGTTTGTTTATTATTATGTCTATTGTTTCTTCTACTGGGATGTTGGTGTACATGTTTGTGATATCATATGATGTGAAAAATGTATTTTCATTTATATTTATTATTTTTAGTTTGTCTGTTAATTCGTATGTATTTTTTATGTTATGATGGTTATTTATTAGATGGTTACTTTTTGTGCTATTATTTTTGCTATTTTGTATGTAGGAGCTTTTTTGAAGTCGATTAATGGACGTATTGGGTTGTTTAATTTGTGTATTTTTATTAGGCTATTCATTTTAGGTGGTTCTGTATTATTATTTACATACATGTCTGTGTTTTTATTGTTGAAAATGTTTTTAGTTGTTTTTATTAGTTTTATTGTTTATTTAAGATATTTTTCTGTTGGGTCTTTATTTAGTTGTATGCATTTATTATTGTTGATGAAGTCTTCGGTTTTTTTGATGTAGTCTGCTTTTTCAATGATTACTGTTGCTTGACTTTTTTCTGCTTTAGTTAATATTAAATTATTGTTCTTTACTTTATTTTTAATTTCTTTTATTGTTTTAGTGTCTTTCTTTTGTTTATATTTGTTTTTCATTTCACTAGTGATTATTTTTTTAATTATATGTGTTGCTTCTGTTCTTTTTTCTTCTTGTATATTGTCTTTTATTAGGTTAATGGCAAATTCTGTTTCTACTATTAAATTTTCTAGATTTTGTTTGCGTTTTGAGTTAGGTTAGTTTTCGACATATTGTTTAAATATTCTGTTTCTTTTTTGTTAAATTCTGTATTGCTAAGGTTAATGGTTCGAGGGTGAAATGTGTGTTTATTTTTGTTTTTTTTGTTCTTGATTTTCGTTTTGTTGTTTTAATGTGTTCAGTTTTTTGTTGATTGTAATAGTCTTTTTGTTTTTTTTAAATCTTATTTTATTTTCTATGTTATTGTATTTATTATTCCAAGTGATTGGATTAATACTACACTTAGAGCTAACAAGTTTATTACATCCAATCACTTGGAATAATAAATACAATAACATTTTATAATATATTTTATAAATATATAAATAAATATATATATAATTCTACTATTGTACTCTACTATATATAAAATTCTAAAAGGTGATGGCTCTTCCCAAACTTCTTTGTGGGTCTGAGAACTGGACTTTAACGAAAGGCCAGGCCATTCTCATCCAAGCGGCTGAAATGAGATTTCTCAGGCACGTGGCAGGGTATACTCTACGTGATAATTGAAGAAACACAGATATACGGCAGGAACTGAATATTATGAGTATACTCGTCAGGATCACCCAGTATCGGCTGAATTGGTGGGAACATCTTTGCCGAATGGATGACTGCCGCATCCCCAAACAACTATGGAACTATAAGCCGAGGGGACGGAGAGGTGTGGGACGTCCGAGGAAGCGCTGGAGTGACCAGCTCTAATCTTTGCCTACTTGAGACCGGAACAAACCATCCTTGGTTTAATCCTTGAAGTTGATGATGGTGATGATATATAATATAACATAATTCTTTATACTGGGTCAGGTTGATTGAAAATTGCAAGAAGAAAGGTTTGACAAGAGAGTCGCAAATTCTATAGCCTACACTGGCATATTTCTAATTCGCAATAATAACAATACAGGTGTTTCAAAAATTAACCCAGACTCTGGTAAAACTAAAAACACGTACGACGTTCGCTAAATACATAAGCAACTCGTCAATTAAACGTCAAAACTGAGAAGTAATATTAAAGTAAAAACAAAATACAACGAATACAATATTAATTACTCCACTTTGGCAATCCAAACATTACACTTTACTAGAGGCTAATGTACAATAGATACTCGTAATTGCTTACGAAAATTTCGTTTAAGAGAGGTTTTGTAGCACATCAAGACGATCATAGATCTGATTGAAACGTTCTATTTCTTAAAATTTAACGGCTGTTAACGTTCGAGTCAACATTCCGCACTATGGTAATGTGTCATTGAAAATTATGCTTAACGTCAAGCGGTATTTCTATATCGGAACAGTTCGCTCTAACGTTATATCTGCGGTCTGTATTGTCCACACACACACACACACACACACACACACACTGGGTTGTGTAGATTGTAAATACAAATGTTTTGTAAACTTTTCTGAAGGTACCAGTAATCACCTGTTCGCGCGCACGACTTTGCCGAGTTCAAGAGAAAGTTGCATCGCATGTCAACGTTAGAGTTCAAATTTGTCCTAAATTTGCAGCATGCTTACGCCTTGGCGCTCTGTATCAGAGTAATATTTACTGCAAGTAAAGAGAAATTTTTCTTCAGAGATATACAATATGTATAACCAGTATCGTCCCTGAGCTGCGGAATTCGCTCACTATTTTGAACGAATTATATTTATTGTTACATAAATTTCGATATTAGATAAATTTTCAAATATGAGAAAAATTACAAAAATCCCTAGTACTGTATTATTTCTTTAGTACAACAATAACTACAATAATATGACAATTGCAGAGCACACAATCGTACCATAAACACAAAAAATTTGAAACATTCGGATCTGGGTTACAGTTCCTTACGATCTAACACCCTGCTGGATTTTCATAATTTTTAAAAATATATTGATCTCACTTTTAGGCCCAGAGGTCGCAGAATGTTGAAATTTCCAAAACTTAACACTACACTCAGATGTTAGTTAAAATTCTCTTTAATTTGTTACCCCACATGAATTTTTGTGATGTTATCAAAATTTTCACTCACTTTTTAGGCCCTGACGTCCAAAAATTGTGACATTTTCAGAAACGAAGACTATATTCGGATTGTGATTTACATTCCTTTTAATCTGATACTCATCGGGGGCTTTGCGATTTTTTCACAATTTTTATCCTTTACATTTTGCCTCCCGCTACACTATTTTTTAAGGGGATCAATCTAAAAAACAATAGGGTTATGTAGGGTTAAAGCACCGACACGAGAGCCAAATTTTACGAAAACCGGTTGATGATTTCCAAAGGTATCGTGAGGCATACCCCGAACGGGTAGACAGACAGACTAATAGACATACAGACAGAGAGACAAATGCCAAACGATCGAGTTGAAACTGAGACTTTGCTTTGCTCGTTCAGTTATTTAAAACATCCAGCAAGCCGACTGGACTAAAATTGTTGCCATACATTTCCTCACCAGGCCGGAAGTAACAGGGACTAGATCGTGTTTGTCCCAATACTGGAAACACGGCCAAACAGACCGGAAATTTTTAATAATAATAACTTTGATGACACAGAAAGTGAAAGCCTTCGAAAAGTATAGCTTCGGAACGTTTCTGCAACCAAATGGGAAGTTTATACCTGAGAAATCCTCGGCCTGAGAACACATAAACCAAAAGCTTTAACCGCCGTTCACCCCCAGGGCCGTGTTTAAGATCTTTGACGCCCCCGGCAGTTCCTGAAGTGGGGCCACAATCCAGAATGTTCAGTGCTGGTTATTAATAATAATTCTTCCCACGACCACAATAATGATTTTTGGTATACCACTAGATTGCATTAAGGAGTTGAGTTGTTGTGTTTTACAGTGGTTACTGGGTGCAGACTTCCGTTGTGTTAAATATGTCACACTTATTGTGTGTCGAACAGTGGCGAAAATAAAGAATTATTGTATACGAGAAGGTCCCAGTCAGACACATTCAGCCTCTTATACCTTACGAACTGCACTGGAAGCCGAAAGCTTACGCATGGGTCTCCTCGAGTTCAGTTCCAGACGTCCTCGATGAAGTGATTCCTGCCGTGGTCATTGTGTGAGCTTAAGGGTTTGTAGTGGATTTGAGAGGAAATGTCCTGATGATTTTCCAAGAGAAGGGGTGTAGTGGGAGTGGAAGGGAGGCCGGAGTTAAAGAAGGAAGAATTTGTGTGGTGGTCAAGAGGCTGTCCACGGAAATGAAGAAATTGTAAGTTCACCAACCTTTGGGTTGAAGAAGAAGAAGAAGAAGAAGAAGAAGAAGAAGAAGAAGAAGAAGAAGGAGAAGGAGAAGGAGAAGGAGAAGGAGAAGGAGAAGGAGAAGGAGAAGGAGAAGAAGAAGAAGAAGAAGAAGAAGAAGAAGAAGAAGAAGAAGAAGAAGAAGAAGAAGAAGGTATAGTACTACCTAAAATACATACGTGACGTAGTAAGTCGCAGACTTTTACAAAAAAAAACGAAGATTATGTAAAATTTTATTGCCACGAGAATTAACGGAATTGACCAAAAACGTCAAAGGAGGGTCTTGATACATTATTAATAGAGCAGAATTCAAGGGATAAAAAAAATTGAATTACCCAAGTTCGAATTAAAATGTTTCGCTGTATATGAAGAGTTTCAGATTTTATAATTAAGAAGAAATTTATTATTATTGGTATTTTAGACTTCTTGTATCGAGATTCCGGGTAGGCTGTCAGATTAAGCCATAAATACAGGTAAACCGTGGCACTCTTTATAACCATGGGTACAGGTTGGAATTATTAGAAGAAGCACGCATTAGCAGTTGCCCTTAAACAGAAATACAATTTCGTACAGGAGAGGGCTACCTGAAATGAGAGCTGTCTAAGTAAAAGAGATGACACCTCTCCCCCCCCATAATTTATTATGTCATTGTGAATAACGGTAATCGTTACAAAGTGCAATTCCATTCACCGGGTGTTTCGTCAGTTAGTTAACTTCAATGCGGAAGGCTATATAAGATCTGGGTCAGTTCTGCGTGAATATACTTAAGATTTGGTACAGTTTTGCGTAATATTAGGGGGCGATTTTCGTACTTATACATACATGGAAATCACCGAAACAAACAAGTGGAAGCCTTGTACACTTTACGTTATATAGTTGATGGGGGTAACACAGAAAACGTGACTTCGTGGGGATGTGTGAACTACAAAAAACTTAAATGTAAAGGACGGATATCCAGCAAGAATAACACTACTCTTAGTGAAGTACCACATAGGCCTACATGTGTATCAGATTTTGCTGCCAACGAAGTTCAGAAGTACTTGTCTAACGCATAGGAGAGAACAACAGAAGAGAACACTCCAATATCGTTTGTTTATAGAGAAGAAGCAGGGCCGCTATTCGACCGCGGCTATGAGCTAGTGATAGAAGTACCTTCTCAATTAGTTTAGAAAATTACTTAACGTCGAATTCGGAGGAGTACACAGCAAGAATCACACTGCTCAAGTACACATCATTTGCCACCTGAAGTGTTAAAAATGAACGACCGAAGTGACGACTGTTCTGTACCGCAGGAAAGGATTTTGATCTTCTCTAACAGCAAAGGACTTGCTGTATTCGATGAAAATAAAACATTATTTATGTACGGGACATCTAAAAGCTGTAGCAAAAAATTCGGCCAATTGTACGCAATCCATGCCGAGCTTGAGGGTTCGATTAAAGAAACGAACTTTATGAACGCTCTTCTCCCGGATAAGAAAAAAACCCAGACCTATGTTTTTTCTTTTGTATGAAACCGACTCGACCGGACCCCCCCCCCCCCAAATAACAAATTCTAGATACGCCACTGTCGGAGACGATGGATACAACAAATATCAAAGTTTCAAATTTGTTCAAATTACGAACGGTAGAGGTAGAATCTCAGTGTGCTGTGAAGCGATTGTGAGGAATGTGACCTTACAATGTTCTGCGTATGCCGGTCTCTAAAGCGGCGAGAGATGCAAGCTGACGATTGGAAAATCCAAGAGCCACAGAAGTTGAAAAGATCCGCGTCTTAAAAGGGAAAATCTGAAGAAGAAGAAGAAGGAGGAGAAGGAGACGTTTATGTTAACCTGATGTTTCTAGTCTTGTTTGTTGGAAGAAGAATGAGCCTGCGACCCAATTTTTTTTTTTTTTTTTGAAGCCGTAAACATAAAAGCTCATATTGGACTGTCACTGAAGACGCTGACATTTTGACATTTGGTGGGCAGTGATGACCAAGTGAACCATGTGTATTATAAACTGGAGCGACCTCAATATGCATACCTGTTCGGTTATTCGATAATCAATTTATGACTGTTTCTTTCAGACAGAATGGGAGGGCGGAGAAGTAATAAAGAGAGAGAGAGAGAGAGAGAGAGAGAGAGAGAGAGAGAGAGAGAGAGAGAGAGAGAGGTTTCAACTAATAGTCACTTCTCCTCTGGCTCCACCACCATCTCCAAGTTCACTTGTTAAACCTGTTAGAGGTCAGTTTTACTGCTGGAAGGGCGTATATAGAGGCCATCATTTTTATTTCCATAAATACCTAAGAGTGAAGGTCGTTTCCAAATTGGTTTGATAGCTGTTTATGGTCTGTTTCTGTTCAGCTTCATGGAGTATGTGAGCAGAACGAGCATTTAAGTAATCTCGTCCTGCTGACTGAAATATTCAAGTTATGCTGAAGCTTTAGGACTACAGGAAATGAAAAACAGGTTTTTCTTCTTTGGCTTATATTTGATGTAGTATTTTAGAGAGAAGTGTAATACACTGTGTTTGTATGTCTACCGAATATTCTGCTTAAATACAGGATGAATGAATTCCAACAGAAAATTTCGTAGCAATACATGGAGACGAGAAAAGCGAAAAGGAACAAAAATAAAAGACAGAAACTATGTTTACACGAACTTATTTATAAATACTTGTTATTGGTTCATTTGTTTTACAATCTTTCCAGTCAGCTAGACAATAAGAACATTCTATGTTACAGTATGGGTCTTGTAAGGAAGGAGTACTCCTTCGAGTTATTTCCTTACTCTTAACTTGTTAATGCTACTGCAACGCCTGTTGACCTGTTGACTTTCAGTCTTCTTGCGTGTTCATTACTTTGTTTGGAAATACTGCAATTCATTCATTGAATCCGATACTTGTACTTTTGACGGTGAGTACATTCAAATCAAGTTTGATTTGACAGACTCACCTTTCGACAGACTAACCTCGATCACTTTTTTAAGTGTCAAAAGTCGTAAGACTTATTTTTCTATAATAAAGTATAATTTCGTTAAAAAAACATAATTCTACAACAATGGTTACAGAATTATGTATTCTTGCATTCTTTAAAGATACAAGAATTTCATCACTTGTGTGTAAAAACTGCAATAATACACAAGCTAATAAGTAGTTAGCACAAATTATTACAAAACTAATACTTCTTCAGCACTATAGCCCAACGTGAACCCGGCTTCCAACACCAATCTCCTCCAATGTCTCCTGTCCATTGCTATCTCAGTGTAACCCTTCACATCCATTCTTCTGAGCACATCATCCAACCGTCTTATCCTAGGTCGGTCCCTCTTTCTGCTTTTATAGACCTGCGCCCTCAGAATTTTCTTCGGCATACGCTGATCATCCATCCGCTCTAGGTGCCCTGACCATTGTATTCGTTGAGCCTTTATGAATCTTACAATGATTTCGTGATTTAATACATCTACAAAGTCCCATATGTAATACAATTTTGCCGCGTCCCGAGCTCCTGCCGCAGGGACCGTAAAGTTCTGGACTTTAAGAGTGTGGGGTTCAAACAAAGAACCGGCCGTGGGGGTTCAATTAGTTATCTAATTGAGGGTGAGTATACGTCGAGGCCGGGTCAAGATTCACTTGGCACAGATGAGTTGCGACCGAGGGCGCTAATTAGGTGATTGCGGGCACAGCGGCGGTAGAAAGTGTCTGGTGGCGTTCAGGGAGTCTCTAATGGTCTTGTTGAAGTCGGGTAGTTGGCTTTGCACGTCCAGCGCAATCGTCGGTCCTGGAGTGACTGAAGCTTTCAGTTATGGGTTTTGGCCAAGTAGCCACATACGGGGACCACGTAAGTGGTGACGATGAGCGGCGGGTCATGGAATTGCTGCAGTGCAGGGAACGGAGTTTGTAAAGACGATTGACAGTTTTGCTGGCTACTTGCTCGGAGTGTGTCGGACAGGAAGCCCAAGGTACTTAACATCGTGAGACCAGGGCAGGGAACTATCGCCTACGTACAGCCTTCTGTGTCTGGACGAGATTGCTTCACCTGCCGAGAACGTTAACGCCAATGACAAACTACAAAAGAAACACGGTTTCCAAAGTGACACAGTAAGCCTATCTATTCATTTGTGTAAAACTTTCATAGTTAATTGTTGTGCTGTCTCACACAGTGCCATGGGAATACGTTCAAGGCGTTTTGCTCAAGTATTCTTAACCCTCCCGATTTCCGTTACTTGACGGGCACAAATAATGGGAGCAAAACTTGCGTCATTTAGTCCAACGATTCTCAACCACGGGTCGACGATATGTGGGCAGAGTGAAGTCAAATTATTAATAACATTTTACTAACAGCTTTTTAAACAGTTTGTAATCAGCCTGTCCTTCATACTCAAAACGTTATTACTTACGTAATATGTTAAGAGTCTATTACGTAGGCCGGTGTCAACATTTATAAAGTTTAAAATTTCCAGACTATCGGGCCGTGGTCGATTGTTTCTGACGTCATTTTGTCTTATATACGATACGTTTCGGCCACCTCTTTCAATCATTGCTTTCGTCTCAACTAGGGGTACGTTCGGCCTACCATCCCTTGTCGAACTATTTTTAATTTCTACTACTGAAGAACAGTGCCAAGGGATGCCCGAGGTCTCTGCATCCCAGTCGGTGCGCGTTTCGCTGGTTTTACGTCTTCCATTGTCAACAACGAATCTTTTGGAGCTTGAAAATTTATTATCTCGAAAAAAAATAATAATTCTGTTAAACTGCGTATCCGTGTGTTTTGGGGAAAGGAATAAATTATAGGAAAAAATGTTACAGTAACGCTGTCAGATTCTGTATTGCCTGGGAATGTTTCCAGTAGACGTTATCGCCATTTAATCGAATCAACTGTTTCAGTTATCTTATCAATCAGCTGTCTTAGTTGAATCGAATTCTCAGATCTGAAATCACAAAAATTAAAAATATTTGCTATAATAATAAAGTTTTCAAAAATAAAATTCATGGGAAAGCAAAAACAACGTACTTTTAAAATTTGGAACCTCTTCTTAAAATTGAACGAAGAATTCTTCGGGAAATTTATGGCCCCAAGAAAATGAAGATGGGTACAGGTATATACCCGAAGAAGAGCTGTACAGGGATCTAGAAGATCTGGAAACTGCTTTCCGAAAGAAAATACTGAGATTCTTTAGACAAGGACGTAGCCAGTAGAACAGGGTTAAGAATTTCTGCAGAAAAGAAACAAATTTCTCTCGAACATTAAAAATGCGCCTAAATTCCTGCTAACAGATATTGATCGAATAGAGAGGGTTAGAAAATTTAAGTATCTAGGGGAAATAATTCAAGAGAATGGTTTTGAAAAATCTGATATAGAAGAAAGGATTCATAAAATGGAAAGAGCATATGGTATAACTAAAGATATTTACAATAAAAATTTCATATCTAAAAATGCGAAAATAAGGCATTACAGTACAGTAGTGAGGCCAGAATGTCTATATGCAAGTGAATATCTAGAATTGAATTATAATTTAAACAAACTAGAAATATTAGAAAGACGAATTATTAGGAAAATATTAGGCCCACGAAAAACTTCAGAAGGTTGGAAATTAAGAGGTAATTATGAAATATATCAAAGTATAAAAATTATAACAGGCACTGTGAGAAAAAGAAGACTAGTATTTTTTAGACATTTATATTGAATGGACGACAATAGGTTAACAAAACAGATTTTCAAATATCCGTGGGGAAAGAAGTAAACATCAAGTTGGATTAAAGAAGTCAAAAAGGATTTAGAAAATAATAATATAAACGCAGAAGAAGCAACTGAAAGAGAAGTTTTTCTGGCAAAAGTGTTAAATTGGAAGGAGTCCAAGGTAGGAGAGAGAAAAACGCAGGTTTGAAGTGGACTGAAGACAGGAAGAAGAGGCATAGTGAAAAGATGAAAGAATTTGGAGAAAAAGAAAAGCAAGGAATAAAGAATTGAAATTGGCATGTGGTCCTCAGATGGCTGATACGAATAGAAAAAAATGAAGTTTTCGTTTCAATTAATTACATTTCCTCAATAGAGTATCGAGAATTTGGCCTTGAAGGGAGTCCGGTCGTGTCGGCTTCATAGAAAAGAAAAAACAAGTTAAGGCTATTCAATATTACAATCTTCACCGTGGCTGAAAAACGGGTATCAAATTAAAGGGTATTTTAACCACAGTCTGAATATAGTGTTCATTTTGGAAAATTAAAAATTTTGTATATCAGGGACCAAAATGTTGGTGAAAATTTGGATAAAGTTGCAAAAATTCATATGGGGTAACAAATTAATGAGAATTTAAACTAACGTCTGAATGTAGTGTTAAGTTTGGAAATTTCAAAAATTTTGAAGCCCAGGGTCTAATTGAAAAATTAAAATAAATTGTAAAAATCTGATAAGGGTGTTATGCTAAAAGAAATTGTAACCCAGAACTGATTGCTTCGAATTTTGAGTGTTTATTGTATGAATGTGCCCTCTACACTTGTTACATTACAAAAGAAATTGTAGTGTAATAAGTATTTTTGTAATTTTCACGTAGTTGACAAATTATCCAATATCGAAATTTATGTTCAATTAAATTTAATATTTAAAATATACCTTATTTTGATCCGTCTAGCGATCTTGTAGTTTATTATTTCACTACATGTTTCGGGAATAAATTCCCATCTTCAGGTAAAACTTCTTCTTCCTAGTATATAGGAGTCGTCGGCGAAATTATTAAAAACACATACACACACAAACGAATTAAACAAACACAACTGTTAAAAATAACATAATTAAAAACCGTAAACACACAACTATCGAAGACAGTGCGCACTGCCCGACTGTCACATTTCAACTGGGCTGATTGCAAAGTTCACCGTTTATCTTCAATACTAGGAAGAAGTTTTACCTGAAGAGGGGAATTTATTCCCGAAACATGTAGTGAAATAATAAACTACAAGATCGCTAGACGGATCAAAATAAGGTATATTTTAAATATTAAATTTAATTGAATCTTATATGCTATCTGGAGACTGTATATTTAATGAAATTTATGTAATAATAAATAAGGTACTTCATTCAAAATAGTGAGGGAGTTCTGCATCTCAGGGTGCAGGGTTAAATTTCATAAGTCATTTTAATTTATGTAATTTTGAAATAATAATAACCATATTAATTACTCTCCTAAAAAAGCTACTGCAAATATATAAACAAACCTCTACTTATCTTATTGCAAAAGAAAGCTGCTATCAATTAACTGGATAATTATACAAAGGCGTGTCAATAACCTTCACTTACAATTGCCTCCTGTCATTCCATGCAGGTTGTTTTAAAGAGGACTGAAAAGGAGTTTATTTGACTTTTGAATCTTGGAAAGACCACTTCATCATTATCATCATCTTCAAGGATTAAACCAAGGATGGTTTGTTCCGGTCTCAAGTAGGCAAAGATTATAGCTGGTCACTCCAGCTCCACTCCAGCGCTTCCTCGGACGTCCCACACCTCTCCGTCCCCTCGGCTTATAGTTCCATAGTTGTTTGGGGATGCGGCAGTCATCCATTCGGTAAAGATGTTCCCACCAATTCAGCCGATACTGGGTGATCCTGACGAGTATACTCATAATATTCAGTGCCTGCCGTATATCTGTGTTTCTTCAATTATCATGGAGAGTATACCCTGCCACGTGCCTGAGAAATCTCACTTCAGCTGCTTGGATGTGACTGGCCTGGCCTTTCGTTAAAGTCCAATTCTCAGACCCATAAAGAAGTGTAGGAAGAGCCATCATCTTGTAGAATTCTAGGCGTGTTCCTTTAAATGCTGACTTAAGGTTTCGCCCTTATGTGCTGACTAATGGTCCCGCACATAAGGTTGCACTTGTGCAACTTATTCACAACGTCGTTGCTTGGATTATAAGACACACTGTAGCATTATAAGACACACTAAAGACCACTTCAATTAAACTAAATTCATAGAGTGTTTACGCCGTTATTCTGCGGCTAATACATTTTCTAAGATGTGCTAACCCTTGCTAACTCCATGCTAACCATTTCTTTGCATGAGTACACGTGGGAAAACAGCATCAGTAAGTATTTATCAATGACCACATATTAATTGAACGCTTGAAGCCTAATTATAAATACTAACCCTTTTCGAAAGTGTGTTTTCCTCACGCTCTGCTCAGTAGCGTATCTAGAATTTGGACTGTGGGGGGGGGGGTCCGTCGTTGTGTCGGCTTCATAACAAAAAAGCAAGTTAAGACTTTCAATATTAGAACCTTCAAAGTGGCTGACATATGAAATACGTGTGACAATATTCTAAGATCAATTCCATTAAAGTAAACGGTAATAACACAATAAAAATAAGTTACACGCTATTGAAACACTGTTTGTAACATTCCCACTTTACACCTTTACATTTAAAAATGATAACTACAGATTTAATGTAAAAAAAAAAATAATAAAAAGGTAAACTAAGAAAATTGTATACGTCGAACAACGAAAAAGATATACTCTTTGAAAATGTTCTACAATTTAATTTAATGTCTAATCGCCTTGATTTCCTGGTCGTTTCGTTAACAGCTTCTTCCGAAGTTACGGAATTGATTTTTCCATAATCCATATTTCAAACGTATACGCAGACCCTGAGTAATAAACCTGTTTGTATATTTAAAAACGAGTTATAATTATACACAGTTGAAAAAATAATAAAACAGCATGAAAATCAAGAAATTAACAAAATTCCTCGTCAACTGTAGTCGACCCTCTGGGGAAAAGGTCTGGCCCCCCTTAAATACGCCCCTGTATTCCCTCGGTGTATCTGTTAATTATCTTTTTGTTTTCCGAACGTACTGTGTATCGAATGACGACTTATATGTGCTACTAATCAGAATTCGATGTTGTAATTGAAACGGAAAATAAAATTACAAAAAGTGTGTCTCCTCGACGTAACTCATTTGTTAAAAAGGTCTGGGAAGACACGTAACCATTAACGATAACTATTATACATCATTACAGCACCTGTAGGTATTCAAGAAGGCGATGAAACGATAAGCTCGTAACTTGACAGAATTCTATCTACGATCACGTTGTCATGCACCTCCTCACTGACACATATCGCGAACAAATCGATGGCCACAGTATCCAGCTGAGGAATACCGTCATCTATACCTGGTGCAGAACGATGTCAAAGGTCACAAATAGGTCATAATTATTCAAACAAAAACAACAATTCCGACCAAAATAAAAACTACGTACATTACTCAAGCATACATCAAGAACTAACTTGGTTCTTGACTGGAAGATCCAGTCAGAATAACTCTTGGAAATAATGTTCTCCAGGCAGTTAAAGAATATAACTATCTAGGAAGTAAAATCACAAGTGATGGACGTAGCAGTAAGGAAATTGTAAGCAGAATTAAGCAAGCTAAATAAAATTGCTTTCAACAAACAAAAAAACCTCTTTACTTCAAACACTATCAGCATAAAAATAAAGAAGAATCTAGTAAAGACATACGTGTGTAGTGTTGCCCTCTACGGGAGTGAATCTTGGACAATTGGAGAAAGTGACAAGAAAAGACTCCAAGCATTTGAGACCTGGTGCTACAGAAGAATATTCAAGGTAAGCTGGAGGGAGAAGATAACGAATGAGGAAGTCTTTAGAATAGCTCAGGAGTAGAAGAGCTTTCTTTGAAATTTAAAAGGCAGAAGAGCTAAGTTTATAGGGCATATACTACGACACAATGGGTTGGTTAAGAGAATGATAGAAGGGACAATTGAAGGGAAGAATCACAGAGGTCGACCCCGTTTAGACTACATGAAACAGCTTATGGTCGATATGAACTGCACATCATATTGTGAGTTGAAAAGAAAAGCAGAGAAGCATGAAGAATGGCGAGCTGGTGCCAACCAGCCCGTGGGCTGCTAACCTAGAAGAGAGACACCAAGAACAATTATTTTACATTAAGTTAAATATAATACAATATATTAAAGTAATTATTCAATATATTAAATGTTCATTATCTCTAAAATTTGGAAATCTTGATCACGCAAGAGAATTTTCCTTCCTAGGCTCACAAATAACAACGCTAATACCATAAGCAATAATATCGGGGTAAGAGTCCTTAGTGGTAACCGATGTTACTACGCCTACTCAGAATTAATGAATTCGAAAGCACTGAACAAATTATTAAAATTTAAAACATACAAAAGCATAATTTGGCCAGTTGTAACTTATGCATGTGAAACCTGAGTATTAACGCAAAAAGACAAACAGTATCTCACAATATTTGAACGAAAGATACTGAGAAAATTTTTTGGACCAGTGAAAAATAACAACGGAGCGTGGAGAATCCGAAGGAATCAAGAAATAAATAATCTGATACAACGAAGCTGACATAGTAAGGTTTATAAAGAGTGGAAGGAGAGCCTGGTTGGGACACACAATGGAGATGGAACAAAACAGAGTTCCCAGAAAAATTCTAGAATGGAGAGCAGTAGGTAGAAAACTAAGGGGAGGCCAAGGGAGATGGATACAGGATGATCTGAGGAATGAGAGGATGGAGAAGAGATAGGGATGAATGGAGAAAAATCGTTGAAGAGGCTAAAACCCATACCGGGTTGTAACACCAGTAGAAGAAGAGAAGAAGAAGAAGAAGCATTAAGAGCAACGGAAGTGGTTTTGAAGGCGTTCAGCCCAGAACGCCAAAAAGAGAGAGAATAACAAATTAGAGGATAAATTAAATCATAATAATGTCATATTTAGTTATATATGTCGTTAGAAATAGACAGTTATTTTTATACGAATGACTGAAGACGGAACCACGAAGAGGCCAAAATCCCCATACCGGGTTCTAACGTCGGTAGTAGAAGATTAAATGTTAATTTGTGAATTAAAAAGTACAAACGTAACGTTTGTTTTATTAAAATTGATTAAAAACGAATCCGAAGGCGGAGAGGTTTAAACATGTTTTCATTAAAAACACAATATGATCGTGTCCCCGCGCAGAATTACAACGGGTGATCCGATTTGGATGAAACGAACGCCACGTGATTCATGTTTCTTTTTTTTTTAAGATCGTCGAAAAAATAAAAAAATTTGTAGACCAGGAATAACAAAATTGGTAGACCAGGAATAAAAAAAAAATTGTAGTTAGACGTCGTACATTTAAACGTAAATCGGTGTCCTTTGTTTGCCATTTCATTGTTTTCAGGGCCGCCGCTAGGTTGCTTGCCGCCCGTGTGCAGTTTTACCTTTGCGCCCTCCTGAGTATACTTTTCATATCCCTACTTTGCCACACTATTTAATATTATTTTAATTAAATATTGATACAGACATAAATAGCAAAATTGACAAAAATAAATATATTTTTCAAAAACTCATTCAGCTGAGTACTTAGGCCTACATGATATAAGTGGAAGATGTGCTAGTAGAAGTGTTGAATACGTTTTCAAAAATGTAATAGTTTATTTGCGCGGTCGTCTTTTCAGAGTTTGTATAACACTATAGTTTATTAAAAGACCGCTTTTCGTGCTTTGGTTTCAGAAAATGTTTTAATAACATTGCTGAAATAGACTACGGCCGCCCCTTTGGTACGGCCGCCCGTGTGCGATGCACATTTCGCACACATGGTAGCGGCAGCCCTGGTTGTTTGTTTTTAAAAGAATCAAGTGTACGTTACAGTATACAGTTTGTAAATAAAACCAAACATTTCAGTGTTTGTTTCACTGAAATCGAATAAGTGGTTTCGAAGATTTTAAGGTCAAAACAAGCATATCTAGATCGGAGCGTATTAACCTTCTTGTTGAATAAAACATACCTAAAATACATGCGAGCGGCAGTACGAATCGTTTGATATCCGATTCATCAAAGTCGGTCCAGCCCACTCAAAGAAACAATATTTGCTAGTAAAAAACATTATACTCCAACATGGAAACTAAACGATTCTGTAAAGGTTGAATAGTAAGGTGTAGAGGGACGGGACAAAACTAGCACACTGACCTACTCTAGCGCCACAAACTCGTTCGCAGCTGGAATTTAGTAAAACCGGAAATATTTAAACAGATTTATTTTATTTTGTTCACAGCCACGATGTTGAAATAAAAAAATAAATGTTTTATACAAGTGGCACTGGCCTTATATTAACGCCGAGACACAGTTTTCAATGCGACGTCTTGCAACTTTTTCTTCGCAAGATTTAACGGTAACCTAATATATTATGACGAATTATAAACGTTTAAGATAAGAGGTAATTTTCTGCTGACTTCGAAAATTGAAAAAAACGTGTTTCACTGAAGTTGGCTAGCCTATATATATCGTTTCAAACGCGAGCGAATTTGATGACTTTTCAAAGGCGGAAGACAGTTATGTCCCAGTTCTTCTCGGTGTGGGACGTTTGGAAAGTTGTTCGATCTTCTTCAGCGTATTACTGCGCACCCAAACAATTTGTCGGGACATTTGAAGCTACATCGAGTTCGTTCCGTCTTTCGTGAACCCAAGTTGTAATGAAACTCTAAGGCATCCCTAACAATTCGTCCTCAAGTTCGAGAAAGAATTTTGTTTATTATTTATTATTATGAATATTTATTTATTATGAATTATTTTATTTATGAATTATTATAAACTAGAATAGAGAACAGTAATTCTGCTGTTTCGTTTCAAGTGAGGCTTCCAAGATATGGCGGTGGCTGCTAATCTAGAGATTCCGGTTTCGAATACTGGGTAGCATCAAGGTGTACTTTTCGGCCCCCAGATGAACTCCACTTATGGAAATGAGACAATATCCTGGAAAATAATGAGCGGACGAAATGTAGTGTTTACCTCGCTTATACCTCACATAAATCAGCCTTCCTTGCGAGGTTCTTATAAACCACTAGACTTTACAGGTGGCACATTCGTACTTTAAGACCTAGTCAACGGGCGCATTCTCTTCCAGACACCTCATATTTGAAGGTTTGACAAGTCTAGTAGAGAAATTATACCTCAAGAAAAATCTAGTAGCAAGTTTTTTGTGAGAGTGAGAAGCCATAATCGTCCGGACGTGTGAATAACGATTTCAACGATTTTTAAATAACAATTTTTGAAGGTACAAAGAATAAATACAGGAATTATAAAATGTCTGGCGAGCGCAAGATTGTCAAACTTGCAAAGTGTGTCTCGAGGAGTCACTTGTGTCTTTGTATCGTCCGACCTCGATATTACTGGGCACCTCTACCGTAACGACGTAGTCTTCCTCTTCGTTCTGCAGAAACATCTTATGACTCTTGATCACATTAGTCCGTCCGCGGATGATGTGGTTATTGAACATGTATACAGTAACGGATGGGCGTCTGGTTAGAATGCAGTGACCGCTTCCCTCAAATACGTATATTGTTTTTTAGCACTATAGCCCAACGTGAGCCCTGGCTTCCAACGCCAATCTTCTTCAAAGTCTACTGTCCATTACCATCTCAGCGTAATCCCTCACATCAATTCTTCTGAGATCTTCCAGCACATCACACAACCGTCTTAACCTAAGTCGGCCCCTCTTTCTGCTTTTATAGACTTGCGCCCTCAGGATTTTCTTTGGCATACGTTGATCATCCATCAGCTCTAGCTAAAAGCCATTGTATTCGTTGAACCTTTGTGAATCTTACAATGTCCTCATGATTCAATAGCTCATCGTTCTCATCTGTTCTACATTCATCATCTTCTTTAACCGGGCCATAAACACGTCTTAGGATCTCTCTTTCAGACCTTCTTAGTGTTTCTTGTTGCTTTTTTATCAGTGTCCATGTTTCGCCTCCATAAGTAACAACCGGTCTGATAAGTGTTTTTCCCCATACGTAGATATTATAGCCTACTTATTTCTAAATAGTTACATGTACTTCTTCACTATTTGCGTTACAACCCAGTATGGGTTTTTAGTCTCTTCACCGATTTTTCTCCATTCAGTCCTCTCATTACAGTCTTCTCCATATTTTTATGCCCGTATACCTCAGATCATCCTCAACATCCTCGATCTATCTCTTCCTCTTGATCTCCTATCTACCGGTCTCAATTATAGAATTTTTCTGGGAATCCGGTGTTGTTCCATCCTCACAGCCAGGCTATCCTTCTACTCCTTATAAACCTTACAGCATCAGTTCCGTGTAGCTTATATATTTTTTCATGATTCCTTCGTGTTCTTCATGAGCCGACGTTATTTTGCACAGGTCCAAAAATTTTCTCAGTATTTTGCGTTCGAATGCTCTTAGATACTGTTCGTATTTTTGCGTTAATACCCAGGTTTCACATGCATTATGGTTATATGTACGGTCTAAATAAATAAAATTCTATTCACGTCGATTTCAAACGAAAAACATAAACCAAACCAGAAAACGGCGCTCACTCTCTTTACTTCCGTCGGAAGTGCATGCGAGGAGAATATAAAGTAAAAAACATTTGCGTTTTTGTCCACGTTAAATTAAACAAATAGAACATTTAGTAGAGAGGGTGCGGGAAATTAGTTCGGGAGACACAACCGTACAGTCAACCGATAGGATTCATTTAGTAATTAATAGTAAATAATTTGTTTAGTGTGTTGTTTTCTACGTCCATAATTACGAGGTCACAAGCAAAAACGGTTACATCCGTGTGTCTACCATTACTTTCTCTGAGAAACGGTTGCTTCACAGTCAACAATAGCTTCAAGGTTAACTGAATAACATAACTGTTCTTCGCTATTTACTATTTAATATTACTTCCACCCATAGGCGTAACTTGGGAGCGGCAAGGGGGCACTCCCCCCCCCCAATGTTCCGATCATTATAAAAATTTTGTTTCCAGTTGTTGATAAATAAAAACTAACAAATAGTCAAACAGGAGATAGTTTCTATGCTTGCGAGCACAGTAAGCACTATTTTATCAACGTCTGTACTGTTATCAGACGACTAGTTGTATCATTCTTATTTCTTTCGAAGAAACTTGCAAGGGGAATGTTTGACAGATTTGAATGATATACGTCAAAATAATTAAATATAACTATTACATTAACGACTCGGAACACAAAGTTTTTTATAAGTAAAAACATAAAGTTTTACCTTACAACCTGAACCGGTTTTCACCTTTAAAAGGCTTCTTCAGAGGAGAGACCTTCTTGAACCTCTGAAGAAGCCTTTTAAAGGTGAAAACCGGTTCAGGTTGTAAGGTAAAACTTTATGTTTTTACTTATAAAAAACTTTGTGTTCCGAGTCGTTAATGTAATAGTTATATTTAGTTAAGTAACGGACACGTCATGGACAACGTGACAGTGTGCCTAAGGGAGAGGATGCGTTTACGAAAACTGGGTATAAGAATTGAAAGAACTGAAATTCTTTATGTTTATAGGCCTACAGTATATTTTTTCTAGGTAAACGTAACTGGAAGTACAACTTATGAAGAAAGGTTTGTTGATCATTAAAAAATGAAATTGGCCCTCGTTTATTACTAAACTTTCTAATTTTGTATATAATATATTTTATTAATTTTATTATATAGATGGTCTCACTACATACTTGAAATTATGAAGTTTTACCCTGCCCCCTCAAAGTTAGGCCCCAAGTTACACCCATGCTTCCAGCTGTTGGGTCGGTTGTTTAACTTTATCCGTCTAAATTATTCAGACAAAACCGTTTCAGTGGTGCTTTGAGTGACAATAGGAAGCTGTAACCAGCGATATACCCTATACTTTCAGTGTTGTATTTGTTGTACCACAAAAAACTGGAATAGTGGGAACTCAGTTCTACTGCTCCCCCATATTTGTAGATAACTAGTAGGTTAGAGTTGGATCGCGGCGCGTAATGACATTAGGAAGCTAATCGCTACTCAAACGAAGGACGCCATTCGACAGAATTATAGGAATGACGATGTGCAGGCTGAATGGGAGTTTCATCTTTTGAAGAACTAATCAGCCATGGCTGTGGGCAACAGCTACATCAGCATGGACAGCAACTACTTCCTAAAGAAAATAGACGTAAAGGTTAAAGAGGTCTATTTAAAGTATGATTTAAGAGAGAAGATAAATAAATTTAGGAATGTTTGTGGTACGATTCATAGAAATCTTATAAATAAAAGAAGATACAGCAAAAGGATTAAATTTTATAAGACAATTACAATGCCCACGTTGATTTATGCGAGTGAGGCATGGGACATGACAAAAAAGGAAAGCGGCAAGATTCAGAGTGCTTAAATGCAGTTCCTTCGGAATACTTTAAATTATACATTGCAAGATAGAATAAGGAATGAAGATATCAGAGCAGAATTCGAAGTAAAGGACATAAATGAAATTATTTCAATTTACAGAAGACAATGGTGGGATCATCTGCAGAGGATGACAGAGGATTGATTGCCGAAAGCGGCACTGAACTGTAAAGGTTGAAGAGACGTGGGTCTTCCGAGGATGAAATTATATTTAACCTAATCCTTGAAGAGGAGAAGAAGAAGAAGAAGAAGAAGAAGAAGAAGAAGAAGACGGTTAAAGAGTTGTAGGAAACGCTGGGCGGTCCCACTTTGAAGCAGGAACGGGCTGGATGCTAGTCTTTGTATTGGACGTTAATAAGCAATGACACAGAACGAAACTTAAGCAGTAGCAACTCAGTGTGGTTAGTGTGGCCGTAATTTACGGCATTTACTAGGACCCTTGGGTTTCGTGAATGTAATTAGTACAGAGAGTGCCAGTACGTGCTCTGGCAAACGGCTGCTGTGTATCGCATCTCCTTACATTCAGGCACCAGAGCTTACCAGACCGCAAAAAAGGTCAGTTACACCAAAAACGTACATACTGACAGGTCACACTCAGGTTTCACAAGTGAAGTTAAAACATACGTTACGATCTGTACTGCTACACGGTAAATATTCAGTAGTACGTTAGCCAAATTTTAAATTCATTTGGAAATTCATATTGTTACTATTTAACAGAGAAATGTGAATGTGCGCTTCTCTCTCACTCTCTTTCTCCCTCTCTCTCTCTCTCTCTATATATATATATATATATATATATAAAATAACGATTCATATTAGCGTCCTATCTGAGCGTTATATGAAAGTGTCTGACGGAGGGATTATAGCAGCGTAAGCAAGAGAGAGAGCGTACAATCGCAGCCATCTCACTCTAACCTCGTCACAGCGACATCAGATACCGGTACGAACATGAAATTTTACTCAATACAAATTATCAGTTCAACCTGTGATAACTTAAAAACTAATAAATATATGTCAATTCTGAAAACAGCATTGTATTCAGCAAGTGAAGCTTTATAAGTAGCCGCAATCTCAGTTAATATAATTAACAATTGAAGGAGTTATACGGAAGACGAACGCCAAAAGGAATAACGAGAGAATTATGCTACGTAGGAATTAGCTGTTTTCACACACACACGGATAAAGACCTAAGCAACAATATTCTGTGGTCAGATCTTTGAAAACACATTGGCAAATACCTGTAATCAATCGATTTGCAAACACAGGAAGTACGATTTTAACTAGAAATTCTCTGCAGTTTCAAACCTGTTACGGGGTGTTTCGTCGACCTGTTCGAGATTGTCAAAACTGGAAAAACGCATGATTTATTTGAACAACCAATCAGCATCCAGTATTTAAAACTGACGCCAACTAAAAGCGAGGGGTAGCATCACTCTTCGTTCGGATCTTCAATGCGCTAGTCGTGTATAATTTACGTACAGAAATTTTTAAATCACGCAAAAGCGTAATTAAGTATCAAATTCGAGAAGTAGTCCGCAGTGAAGATGAACTAGTACCGTTCAACAACTCTAGCTGCGTAAAACAACGTTAATTAATTAAATTATTAATTAATTAATCATCAGCCGTGAAGGACCTGTGCGACAGAAGGCTACAGCATCTGTAATTGCCAGGGCATCTTCTACAGCATTGATCAACATCAATTCTTCTGGGCAAAACCATCAAAGGAGGACCTCTACGGATTCCTATCTTCGGTCAACGCATCAAACCGAAAGAAATAGATTCATTGATCAATGAAATAAGCACTAAACAAATAATAAAAGCAATAAACAATTTTTAAAAGACACTAAGAATTTTACACTTTGTATTTTAATTATAAGATTAGCTCTAACATAGTATAGGAGTGTTGAATGGAAAGTGAGTTGTAGTATTGGACGTGCAAATTATTGCAGACCTGTTCTTTAGCACTGGTTTGGGAGATAGCAATCTCTTAATTAAACCAGATAAGAGTCATAGGTCGTTTGAACGTCTTAATCGTTACTTTTCACACCCACTCAATAATTATAAGTGTTAGGGTAGAATTAAGTCCTACCATTAGCATTTTCAAGATTACAAATAATTGATTAAAACGTTAAATATAATAATCAAGCAAATATTAAAGTGTTATTTGTAACGATTCCCCTTGAAAACCACAATCACTGAACGAATCCTGAGAAAGAGTGTCTCCATGCGTTGAGCTAAGCTGAAACCGTGTCATTTGTATCTGGGATTTGTTCTGGCGCCCAGGTAAAGTAATATCACGGGTAAGTAACATTTTATCTAACATTCAAATATTAGATAATTGTGTTAGATAAAAGGGAGCGTGGTAAAGATTTGTCGCCGCAACTAAGGGGCACGAGTAAATCACCAAATTTATATGTAGAAATAAGTTGTATAAATTTGGCACGGCCAACTAAGAAGCTCGATTAAATCACCAAATTTAGCACAAAAGAAAGTTATATAATTTGGCGTTGCTTTTACCCAAGTGATTAGTTAAATTGTAACATTAATTGATTAGAAAAGAAGTGGAATTCAAGGTTACAAATAACTGTTAAATAATTGTTAAATTAATTTGTTAAAAATAATAATAAAATTTAAACATGGCTAAATCATCAGCAGTCGATATGGCAGCAATTGAACAAATGTTTAAGCAGTTGACCACTAAAATGGCTGAAAATAAGGGTCAATTGTCTAATGAAATAAAAGATACTAATAATAAAATCGAAAGTACTAATAGTAAACTGAAAATAAAATTGAAAGTACTAATAGTCAATTAAATAGTAAAATTGAAAAAATATCTAGTGAAATAAAAGATACAAATAGTAAAATTGATGAAAATAATAAAAGTTCAGAAGAAAGTAATCAAAAATTAATAACTGATGTTAATAATAAAATTGAACAAACTAATAAATATTTGTCTAGCGAAATGAAACAAATAAATGAAAACTTGTCTAGCCAAATAGAACAAAGTAGTAAAGAAGCTACATTTAAAATAGATGAAGAAATATCTAATTTAGCTAGTAAATTAGACAGTACTAATAATAAAATAGATGAGAGTAATATTAGGTTTGATAACATACCGAAGAAGTTAAAACTACGTTAGAGGAATTTAGAAAACAAGTAAACACTAATTTTCGCCGTCAAGACGAAAAACTAAATAAGTTTAGAAACGAATTTCATGAAAGGTTAGAACAAAAAGTAACCCTCATTAATCAACAATTCAGTGAAGTAACAGCTGAATTAAAAACACAATCGCTTCTAAATAAAGAAGAAATCCAGAATACTAGGGAAGAGTGTACCCAACTGGGAGAAAATATTAAAGAAGTTAAGAAACAGGTAGACAGTAAGGCTAACAGTGACGAAGTACATCAAAAGGTGGAACAGCAATTGAAGGTAATGCGGGAGGACCTGACTAAAGCAATGAAGTCACAGCAAACCAAAATCATGAGGTGTGGCGGCTATAAGGAAGAACCGGAAAACCTTGCATTTTCAGGAAACCCACATGAGAATCCTGTGGAATTTCTAAAGCTGTTTGAGGCTTATGTAGCTCGTGTAAATCCACTGATGGACGACGAGGACAAGAAGGACATGTTAGGCCGATTTCTCAAGAATTGGGCAGGTACGTGGTGGAAAGTCGTCTCGGACAGAGTCCAAACCTACTCAGACTTCAGAGAAAAATTCCTTGCTCAGTACTGGAACGTTCAGATACAAAGAAGGGTACGCGATCATCTAGAATTTGGTAAGTATCACCCGTCAATGAATATGACAACCACCAATTATGTGCTTAATGTAATGGCGCAAGTTAAGCATCTAACACCACCCATAGAAGAGAGAGACCTAGTATATACGCTAGCGCGTCATTTCTCAGAACGCACTAGAGTAGCAACCACTACTAGAGGAGTGGCTACTCTAGAAAAGTTCATAATGGTTGTAGATGAGTGTCAAGATTTAGAGAGGGACCTACAGCGTGTAAGTAATCAGCTGAGTAACTACTCTAGAGGCGATCATCAAGAACCAACTTTCTACTCAACTAAGAGGAGAGACAATGAACGCCCGAAAGAAAAAAGGTTTACCCCATATCCGGGTAATAAACCCCAAAATCGACCGGAATTGGAGGAGAAGGGTAGAAGTAGGAGTGTAGAAAACAAACCAAATAAAGGGTATAAAGTATGTAAAACAACTATAACCTCTACCGAGCAGCAACCGTCGACTAGTAAAATGAATACGGGAAACGGGAAACCACTGCAGGTAGAAAAGAAACAAAACTAAACCTACCATTACCTGCAGTGAAATCACCAAAGAAAACAGGTAAAAAGAACGTAACTAATAATATAAAACAAGTGAGCGATAGGGAGTTCTTGTTAAAAGAAGAGCAAGAAGTGGGTAGAAACCATTATCCTGAATGTCCGGAAATAATTTGTAAGATCAGTAATCTACTAGTAAGAGCACTTATAGACACTGGCAGTGAAGTAACCTGTGTCAGCTCAAAGTTTGTAGATAATAGTCAGTTGCGTAATTGTCCCAGACTACCCGTAAAACATTGTAATGTACAGGGAGCCACTGGAGCCAAAATGCAAAAGATAAATAAACAAATATATTTACCTGTCAATTTAAATGGTAACCAAACCCAAATTGTAGCTCTTATAGTCCCGAAACTCGTTCATGATTGTATTATTGGGGTAGATACGTTACTTGAATGGAAGGCAGAAATAAATTTTAAAAGAAATACCATTACGATGGAAATTAATACAAATAAAATAAATGTAAACATTAAAAAGTTTAAGCATTGGAACTCGGTAAGTGTCATAAAAGGGTATAGAGAGAAACCTGTAGTTGACGTTAGGAGTGACCAGCACTGTATTGATGATACTCCAGAAATCAACATTGGGACTGAGTTGAACAACGAGCAACAGAACCAAATTCAGCAACTCGTTTGTGAGTATAGTGATGTGTTCAGAACAGAGCCTGGAAGAGCTAGGTTCTATGAACATCAGTTAACACTAACTAAAAACGCATCATTTGTACAAAGGACTTATCCAACCCTTTACATTATAGAGATGAAGTGGAGAAAGAGATCCAACAGATGTTAGCGAATGGTGTTATAGAGAGAGCAAGTAGTCCCTATATAAACCCTTTAGTAGTTGTCACCAAACCGAACGGGAGTATCAGATTATGCCTAGATGCTAGGAAATTAAATTCTCTATTAGTACCAGATTACGAGTGCGCTAGGGGTGTGGAAGAATTGTTCCAAAAATATAATGGGGTTAAGTATATGACCAAACTGGACTTAACATCAGGATTTTGGCAAATTCCCATCCGAAAATGTGATAGAAAGTGTACGGCATTTTTGTATAAAAATAAGTGCTACCAATTTAAAGTGGTACCTTTTGGCCTGAGCACCAGCTTAGCTGCAATGGTAAGGTGTTTAGACAGTGCCTTAGGTAATGAGGTAGAGAAGTATACATTAGTGTTCGTAGATGATATTCTGTGTGTGTCACAAACATTCGAGGAGCACTTAAAACATTTAAAGAATATTTTTGAAAAATTAAGATCAGCAAACATGACGCTGAATCTAAGGAAATCAGAGTTTGGTAAGGAGGAAATTAAGTTTTTAGGTCACCGAATCTCAGTGGAAGGCATAACCACGGACCCAGAGAAGGTAAAAGCCATACAAGAATTTCCAACTCCAAAGAACTGCAAGCAGATAAAGTCATTTCTAGGTTTAGCTAACTACTATCAGAAGTTTACAAGTAAATACGCGGAAAGTACAGTTCCATTGTTAAAGTTGTTAAACAAAGGGATTAAATAGAAGTGGACAAAGGACCACGATGAAGCGCTGCAACAAGTGAAAAGTCTTTTTATAAATACTGTTGTATTAAATCATCCAAGAGTAGGAGAAAGATTTTACTTGCAAACAGACGCCAGCAATATTGCTATTGGAGCACACTTGTATCAGATTGATGAGAAGGGCCAAAAAGCGGTATTAGGATTTGTAAGTCGCACACTTAAAGGGGCAGAATTAACCTATTTTACGACAGAAAAAGAGCTATTAGCGATAGTGCATAGCCTGTCAAAGTTTATAAGTTATATTCTGGGTGCTAAACTTACTATAATCACCGACAATAAGGCGTTAGTATTTTTATTAAAGTGTAAATTGCTAGGTGCTCGTCTGACTCGTTGGATCTTGGCTATACAAGAGTATCAATTTGAAATACAATATTGTAAAGCGAAAGACAACTTGGTAGCAGATGTACTCAGTAGAAATCCACCATCAGAAAACAACATGGAAACAGATAACATTAAATGTAGTAGCAATGATATTGGTATTTACGCGGTAAAGCATATAACAAAACCTGAAGTAGTTAGACGACTTAAGGAAATAGGGACTCATCAACAACAAGACCCTAGGATTAGTGTAGCTTGGAGGAGTGCAGTTACCAACTCCAAACCAGGATTTTCCATATATGACGGTAAGCTATATAAGCTATGTTCCCATAAGTGGAAGTTACTATTACCTAGCTGTATGATAGATGAACTTATTTGGGAATGCCACTTGTCATTGGGCCACGCCGGATTTAAGAAATGCCATCTAGCCTTAACAGAAAGTTTCATTGGAAAGGGGTTAGCAAAACGCATGAAAAGATTATTGTCTACTTGTGACCTGTGCCAGAAATGTAAACACCCGAACTTAGCTACAAGGGTAGAAATGCAAACAATCCAAGCAAAAGTGAAAGGAGAGTTACTAGCTGTGGATTATTACGGGCCTCTACCAAAAGCAAAAGGAGGGGTAAAGCACATTCTAGTTACAGTAGATTTCTTTTCTAAGTTTGTAAAATTATACCCAGTCCAAAGAGCCACGACAAAAGCGACCCTTAGAGCATTAACGAAGTTCTACATCCCACAGTATGGTAAACCAAGGAAAATATTGTCCGACCAAGGAAAACAGTTAACCCATAACCTATGGAGAGAAACCTTGGAAGAACTAAATATAAAACCTATTCTTACACCCATACGTCACCCTCAAGCCAATTTAGCTGAGAGAATAAATAGAGAATTAGGGAGGTATTTTAGAATATTGTGCAGTCAGAACCATTCTGCATGGGTAGACTACTTGAGTTTTATTTCAGATTGTATTAATAATACATGTAATGAAACAACGGGGTACACACCTTCAGAATTATTTATTAATAAAGAACCTGTACATGTATGGACCAAAACCATAAAAAGTCCACCCAACTACAATCTACCTATTCCATATGAGGTAAAAACCAGGATAGCAGAAGAAAGAATACAGAGAGAAGGTCAAAAGAGAGTAGAACGATATAATCGAACTCACAAGTTGGTAAGGTTTGTGGAAGGAGAGGAAGTGCTAGTGAAAGCGAATCCTGTATCCTCTGCCATAGATAATACCACGGCCAAGTTCTTTCCGATATTCATGGGACCTTATAGAATAGAAAAACAGATTGCAAGGTACGCATATATGTTAAAAGATGTGGAGAAAAATAAAATTATAGTAAAGTACCATGGGGATAGTTTAAGGAAATATAGACAAAATGTTGACCCATACAGAAATAATAGTTTGAGCCATAAGGTATGTGAGTCAAACATGGTCAAATAAAATAAATATATAATTGTTTTGAATCAAGGTCAATGATAATAATAATAAATTTTATTTAAATAAATGTTAGTATTGTTATTTAAATTTTTGACATTAATTAAGCCAAAATGATGATTAAAATATTAATGGTCATATAAATTTCCAATATACCATGTTAGGTTAAGTAATATTGTAATCTTTAGTTATAAGATAAATGTAAGGAAAATGGTATTAGTGCAAGTTTTGTGCGGGAAAAAGTGCGAAAGAATATGTGCAAATTTTTCATCAGTGTAAAACTGTACATTAGAAAAAAAAATTAATGATTTATAAAATAATCAATTTTTTTTATACCGAGTGGGGGTATATATAACGATTCATATTAGCGTCCTATCTGAGCGTTATATGAAAGTGTCTGACAGATGGAGTACAGCTGCGTAAGCAAGAGAGAGAGCGTACAATCGCAGCCATCTCACTCTAACCTCGTCACAGCGACATCAGATACCGGTACGAACATGAAATTTTACTCAATACAAATTATCAGTTCAACCTGTGATAACTTAAAAACTAATAAATATACGGCAATTCTGAAAACAGCATTGTATTCAGCAAGTGAAGCTTTATAAGTAGCCGCAATCTCAGTTAATATAATTAACAATTGAAGAAGTTATACGGAAGACGAACGCCAAAAGGAATAACGAGAGAGTTATGCTACGTAGGAATTAGGTGTTTTCACACACACACGGATAAAGACCTAAGCAACAATATTCTGTGGTCAGACTTTGGAAACACGTTGGCAAATACCTGTACTCAATCGATTTGCAAACACAGGAAGTACGATTTTAACTAGAAATTCTCTGCAGTTTCAAACCTGTCACGGAGTGTTTCGTCGACCTGTTCGAGATTGTCAAAACTGGAAAAACGCATGATTTATTTGAACAACCAATCAGCATCCGGTATTTAAAACTGACGCCAACTAAAAGCGAGGGGTAGCATCACTCTTCGTTCGGATCTTCAATGCGCTAGTCGTGTATAATTTACGTACAGAAATTTTTAAATCACGCAAAAGCGTAATTAAGTATCAAATTCGAGAAGTAGTCCGCAGTGAAGATGAACTAGTACCGTTCAACAACTCTAGCTGCGTAAAACAACGTTAATTAATTAAATTATTAATTAATTAATCATCAGCCGTGAAGGACCTGTGCGACAGAAGGCTACAGCATCTGTAATTGCCAGGGCATCTTCTACAGCATTGATCAACATCAATTCTTCTGGGCAAAACCATCAAAGGAGGACCTCTACGGATTCCTATCTTCGGTCAACGCATCAAACAGAAAGAAATAGATTCATTGATCAATGAAATAAGCACTAAACAAATAATAAAAGCAATAAACAATTTTTAAAAGACGCTAAGAATTTTACACTTTGTATTTTAATTATAAGATTAGCTCTAACATAGTATAGGAGTGTTGAATGGAAAGTGAGGTGTAGTATTGGACGTGCAAATTATTGCAGATAAGAGTCATAGGTCGTTTGAACGTCTTAATCGTTACTTTTCACACTCACTCAATAATTATAAGTGTTAGGGTAGAATTAAGTCCTACCATTAGCATTTTCAAGATTAAAAATAATTGATTAAAACGTTAAATTTAATAATCAAGCAAATATTAAAGTGTTATTTGTAACGATTCCCCTTGAAAACCACAATCACTGAACGAATCCTGAGAAAGAGTGTCTCCATGTGCTGAGCTAAGCTGAAACCTTGTCATTTGTATCTGGGATTTGTTCTGGCGCCCAGGTAAAGTAATATCACGGGTAAGTAACATTTTATCTAACATTCAAATATTAGATAATTGTGTTAGATAAAAGGGAGCGTGGTAATATATATATATATATAGTTCAACAGTACGTATGTGTATGGTACTGTGCATTGCACAATTAGTTAAGATAATTTATGTAAATTAAAATAAATAATCAATATTGTCAGTAGTATAATAATTCAGATAGAAAGCTGTAAAGGAGAACAACGAATTTGCCTGTTTTAACAGGGAAGTCACGCCACACACAGCTGCGTCTGTGTACACGCGTATCTTACGTGTGTGAGTGCGGCAGTTAATTCCTGCATAGCGTCACCCCTAAATAAACGTTAATCAATAAATAAATTATTGAAATTGTGATAAGTGTATGTAAAATATCACAAAATAAAATACACCACAGTGTGAATAATATAAAGACGCACGCGTATACAGAAGATTGTGCGAAAACAATAAAAAGTGTAAATACAGTGCAAATAAATGTAAATAAAACCTATAATAATTAAGATAGAGAAAAGCGGTTAACACACAGTTGTACATATAAAAATTACCACCGACCAGATGAATATCGGGTAATTTGCAAAAGACTTCTCGTGTTGCGAAGACCAGTGAAATAAGAGTGTAAATAATCGTGTTTATAAAAGGATGCTGCGACAGACTGATTCATGCAGAGAATTGTCGACATGATTTTTGCGCCCTAGAGTATAAATACGCGAGACACACCAGCGTTCATCTATTTCTCGTTCAACCACAGCGGCAGCCGGAGACTGTCCCCGACCACTTCATCTCTTTCTCGTTCAATCACAGCGGCAGCCGGAGGCTATGCCCGACAACGTCATCTCTTTCTCGTTCAACTACAGCAGCAGACGGAGGCTATGCCTGACAACTTCATCACTTTCGTGAGATCACCGCTGCAGCCAGAGGCTATTACTGGAGACGAAGTAGCATCCAACTACATGGTATAGATTCCAGCCGTACGGTAGGAGTCATCGGACTGCCGAGAGGATCCGGAGGATGGGGAGCGTACTCCAGGACTACACCGACTACGGAGGATCAACCAGGTCAAGGACTCAGGACCAGAAGAGGATACGCTGAGGAATTACCGCCACGATTAAGGTGAAATAAAACCATGTATTCATCAAAACGAAAGACTCAATTAAAGAAAATAAAACAATGTAAAAGAAAGACAATATAATTTCAAAAAGTGAAATTAATAATTTGTAAATGTAACTGTTTATTGTATAGTAATTTATAGTAATATTTGAATTTATGAAAGTATATTTTTGAAATGAGAATTTATCGAAGATATTTAAATTACTTTTGAAAGTAAATAGTAATTTTTTTAAAGTAATTAATATGTCATAAATAAGAGATGCATATGCAACAACAATAATAATTTAAAAAGAAAGATTAGAGAATTTAATAAGAATTAAAGAAATCGAGCAAGTCGAGAGCAATATTATATCATAATCAATGTTATTTATAGTTATAAGTGTATTTTATGTTTCTATGCTTAATATAAGATATTACTTGTATTTTATTATCAAGTATGTGTACTACAAATACACACATGCAAATAATAATGATGTTTTTAACTAGCAATATTTTTGAGATTTTTTAATTAATAAATGTTTGAAAGATTCTAAACAATTCATGTTGTTGTTATTATTATTACGATTACACCCGTTGTAAATTTTATAACGTAAGTATCGTTGCAAATAAATTGTGCTACCAAACGTGTGGCTCGTTAACGATATAGACTAAAGAAAAAAAAACGTTATAATGTGTATATATATTACAACGTTACATATACATACATATACATGTGGGCATGTCAGGCCTCACGTTCAAGGGATACAAACTTATACAACGAATTTATATGTAAATTCGATATACAGTCATTCATGCAGGTTGTATAATTATACCAGGTGTATTTATAATAAGAGTATTTTTATTTATCAGTATTTAAAACTCATATTTATTATTTATTCATTATTATAAATATTCATAAACATCATTAATAATTGTCGGTCACGATATTGCTCATTATTAAATGTTTATATCTTATGATATGCAACATTACACATATTTTAAAAAATCTCTTATATCTAAATATGTTAATAATCTTATATCTAGACATGTTAAATAATTGGTTTATTAATTTATTATAAAATTAAAATTTTTTTAAATTGAAATAAATTGTCTTATCTCAGATCTGACCCCTACTCGCTCAGTCTATACCAAGGTTTAAAATTCAATTTAAATTTATATTAATTTCTTGTAGACTGGCTTTGTTTTAATATTCAACTTTAAATTAATCTTTCTATACTTCAAATATCTAATCACTTTACTATCTATTTTGATAATAAACTCTACTCTCTTTACTTCAAATTCTGTTTCATTTATTAATGCTTTTATATATATGCGATCGCTCATTCTTACGACTAAACATTTATTTACATTTTACCATATTACTAAGTATAAACTTTTCTTTGTTTTAATTTACTGTCTTTTGAAATCGTCTTTATGAGCTCTTTTTTTTTTACAAATCATTTAAAATGCATTACGCATGTCACCTCGATTTCTGATGATCTTACGAGTGTTGTCCGGGGTCCAGCGTTGTCCAGAGTTAGTTTTCCATTCCTCTTGTCCTGGGGCGTGGTCCTGGATACGTCTAGAGTCCAGCGTCGTTCTACAGCAGCATGTGTTCCTGGATACGTCTAGAGTCCAGCGTCGCTCTACAGCAACATGTTCCTGGATACGTCTAGAGTCCAGCGTCGTTCTACGGCAGCTTTCCCGTATCTACTCTTGGTAGACTTACTATTGCGGTAATTACTTTTTCCGTAATATTGTCGTGAATTTAACGAACGTTATTTCGTTTGTTACTGCGACTTGTAATAGAATAAAAATAAACTGTTTTGCCGACGGACAGCATGTCCGGCTGCAACTGTGTCTTGAAATGGAGAGAAGGGTTTTTGGTCGAACCCTTAATTTATACCCTCTCGAGATTCCGCGCCAGTCGGCTCCAAAATCGTCCTGTCGATACCTGCATATCTCGTGACAGCCCCCACTCCCGAACCTTTACATCTATTTGCAATTATTAGCAAATTGCAATGTTTTGCACGGAATCGAGATAGCACAAACCATAGCTAATTCGATTAAGCACTCACTATATTAATTTGAGCGTCTTAGGGTAATTTGCGTATTTTTTGCACGTTTATTTTGCACTGTCTTCGCATAACGTGTTCTATTAACGTCATCTTTTCACTGGGGATAACTATAAATTTCACACACACTTGGGTGCCTTTGGTTTGATCATACACTAATTAGTTTTCGCACAGTGAATTAAAATAATTATTTTATTAATTACTTGGGGCGGGTTGCTGAGATTCCTGTCTATGCCTGCATCACTAACACACACAAGATACACGTGTAACACACACACAATTGAGCAGGTGTTCACTGCTTGTCGAAACAGGTTAATTCTCCCCTAATCTAACAATGAAATATTTTTGCAATCTCAGACCTGTCCATTTACCCGTAACTTATACAAATTATACAAAATTTATATTTATTTAAATTAATGCCTAATACAGCGTATGTCTGTATCGTTGCAATATATATATATATATATATATATATATTGCGACAATACAGTCATATGCTATATTGTGCATCTATTAGATAAAATGAATGTTAAAATAAAAATTAATAAATATGTAATAAATAAGCAGGTCTGAGATTGAAAGCTGAGTTGATGTTAAAAATACTGCATGTAGAGATGCAGGAACCGACCTGCACGATCACGCGATTGTCGCTGAGAGTGTGTACAGTAGTAAATAATGTGTGTGCGTGAGGCCGGTTCAAGCCTGAAAGTTTGCAATCTCACCCCAAATAGATGTTAAATTATAGTTTTTATTAAATTATAAGAAAACCATAAATGGTAGAAAAATTGCAAAGACTTCTAAATATGTCTAAAATTAAGACACATGTGCAGTGCGAATTCGGCGTGAAAAGGACGTACAATGCGAATTCAGTGCGATTTTAAGAGCGTAGTAATTACACGAATTATGCGATTACGATGGTAATTACGTTGAACATGTGTAATTAAATCAGACACTTTAGAGCACCTTGTAATCCACATTAGACATTGCAATTGGCAGAGGTGTGCAAAAATATGAAATTGGACGATAGTGGGGGAACTGACGCCACCAAGCAATTCCTGACATGCTGAATTCTGTCCCAACAGGTGCGGTAAGATGCTCGAATATAAATAAGGGCAGGAATGAAGCCAAATTACTCTCAATCAGTCTTCAGAAGCGGCGGGACGCTATGCCCAGTATCGACGCGGTTTTTAAATTTTGTTAATTTAACTGTAAAGTTGGATGGACGATATGTTCATCTAAATATCAAACAGTAACTCTTGGCTTGATTACGAATACGATTATAGAACATACTCTACGATGTCTACACCCACAAATGTCCGTCACTCAAGACAAACAACAAGGTTACATCAGGCAGAGGAACGCTATGCAGAACAATAGAGGCGTCTACTAGCACAACAGCAGCAAGTGCAGAGCAACATATCACTCTACACTACAGCAACCAGAGGGGACCATAAGGAACGAGTAACTGGAGGACGACGAGTGGAACCGAGGAACGGGCAGGGAACTCCATCAGAAGAGGACTTACGGATCAACGGAGGACATGGATATGAGCTACGGAATCAAGGTGACAAATAATCAATTTATAAATATTATGTGAAAGACTAAAGACAGTTAAAAGACACTTTGAAATTTAGAAAAATAAATAAGAGATGTAAAATATAGATATAGAGATTCAAAGAATCAAATTTAAAGTTAATAAATATTTTCTTTGATGATTAACAATTAATTGAGTCAATTTAAATTTTATCAATAATTAACATGTATGCAATATATAATCAATGAGTAATATGTATGCAATGCATAAAGTAATGTAGTAAAAGTTATATAAAGAAAATAAAACAAAACTGTAGTAAAGCACACAAATCAGACTGAGCAGTCGAAATTTTAAGATTAACAACTAAAGACGTAGAATATAATTTTGTTACTGTAGGTTATAAGATTTATTTATGATAAATGTACTGCAACAATTAAACGTTAAGCAAACAAGAATGAAGGTTTATGACGAAGTAAATGAGATTTTTTTAAATGCTTTTGTTTTCTTTTTTGAATAAATTGATGAAAACTTGTTAAAATTCAATCAATGACTACTCTTATTACTATTACACCCAAACCCCAGTAATTGGTACATATTAACAGTAATGTTAGTTACATTTTGGCACAGCACAAATTAATTTACATTTGTTTTCCAATTTGTTGTGTTATATAATTTGGCGCTCCAAAATGTGGGGCTATACAAATTAAATTACATGTAAATTTGTACACAATTTAATTTGTATTGTTGTGTTATAAATTTGGCGCTCCAAGAACGCGGGGCTCCTCAAACAAAAATATTTATATAAAACAAAACGACAATTTAAATTGTTGTGTTATAATATATATCTACTATCTATTTATCTATATATCTATCTATCTCCCCTCTCTAACGTCATCGATAAAGAATGTTTGTTTTGGTCGCATCCTCGCCATCTTCTATATCGTATATCCTGATAACTTAATTTGAACAACGGTGTTGCACAATAATGCTAAAGATCAGTAGCTAAGGAGACAGAATAACTAATGAGGAGCTTTATCAGAGTGCTAAAAAGAGTAAAAAAATAGTAAAAGAAAACAGGAGACTAAGGTTAATAAGTCATATCCTACACCCGAGAACTTGGTGTTAAAACGGTACAGGAGAAACTGATCGAAGACCACGTTCGAGGCAGTGGCGTATCAAGAATTTGGTTTTGGGATGGACTGGGGTCGGGTCGGCTTCATACAAAAGAAGAAACAAGTTAAAACTAATGAACATTACTATCTTTAAAGTGGCTGAAAAACGCGCGATAACATCCTGAAATCAAAATTCCATCAACGTAAACGAAATTACCACCATAAAAAATGTTGCGTTATTGTTTACAAGATACTTACTGGCTGAATTGACGTTCCTGTATTTCATATTTCAAACGTATCCCCTAATATTACAGTCACTGAAGCCGAAAAAAAAGAGAAATTTCAAATTAAGTGGCTTCTACGAGATTTTTTGCATAGGGGTAGATAAAAAGAAAAAGGTAAGAAAGAATTTTAAAAAAGTTTACAAAAATTTAGTCGCGGGTTTTCAACAAAATGGAGGGGGAAGGTACAAAAAATTCATTTTTCGCGATCAAAAAGAAAGAGCATAAAAGAGGTTATTAACTTTTTTTTTGTCAGGGCGATAATGTTAGTAGAAAAATTAATTCAAAGTTGGCCAAATTTTTCACAAGGTGGAATTTCACATAAAATATATGTTTATTTAATAGACATGCAATTTTTTCAGGAATAGAAGTTTGAAAACTCATTATTATTCATTTATGTATATATTATTATGTATAATTTTTTACTTATTTATTACGCATTATAATAAAAATGTTATTAAAAAATGCACTTTATAAATATATTCAAAAATAGTTTTTCTTCCAATCATTGAAGATTTTGACAATAAACTAACTTTTAAAACACATTTCTTATTTATACAAATTATAAATTATTTACTTATAACTTATTATGATTTACAAAATTATTAAAATATCGTTTTTTTCTTCGATTTTTCGGAATTTTTCACAATTATCAAGGTGGAAAATAACTTTTTAGTACATTTATTATTTATTTATAAAATTTAATTATAACAATTATTTTTATAATGATAAATATATTTAACGATCGATTTCTTCTCCAATTTCTTGAAAAGATTCAGAAATCAAGTCTTCTATTTCTATTTCTCCCTCACACTAACACTTACAACATACAAGCTTGTGTGTCGGCTCACCGCGCATCTGTATGGCGCATGTAATGTCCCAGCTGTCCAAGCCCTCCCTAAAATTCTTCAACTTTCAGGGTCTGTTCTTTTTATGCCCATGCACGGATATAAATTCTCACTATGTAGAAGAGAAATCTCAAATATTGTAGTTTTACGTACAATAGTTACATTGTAATATTTTTTTTAGTTTTTAGCTATTAATTATTAATACGCGCAATGGACATATTTTTACATTTATTAATAAAAGTTACATTTATTTAAATTTATCTAAATTTTAACAATTCTTTACACCTCGGTCTTATAGAAGACACTTTGACCAATACTTGTTCATAATTTTGTTAAAAAATATTTATTTTGAAAATTTCTGTAGAAATTTAAGTTAAGAAAATTATGTATAGGCCTACTTGTGAACTCAAAAAAATGATCAATTTTAAAACTCGCTCATTTTATGCCAATAAATCAATACTAATTTTTATTAGTTTTTTCGAAGATCTATATATGTAAAGTTCATATTGTGAAGTTTGTTTTTAATGTAAATACATTTGTAATAAATTGTTAATATGTTTATGTATTAGTTGAAAAAAATAAAAAACAAAAAAGTTATTACTTTATTTTATGTATTTATTAATAATTTAATTATTTTCTTTTCATTTTACGTAAAAGTACGAACATTTAGCTTTAAAATGCTTTTTGATTTTTGTCTCTACGACTATTATAACGGATTTTATTAAAATTTGTATGTTGCAATGTCAGAAAAAAATTTGCCTTCCCGCTCATCGGGGCGGACTCCGACAATCCATTTTTTTCTAATATTTCAATTCCATTTTTCTCATAAAGTATTGGCATGACAAAAAGTGATAAATAGCTTTTTTGTAGAGAATTTAATGCTCTTTAATTTTTGTAATTTGTCTTTTTTTCGTAAATTTGTTATTTTTCAAGATAATTGAAAAAACTAATTTTTTGTACGTTCCCCCTTTTCTTTTTCGAAAAACCGCGACGGAATTTATGTAAACTTTTTTTTAAATTGTTTCTCACCCTTTTATCTAACCTTATGCAAAAAATCTCGTAGAACCCACTTAATTTGAATTTTTTTCCTTCAGTGACTGTACTATAAAGGGGGTGTAATGAACCTGTTTGTATATTTAAAAAGGAGCTACTACTATATTAGCGTAGACAGCTGAAAAAAATAAAATAAAATAAGACAACATAAAAATTAAGAGGTTAACAAAATTCGTCGACTTTTTCACCCCTCTGGGGGGAGGGGTCCGGTCCCATTCGTCCGGTAAATACGCTCTGGTTCGAGGTGCCAAGGAACCCGACGTTTCAAATATATGAAACAGATATAATGGTCGACGTCAGCTGCACAATCGAAGGGGAGAGCTGAAGGGGACTGTGATAAACCGATCCACGAACTTCTCATTACTCATTCTGTCGCTCCGTGAAAATTGTTGTGCATTTACCTCCTCCCTAATCATTTCTTGTCTTTATCTTCCCGATGATCCATGATTCACAATCAAGGTCCACACAAAAATTTTATGAGATTTTTCCTTGTGTTTCTTGAGTCAGCAGCCTCTTCTTTTTTTTCATCAAATTTATTTTTGCGTACAGTTCGGGTAATTGAGAAAGCTCAAGAACCTAACAATCATCTAATTTACCAGTATCACCATTCGTTAAGGTCCATTGTGAAGAAGATGATACCCTTGCTGTCGCTGGCTCTACCAGAAGCTTTGTTCCTTGTCTTCATCCCATTCACCTTCACAGGTCTCTGTGAGTATAAATTTTGTATGTGCTGCCTCAGATTCCTCTCATTTGTGATTTCTATCAGTTCTTGCTCATTCACGAAGCTTGTTTTCCGTGTCAGTATATTTCCTTAAAGACCAAAGCTTAAAGGACATCATAAGGGGGTGATTATTTCATCAATTATTTCAGCCTATTTATTATGTACCAGGTGTTAATGCTTTTCATAAGCTGATTCGACCATACTGCTGAAAAGTACACCTCGAATTTACGGTGGTATAGGGGGAGGGGATACAAGACCCCCTCCCCGAGGTAAGACTCTAAAAGTGGAGAGAATAGTTGTTAAAGTTTCCGAACAAATCAATTGTTTGCGTTAAACGTTTCTGGACCTTCAGTAGCTAATTTTGGGAACTAAAGTTATTAGATGAAAAAGTAATTAAAAGAGCCTAAAAATTAAGAGATTAACAAAATTCGTCAACTTTTTTCGACCCTCTGGGGAGGGGGTGGTCCAGTTCGTCCCCCCCGTAAATACCCCCCTGGACACGCGTACCTTATTCGAAGCCCATTCTGGTTACGTTACCCCAAACATGTAATTTCGACGATAACCTCGTCTGACATATATTTGGTAATGATTCAGAGAAGAGATTCGCCAGCTTACTGTGAACGTGCGCGCGCGCGCGCGTGTGTGTGTGCATATAGTAGATGTAAATTATCGCGTGAATTGTTCCACCAAAGTATCTCGTTCCTACTGGGAATGTGAGGGCAGCTTCGGGGATCCGTTCAATTTTTACAAAAAAGACAGGTTAGTGCCAGTTTGAAGTATAAATAATTTTTTCGGTGTAGAAAATTCAAAATTCCACATCCACGCAGCGTAAACACGCCATAGATGCATTTAGCGTGTGTGACAAGGGCATATCCGTTACTCGAAGAATGTTAAAAATATTTCCATTTTCACTGTTACTGCTCGAGTCCTCATTTTCTATTCGCAAAGATTGAGCGCTCGCAGTACAGTCTGTCACTGTCAAGCAGGAATTAACCGTGGATTCCGATGAAGTGATTAATATTTGTCAAGAGAAAGCACAAAAACGATTTGATTTCACTTCGTAAAACTGTACGCGTTCGTGTTTTAACCTTTTGGATACGTTGCCGACAGAATAATGTAGGCCTACTCCTCATCATGAACACAAAATGTTATTGTAAACGTATTTGGTCAATAACATTACTATCGTCAGAAACTATAATATTTTATTATATATCCCGACATCAGAAGACGTTTCATCCATTATGATGAGGTTTTGGAAAAGCATTGACCAAGGCTTTACTGACAAGGTCTGTTTATCACCACTGAGTAGACTGTATTCAGTTTATCACAGCACTTTCCAATTTCCCAATCAGTAGCGTAACTCTTTTTCCGGGGCACCCAGTGGGAATACTTTGCGGGTCCCCCCTACTACGCTGACTTAATTCATGCCATTGTTCCTTCTTGAATACTAACCCCACCTTATAGCTGTGGCAACTATTAAACCAGAATAACTCTCCTTTATTCTATGATATACACCCAATTAGTAAAATATATTGTATAAGAAAAGTTTTCCAGGCTGTTTGGCCGTGGTCTACTGTTTAATGACAAACCAAACGTTTCAACAGCACCACTGGCTGCCATCATCAGTGGAATTCAAAGAAATCCAAGACCTCCTGAACGTAGGTTGTTCTCGTCAGGCCCACAGTACTGTGTGGTCTGTGTTCAGGAGATCTTGGATTTCTTTAAATTCCACTGATGATGGCAGCCAGTGGTGCTGTTGAAACGTTTGGTTTGTCATTAAACCATAGACCACGGCCAAACAGCCCGGAAAACGTTTCTTATACAACTGACACCGGCCGTGAAAGCCTTAGGACAATTTTAGTAAAATATATGTTTAGTTTTAATTAATAGTTTGTTTCATTCGTTATTTAATTTCTTGTTTCTCTCTGACCCACGTAAAATAATACTGATATTCAGACATGTCACTAGTAAACAATTATAATTTTATCATTTACTGAACTTATATGCATCTTTAAAATAGTACACACTTCATCAGATTTTAATCTACGAAGACAGTGAATCGTTATATTAAATTCTATCATACGCCTTATTAACTCATACATTTTTAATATATAATTAATCTCATACATTTAGATAAACAAAAAAATCTATTTCACTTTTCAAACTATTGTCATCCGCTTATACCTTTGTAATTTGCAATAATATACTACAGAACTAATATTGGCACTGGAATTAAAGAAACATATCCTGTTATAAGCACATTTTATTTTACAAAAATAGGATTTTTGTATTTCAAAACGCTACTGAGTACAGAGCGGTGCCGGATTAAGGGGGCCAGGGGGATAAAGCCCCGGGCCCCGCTTGTCTGGGCCCCATGCTCGACCATTTAAAAATTCTCATTTTCGGACGAATGAATAAAATTTTCTGAGCAAGTGTATCGATTGTTTCTCACTATTCCTATAGCGAACTGCGAGGCTGAGATATCATTTTCTACTCTTAAAAGAATCAAGAACATGTACTAATCAACAATGATTGATAGCCGCTTAACTAATTTAGCAAGATTAACTATTGAAACAGAATTATTAAAAACATTGGATTTGGATGATTTGCTAGAAGAGTTTGCTGAAAAGAAGAGCAAAAAGAAATATTTCAAATAAATTATTTTGTATTCTCTAATTTATTAATACTGTTGATTATTGTAAAAAGATCTGCGAAATAAAATAATAGTAAACAGTTTCAGCATCTATTTAATCAGTATAAAATAAAAAAATATGTGAGTAAAAATACGGTTTAAGAACAATATTTTGTTTATTATATTTATTAAATGATCGTCTGAATCATTGTATTGTGCAAAACGCGAAAATTTCATACATGGGCCGCTGCTCTTAAATAGCCCCGGGCCCCCCATTGCTTTAATCCGGCCATGGTACAGAGTAATATAAAAACGTAATTTGGAGATTTCTAGCATTTACAAGATAGCATATATCATTATGATTAGTGTATTAAAATAATACTAGTACTGAACACAAGTCATCATCATCTTCAACAAGGATTAAACCAAAAAAGTTCTGTTCCGGTCCCAAGCAGATAGACTAGAGCTGGTCACCCCAACGCTTCACACCTGTTTCGGGTTACAATTTAGTAGTCGTTTGGGGGATGTGGCGGGAGTCATCATTTCGGCTTGTTAACCGATACTAGGGAATCTACTCTAATGGCATATATTCCCGGGTATGATGTGTACTAGTGCTTGTTTTTAGAAAATTATGTATTTGCGTTTTTTTACTTTCACGTCTGACTCTTTTTATTGAATTCACGGCGGGGATGGAGGAAATCCCATCTCCCCCAAATGGTCACTTCAGACGAAAGTTTTTTCGTCATCTCGTGGTTTTGTCATTGTGAATGTTATAAAAAATTCATATCACGTTATGTAGGTTAATAAAAGTCATGTTGGTTTTACAAAATTAGGCCTACTTTTAAAGTGTAACCGTACCTTACAACCATGTAAAATTTTGTTTGATACGTGACTTAAATGAGTAGCGTGTAGGCTACTAACTGTAAGTGAGTGTTGTTCAAAGAACAGTGAACTGACAAACTCAGATATGTTTTTGTAATTATGTGTTAATAAACGTATTGTGTTGATAATAATAACACATTCTATTTTTATCTTCACTCATTCCCATCGTTTATACTTGAGACCATTAAAGAATAGTCCAACTTTTCATATCCCTCCCTAGAATTCAACTCTTCCCCCCCCCCAAATTGCTTTGCTGGATCCGCCAGGAACATGGCTTAGTTACTTAGCATTATCTGTACAGGGGAATACGTTTGTGTTGATATGCACTGCTGGTGGTTTAAACTTGGAGACGAATAACTAACTATATTGATTAAAAATTTGTAAAATCTGTCCTCAATATGTTAAGTAAGCGACACTGGCTTAACAAACCATAAATTTCACATCAAAGAAATAGTTTGTATACGTAGTGGCTACATAACAGTATTACCAAGGGTCACCAGATGTCCTTGGTTGACTATTGGGTGTGTTATGGGCTGCAGTAATTGCGCTCGCTAACGGTTTCTCTCTTTCGTTTCACCTGTTTTGTTATAAACACTGTTCATTATTTCTTATTCTTACTAATGTTTTCATGCTGTGTCATTTGGATCTGACAATATTGGTCTCGCGTTAAACTGTTCGTCTATTTAAATAAACAAATAACCCTTTATAATTTGCAAAATGTATTACAATCCATCGAACAGAAAAATGTGTTTATTTAGAACTAGGAGCAGTTAATCGATTTACTGTGAATTAAATTATGATACGAACAAACAGGAAGTTGGTAACAAACGATTATGCGAGTTCGGTTAACTGTAGACGTGATTCGCGGTGTGACTATTCGGTTAACTGTTTGATGATTCCGTATGGTTAGTACTTAATTTAGCGTATTTCAAGTTTGAGAAGTATTCGAAAACAAAATTTTTCCGATGTGTTTCAATGATGGAGACAAATGTCTTACACATCAGACTGGGATAACCAAATTGTCTGAGCCAAAATCCGGGACGTTTTACGCAATATCTTTCTCCCAGCAACTTGTAATGGAGCTATTGCACACATTACACATTATGTCTGAGCTTTTACACATATTATTTCCTTTTAGCTATTTCTATTAGTATTAAGTACGTTATTATTATTGAGAGTTTGGGCAGGTGCGGAGAGAAAGCATGGGGAGATCGACTATTGCTTCTGACTGGAATTTTCTCTCTTGGAAAGGCTGAGCCAACAGAGTGCCCGGAAGTTGCGGACCATACATTCTTCGTCTGCGGTAGATGGGAGATCGTTGCAAGAGGAGATCAGGCAGGAGACCTCCCGGGATGACATAGTTGAAGAGGTGCTTCGAGGGGAGAACACCCGGAACTGTGTGGCACGCTTCGTAGAAGTGATTCTTCGGCCGAAGAAGATATACTTGGACAACACAGTAAAGTAGAAGAGTAGGAAGTCAGATGTGAACACTAAGGCAGAAGACCAACAGCCTAGCCCCAAGTAATTCGTCAAACAGTTCCAGTTTAGTGTTTTCTAGAAGAGGAATGGGAGGTGGTTTTTAGTGGGTCGCGTATAATACCCAATTCGATTAAAGATACCGAATTTGTATTTTCAATTAAATGTCTCATAATTTCATAACTTGATTCCCAACATCGAGTTTTACAATTTTCTTGAAATTCTGACTTCCATTTTTGGACTGTGGTGCCTCTAATAAAGACAAGAAACATTCAGAATTAACAGTACATTACGATTTCGTTCAGACTTCTTTATAGTCTGATGCCCGGCATGGATTTTACAGTTTTTTCAAAATTTGTATTGTTTTTTTTGGGGGGCGGTGGACCCTGGCATCCTATAATTTTGAAATTTCCAAAACTGGAAAGTATATTCAGATTTTTGTCAAAATTCTCTTTAATTTGAACCCCACATGGATTTTTGGGTATTTATCAAAACTTTGGATCACTTTTTAGACTAAATTCCTAAAATTTTTGAATTTACAAAATCGAGCAGTATATTCAGATTTTTGTTGAAAGTTTCTTTAATGTGATACCCCACGTCGATTTTTACGATTTTCTTAAAAATTTGCCCCTTCACGTGTTTGCATCTCGCCCCTTTACTTTTCGGGGGACTCAATCTTAAAGACATAGAGGTCTATGTATTTTGACCCCTTACATTTTTGGTTCTCGGCTCCTTTTATGGAGGGGGATCAATCTCAAAAACAATATGAGGTCTGTGGGATACACGCACAGACGGTCTGTAGGGGTACTCGCATACCACGTTTTACGAAAATCGGTTGACGTATCCAAAAGTTATCACAACCATACCCTAATAGACAGACAGGCAAGTGCCAAACCGTCCAGCTTCGCTCCCTCAGTTGTTTGACCAGTGGCGGCTGGTGGTTCCAAATTTTGGTGGTTGCAGTAGTCGGTCGATTGGGGGGGGAGGGGGGATTGAAAGAACACATTAAACAGGAGGCAGACCTACTACATATGTGCATCATACAGTGCTGTCGTATGGAAAAAAATATAAAGTTACTGTTTTCCAATTATTTGAGCAGTTAATTTATGGGAAATTCCAAGTAAGTTGTGTCGAGACAGTTCATCTACCAAATATGATGCAAGCGACTGAGGATCACGTTTAGGAGAAGCAATGAAACCCCAGGAATCTTTCAACCTGTTTAACTGTTTATCTTTCAACGATACATTATGACCATTTGAAAAACATTAGCAACATCAGTGGTCTCATCAGCAATTACAGCCAAATAATCCGCTTCTTGTATCTTTCTGTTACCTTCGTGGCATATTTCTAACATTATATTTTAAAAATCACTTTGAATGGTTTTGAGGTGCCCTTAAATGCAGTTGCTTCCTCTAAATGATTTTTTATTGCTGTGTCAAGCTCAGAACCGAAACCAAATAAGCCTCGAAATACACCAGGATCTGATGAAGATTCAATCTCATTATGACCCAGCAAAGCTAATTCAAAAGCTCCACAGAAGCGAATACAGTTTATTATTATATTTATTGCGTACACTTTCGTTCTGTAAAACAATATTTCGTCTATATTCACTGTCCAGCTGCTGTACTATACGTACCAAAAAGAGAAAACTGAAAAGCATTCTTTATATGTACACTTAACGCCTGATGATTTCTTATTTTTTTCAGCTAGATGATTAATATCTTTCATTCCGAATTTCGTCCAGGGGTTCCCTCCAAACAATAAACATGGAAAACAAAGAATTTCTTTCGTCACAACCACATAACCAGTTAGTATTTTCATAATGTTCTACTTTAAACGATCGATTAAATTGTCGACCGCCTGATTTTACAATTTGATTTATTGTTAAGGGAGACATTTGGCGTCCTAGCCATTGGATATTAACGCTATTCATTTTAAACTAAAAAAACACACGTTGTTTAAAAGCACGCAGAATCTGTAACTCCAAAAACACAGACACAAAAGCACACAGCAGCATTAAACAAAGAAAAAATAATACTTAACACACAGTTTAATTAATAAAAAGTCAATTGACACTTTATTATCACAATCGCAGTTATACCAAATTATTACTACAATTTTATAAATTTAAACAATGGGTAACGTTTATCTTGAACCAATGTAAACACTAAACCTGACACCTTACAAATCAAGAAGGCCGTGCTTGCTGACTTCATAACACAACTAAGGATGAGCTACAACGCTATTAGTGGAGCTTTGCAGAAGTTAACATTGGGAACATACGTCAACTGTGAAGAGTAACTTACAGTTTGTGTAGTAAGCTCTGCCATATACTGTTCAAGTTGCAAGCGGCCTACAACCACCAGCCTGCGCGCCACATTTGAATTCCACGGGAACATTACCGCATAGAACCTAATACGCTTTCCGTTGAAATTTATGACACTTTTAACTGCTTAATGTTTTCGTATATTATTTTACAGTTTAGTTATTCTATTTTGGTGGTTGTGCAACGCTGCAACCATAGCACCAGCCGCTACTGTGTTTGACATAGTTTTTATAAAATCAGTGTAGTTTACTACCCCTACCGATCTTCCCCTTAACCGATCTTCACCAAAATCAATAGGCCTTGCGTCCTCTACAACTCGTTCACACATGCAAAAATTATTTGATTCTGTTTGAATTTGCGGCAGTTATCGTTCGCCATATAAAAAAGTCTACACACAGACACTTTTCGGAAAATGACTTTTCTTCATGTTTTGAGGGTAATATAATCAGAATCGGCCCTTATATGGAACACGATTTTTCGCCATCACCATACTTCCATTTTTTTATGAAACATGGAAGTAAAAACAGTTCCTATGAACACAGGTCCGGAAACGTCTTGTTTTCCGTCTGACCGCCACTTTCTGTTTTCTAAGACAACCCTTATGTCTCAAGAAGGAACTGAGATATCTTAATGAAATTTGGTACGCTTGTTTAAATTAATGTTCTTAAGTAAGCAAAAAGTCACGGTTATTTTGTGACCTCAAATTTTAAAGTGGCGGCCACTTTACTTTTTTGATCAGTATGGCTCTGTAAATTTTAATTTTATCAAATCATAGTTTATTAAATAAAATGTTAAGCACTTTATTGTGAACATAATGACACTTTGTTTATTCAAATCCAATAACAGATATCCGAGTTATGGCGGGAAAAGTTAACCATAAAGCAAACATATCATTTACGAGTAGAAACAACATGTCATTGTTATTTTCTATTTATTTCAAACAGTCACAACAATAATTCTTATGATTCAAATTATGATGTGTAAATATTTGCAGTTAAATTTGTTAAAAGTTATTAATTCCACTAAAAAGTAAATCTTTTACTTTGTGACAAGTTACTGTTAGCGACTTAATTTGAAAAAAAGTAATACAGTAGAGCACCGATCATCCGAACCTCTTGGGACGAGGGCCCGTTCGGATTATCGATATTTCGGATAATAGATCGTAAACTGAAAACATTATTTCTCTTTAAAAAAAACAAAGGTTTTTATTATAAAATAATTTCTAACATACTGTTATATAATTTACACCAACCTGTATACGGTACTGTAATGTATTACTAAGGCTAAAAATCATAGAGTTAAAACTTAATGTAATTAATAAAAACCAAAAGTTAATTTAAACATAATTAGAGTTTAATTACAAACACTGTACTATAAAATTAATTAAAAATTAAAAAGCAAAACAAAACACACAGTACCATGGTTTTACAATTTTTTGAAGAACCGTTCTATCACTGTCTGCTCGCTGCTAAAGACTGAAGTCGTTTAGATTCATAAGCGTTTATTTAAAGATACAGCGTTTATTTATTACTATACAGTACTGTAATAAGTTATAGTATACAATTCTTAATGCTCAATAAATATCCAATACGTGCCCAATAAATACTGTACTTTTTATTGAGTTCGGATTATAGACCGTTCGGTTAATGGATGTTCGGATAATCGATGCTCTACTGTAACTTCAAATAAATATTTCCTATACTGGAGAAATCGAAGTCCGGGCCAAGTAGACAGAATTTATGGGTAGGCTGCTCTCCGCCATAACTCAGTTATTCGTTACCGGATTTAAACAAGGAAGGTGTCGTTTTGTTCACTATAAAACGCGTAACATTTTACTTGGTAAACCGTAATTTGATAAAAAAATTAAAATTTAAAGAGCTATTAGTGATTAAAAAAATTAAAGTAGACGCCGCGGCGCCCGCCGGTTTGAAACTTTAGATCATAAAATAATCGTGATTTTTTATTTGTTACAAACTGTTAATGTAAATGAGCGTACCAGATTTCATTGTGATATCTTAATCCTTTCTTGAGATATGATTTGTTTTCGAAAAACACAAAATGGCGGCGTTTCCGGACCTATGTTTATAGAAAACGTTTTCTTATACTGATGCATAGAATCTGAATATAAGTGTAATGAGGACGCCTTTCACGTTACACTCTGTACTGGAGGCGGATGTTTATCGTTTTGGCAATGAAGACTTATAGCATTTGCCGTATATACTTGCAGAAGACACAGCAGAGTAGTAAAGCGGCGGAGTGTGACTGCCACACTGCGGTTTCTGCAGAATTAATAACGAAACGAAACCGTATGCAGAGCACGTCAACCGTGCAGTCGACACTGGCCGACGCGATTTCTTGCAGCATTTCATGTATTTATTCTATCGAACGCCCGTATACTCGAATGGCTCGGGGTTCTCACAGATCTTAGTTTACATTATAAAAGAAACTCTACGTTAATTCGTGAACTCGTGAACATCGAGCGCCCTATCAAATCATGGGCGAATACGGAATTCCGTTTCGGGGAATGTTCAAGAAATGTTGTTAGGAGATGAGTGTCATAATATTTACTTTTTACACTTTTCGTTGAACCTCAAGTGAAATATTGTGATCACCCGCCTGTGACCTCTCAACAGCGTCTCTTATACTATAAGAATCCCTAAACAGCGTTCGGTTGTGGCTCGATAATTGGCGCACAAAAATCAATTCACCATACTGCCCTCTAGTAACAATTAACGGTCAACCGATACTCCAAGCTGAAAGTGCTAAATATCTTGGGATACATTTGGACAGGAGACTGACGTGGATGAAACACATAACTGCCAAGAAGAGTGAACTTGAATGCCTTCTTCTTAAATGTCTAGTTAGCCAGTAGAAATATCAACTGGTTGCTAGATAGAAAATCGCGGTTAAGTCCCATCAACAAACTTCTAATATACCTACAAAGCAATTCTTAAACCTATGCTACACTCACTTGTTGCACACACCACTAGTCACTGTGACCCCGATTAGCGCTTTCGAAAACAAGTTCAATTCTTAAACCGCCGAGGACTTGTGACATTCAAATTTGGGGTACTGCCAGTACGAGCAACATAGAGATTCTATAACGCTTTCAGTCCAAAACTCAAAGATCAATAACCGATGTTCCATTGTTTGTTTTCAACAACTCTATACACCGAGATTTAAAAGTTCCTACTGTGAAAGAAGAAATTATACGCCTCATGTGGAATAACATATTTAAATTAGAATATCGTCCTAACCCCCTACCTATTAATTTGTTGGATGAAGAAATTTATAGACTAAAATGATATAAATTGTTAGATCTACCCTACAGGTTCAATGGATAACGTGTTAGCCGTCTGTACTGTATTCTCTGTGTTCTTGTCAACATTAAGTATTAGTGCCAACTGATATTTCTGTCCTACAGGCTCAGTGTTTAATATATTGATGTAAGTTCTCAGTTAATGCCAGCAGTTTAGATGTTCAGACATTTAAACTTTTAATATTATAGTTTCTGTATACGTTTGAAATCTGTGGACAATAATAAGAAAAGCTGTCAGTGGACAACACTCCGAATCATGATGTAATTCAAGTTGTATATTGTTCGATGACGAGCATGTTATAAATTTGCAATAAATTAAAAAAACTCTTCTCTTAACAACATTTCTGTAGACACACAGAATTAATTATTATTGCTTATTATACATATGATATTTAGTCCTATCTTAGAGTGTGTCAACGAAACACTGTGTTTTATAAATAATGCTTACGAAACAACGTAAACTGTGTTTTTTTTTTATCTGAGTGAGTGTTTCAATTTCCCCAACGCCCGTGAATAAAGTACGGCATCAATCATCAAGCTCTCAAAACCTGGAAAAAGAAATGCCACAAAATGGGGATATGGGGATACCTCTAAGTGACAACACAGTGTACACACCGTGTTTCGCTGACGACCAAGTCGTGGTAGCGCAGGAATATCACGACATGGAATACATGACACGAAAACTTATAGAGTAATATAAGCTATGGGGCCTTAAAGTAAACACAAAGAAAACGGAGTATATGTGCATTGGTGGGGAACAGAAGAATTTAATTTTAGAAGACGAACAAGAAATAATAAATTGCAGTAACTATAAGTATCTAGGAACAACAGTTACACAAGATGGTAGTCTAGATAAAGCGATAAGAGAAAGAAATAACCAGGGAAGAAAATCAATAGCATTGCTGACAACATATTGTGGGACCAACAAATATCAAAACAAAATAAACATCGTATATACAATACAATCGTGAAACCAATTACGTCATACGGGTGTGAAATATGGCCAATAATACAACGAACAGAAAAGTTGTTGGAAGCTACTGAAATGGATTATTGGTGAAGAGCGGCTGGGAGGTCAAAAATGGAAAAAGTAAGAAACGTCAGAATCCGGGAAATAATGGGGATACAGTACTCTATTGTCGACGACATAAAAACAAAACAGCTAAGATGGTTAGGGCATGTGCAAAGAATGCCGGATAATCGACTCTCCAAACAAATTTTGAGATGGACACCCATACGGTCGTAGGCGAAGAGGAAGACCTAGGTTGAGTTGGAGAGAAGGCATCAACCGGGCAATGAGAGACCGAGAATTGGAAGAAGAATCTTGGTTAGATCGAGACCAATGGAGACTAGGCATCGGAAGACGTAGAATAAAGTTATGAACCGATTTATACATATATATATATATATATATATATATATATTTACATACATAAATAATAAAATGACAAAGCTAACAAAATTATTTAAAAACACAGGTATCAAAATAGCATACAAAACTAACAAAAATAATTTACAAAAACTAAATAACCCACACAACAAAGATAATACAACAACTAACGGTATATACAAAATTGAAAGCCAAGATTTCAATAAATGTTACATAGGACAAACAAAAAACAGCTGAAAAAACGTTATTTTGAACATCTAAATGCATACAAAAAACCAGAAATATATAAATCCAATTTGGCCACACATGCAATAAACACGGGACATGAATTCCTAGACATAACCAATATGACACTAATAAAACACATACCACACAAAGGGACCATAATGAACATTTGGGAAAATTTACAAATATACAAACATAAAAAACACAAAACAAACTAATACCCGAACAAATACAAATCAATACAAAACACGACACAATTTTCAAAGCACTCAACATCGAAAATACACAAAATATTAATACATACACCACAATCACACACAAAAATACCACTTTGAGATACCAGAGACCAACAGGAGACCACAATGGCGACAAATCAACACACAGGTACTTCACTAGACGCAGAATCGCGAAGGCTGAGGATGAGAGCACAATAGCTCTCGTAACATGTTCCAAATAAGGGAAAAATAACATCTTGAGGTAAAGTAAATACAACATTTTAAATATTTTATACACACACATATATATATATATATATATATATATATATATCAATCAACAAAGTACCTTCGATCGATTTCAGTCCGTTCTCTATTGATACACGAATAAGTTCATTAAGAATCAAGTATTCATCACTAATACCCCAGTGATTCGAGGTTATCTGCTGAACACGGTTAGGCGGACAGTGGACCACGTTGCGCCCTTGGTGGTGTCTTCAACTCCTCTTCAATTTATCTTACTTTTGACATTCTGTAGCATCGAAAGATTCACCACACTTAGGCCTACAACACGTATTTTATTTTTTCTCGAATTTCTTATAATATACATAGATAATGTCATATCAGAATGCAATGAACAGACATTTTACTTATTGCTGTCCATACTACAAGGAAAAGCACTTCGAAACGGGCCCGGATTTAGGTGTCCTTCCGCCCTTAGGCACTATTGTTAGCGCCCCCCCTCAACAAGTAACTTCTATATATTCAATTCTCCTTGACTGCTGAAAAAAAGTTGCTGAAAATAGTCATTTCAACATCTCTATTGCAAATATCTCATTTGATCTTAAACCTAAAAGGGAAATGTGATGGAATTGTAAAATATAAAACTAAATTAAATGTATCAAGTTCTTCCCTTCATTTAAACAACATTCTCTAATATGGTTTGAATATATGATCATGTGCAGTAGGGATTGACTTCTAGAGCGAGGCGTCCCAAGCGATATCGAAACAAACTATTTTAGTCGGCAAAAAAGCGGACAAGAATTCCAACGGAACGTCCCAGACCTGTACATACGACCGTGCTCCGCTATTGATGTCAATACCGTGTTATTCAATGATATAATTAAAGGTTATTTCAAAACCGTTTTCTTCAATTTGGCCATAATGCAAGTGCCCAATACTGTAATTAAAAAACCGAAAACATGAAATTTTAACAAATAATTTTTCACCTAGTGCCGCCCCCCTGAGCCTGCCGCCCCTAGGCATGTGCCTAGTGGGAAATCCGGGCCTGCTTGGAAAGAGAAGATTTGGTAGTATCATAAAATAGTCTGTATGATATCCAACATCCGAAACGGTTAGGAAGTATCAGAAGAAGAAGAATGCAATACTCTTTCGGTTGTAAGAGTCCATACGCTGAATTCTGAACTGTTCCCGTCACCAGTGTACTTTAAACAATCAGATTAAATGATTGTCATCGAACTCACTTGAAATGATGTGGATGTATCTAAGCCGTATTAGTCCAGTAATACCTTAGTGTATTGCTATATAACTGTCCAAATCCGTTCAGGACAAGTGTCACAACTGCGACGCCTGTTCTGATTCAAGCGAATTATGATTTCACCAGTCACACAGAATAATCAGGTAGTTAAGTTTCACTAAAACCGGCATTCGCAATTCTGTCACATTATTACGAACATATAACGATCCATTTATAAACAAGTTATTATTGAAGTACAGATTTCGAGACAATACTATATATACATATTATAAATTGTTTTTCTATCATTTTATAGACAGTTAACATTATATTACAATTATTTAGGCATTAAAATATATTCGCACTTAGCCTAATTTGGAGGCGACCGCGACTGATGATGGGCAAACAAACTACCGACGAAACGTACCTCGCAAATATGCGTGAACATATCCTGCCACGCATGTGATTAAGAATATAATGAATAAGTTAATACTTGAAAAAATGAACTGCAAAAAGTTAAAATGTTATATTTATCGATTCGTTAGTTTAAAATTAATTACGAATTATAATATAGAGTATAGACATAATTAGGTTTGTTAATCTTACGAAAATAAACGACAATGATTTAAACTGTAGTAATAATTAGCATTTATAATTGTTAATATTATAGGCTACATAATATTTGTAAATGCTTCTAAACGTGTATCAATAACCTGAGATAGATGAATAAGATTCTTTTGCGGATGCGATGAGTTTCCTTTGGACGAAGATTTATTTATTTATTTTCTTTTTTACACGTTCGCCCTTGGATTGCGCAGTCTCTATTAATAACGATGAACGCCTGGATTCTATAAAGTGTGAACTTTGAACTGCGTCCGTCTTAGGCGGCAGGAATTTTCACCATATATTACATGATCGTGCATAATCTTCCTCTTACGTCAAGAGAAACGTATTTTTATAATTAAAAATGAATAATTTTTTACTCCTAAACTGTCGATGAAAAATGTTCGTATTGCTTACTCAATGCATGTAACGTCGTTGTGTGGATAAAGCCAAACACCACATACTTTGGTTTGGTACAAACGTTGCCTGGAATGTAGTACATTTACTCAAGGCCGGCTTTTGAATTATGCCGCCCTAGACACAATTTTTGTGGTCGACCCCCCCCCCAAATTGTTTATCGATCGTTCCTCCGTTTTAGATAAGAACGATAACAGCTTAACGTTCTCGTTCCTTGGAATGTCACTTGGAATGAACTTATGAATCTATTTATTTTTAATGTAACAAAATTTGAAAACTGCAATAACCTGTTATATGGATTAATAATAAAAACACATAATAAATTTAACATTAGGCTTTTATTTTTGAAAACAAAAATATTTTATTTAAAAAATACAGCGTTATTTATGGATATTTATGTAATGTCTTATTGTCACTGTCACGATCAAAGTTCATCTTAGGCAAAGGTTTGGTATCACCTTTATGCCGCCCCCCAACAGATGCCGGCCCTAGGCCTAGTGTGCCTAGTTACAAACCCGCCCCTGCATTTATGCATTTACTTACTTCCTCTTTACAGACGATGCTAAAGGATTTGACAAAGTAGACACGCATAAATTGTGGGAAATTGTAACCAGAAGAGGAATGCCTTCACATCTAAGGACCTAAAATTGTTATCCCACCTAAAAGTTGTTATAATGGCTCCAATGTAAAAATTAAAGTTAATAATTTAAGTAAGAAGGAAATGCTAACAAATCCGGAGTGTATCAGCACTATTGTCAGTACTGTTTAATTTATGTATAGGCCTATATATTGGGGACACCGTCCGGTGATGAAACAACATTATTGGCCGGACTGTTAGCCCGTGGTCTAAAGTATATGCTGACAGGCCATCATCAGTGCCGTTAACAAATTGCATGGTGTCCGCCAATTCACCCAGTGATGAGGTGGACACTGCATTTTGTTTATAATACAGGTTTTTAAATTAAACGATTATAATTTTCCTACTCTTTTATACGCTGCCGATCAAGTTATAATATCGATCAAGCATTTTATAATTTGGGCGATATTATTAGGCTGTGTCATCTGACAACAGCAGTCGAGATAACCGAATCGCTCGCTTTTCAGGTTTGCTTAATTTTACTATAAGGGGAAAAATAATTTATATTGATTGAACAAGTTAATATTTTTTAATTATTCAGAATGTCGGTTAAGTTTAACTTTAATTATGACTTCGAACGGAAAATATCAGTATTTCAGAACATGTGTGCCGCTCAATTGGCGTATAAGCGTGCCCATAACTAAAACGCGAAAGAATGCAGCTTAAACGTTATAAAACATGGGACGTTCCTGCTTTCCTTCATGGTTGTAGGACATAGACACTGACTAAATACAACTACCAGCCTAGTAAGTTGTAAGCTTTTCGACCATAAGAAAAATGAGAAAAGAGAGCTGACTTGAGTTGAATTGAAAAACATGACACAATTTTCCAAGCACTCAACTTCGAAAATACTCCAAAAGCTAATATATACACCACAGTCACACACAATAACACCAGTATAAAATACCAAAACCAACAGGAAACCATAATAACAACCAACCAAAACACAAATACTCCACGATATAAAATCAGGAAGGCTGAGGATGGGAACAATACGCTTCCCGAAACATGTACCAAATAAGAGAATAAAACATCTTGAGGTAAAGAATTTATAAATATTAAATAAATTATACTCGTGCATACACACACACAACCCACACACACACACATATAATACATACATACAAGGGCGTATTTAAGACGTTCGTGGTCCCCGGCAGTGCCTTCAGGGGAGGCCCCCATCCGCAATTTGTAGCGTTAAAATCTTGATAATCCTTCCCCGCCCTCTAAAATAATGATTTTTATTTTACGTTCATTATTTTAATACTGGCATATTGTATGTATCACAGCAAAATCAGTCTCAGAATATTTTTAAAGAATAATTCGTTTCTTTTATTTTACAGCATTTATTAAAATATTATGTGATAACAATACCGAAAACTATATGCTATTCTATTCCTGCTACATACGTCTTATCTATGCACAATGAGAAAATCGATGTGCAGGTAACACATTTGCACTCAGATTCTAAACAAAACAATGAAAGAATGATTCTAAACAAAACATTTAAGAAATATTCGATATCCAGTTAGTATACTGAAACATTTGGATGAAATACAGTAGTTGAAAAAAAATTTCATTGAATTTCCTTCTACAATTTTTCGATAAAAAGAGTCATCGGTTCGTTTACTGAAATCTAATTCCGTTAACAAGAAGCCCTTAACATTCTGAAGGCTTAATATTATTCAGAAAAGCATTATTATTATCTTCTTTCATTATATTTCTGAATAAACGTTATATAATTTTCGGTTTTGAAAAGGCAATTTTGGCAGATATATTATAACGTTTTATTATTTTATTTTATAAGATGTCATTTTATATATTCGTTGATACAACATTCTCAAACATTGTCTATGTTCAGGAAGGCTGTGAAACGTTCGTTATCGGAATGTGGATTTCGGAACGACCGCTGCATCGTCCTTTTAGTGATAGACGGCATAAATCCGTGATAAGTAAAAAAGGAAGGAAATAGATATTCGTCTCGCAACAAAATAGCTCGAGAAGTTCTGAACTGCGCATGCGCTGGACTCTAGTCACACCAGATGAGGAGTATACGCTACGCTTCCCTGACGGCCGCATCCTACAAATAATTGTAAAAACTTTATTGGATCACGTTTAAGTTCGACGAGGAAACCGTTAACGTCTCTTTTTCCGTTTATTGGATGAATCCAGAATTCTTGTTCTGTCTTCGAATGAAAAAGATGACACATTGCCAAAATAAAATCATAACTTCCTTCTCGTGATAAGCCGTGACTTTTCTTTTTACGCCTCTCACGAATCACACGCCTTCACAGCTCAAAAACAGCGAGAAGTTGTTTTGGTGTGAGTCAATGTCTCAAGCTTCAAGATGCGCCAAAACGGTTCTGTCGCAAGACAAAATGTCGCTTCAGTGTGCGCACAGCCTAATAGGGCGTGTGTGTCTGCCGCGCGAGTGTGTTTTTCGCAATAAACAAAACTTTATATAGACCTGATTGTCACTCAAACAATAGCTACGGCGATTCCGCACACAGTGTGGATATATACAATGTGCAGGAAGGTATATACAGGAAGGTATATAGACAGACAGACGGTGCTTAGGCAGTTCTGTGAACTCCAGTTGCTTCCAGTAGCGTTTGCTGCTGTCCACTCGCGAGTCGATAAAGGCTGAGCTTTAATTTTGTGGGTGAACCGCTGCTGCGAGTCGTCGTGTCTAAGACGACATCCTCTTGGGGTCCCCTGAAGATAGTCCAGGGACGCTTTCAGCCGTACGACGTGATCGTCAGGGTGTGGATCGCTTTAGGTGAGTGTACAACCTCGCATGACAGCACAGCCTATCACTTTAGCCAAACGTGAGTTACACCATCCCGTCTTCTGGTTTTCCAGGTGGAGAGCAGTAAAATCGACGCAGGGCGAAACCTGTGCGGGACGGTCGTCCAGTGAGAAGGCTCCATACACTTCACGTGATGCCACGATAAAATTACTGTTTTTATATTTGATGAAACGATGGACATCGATCGCCAAGGACAGGGAAAATTGGAGGCTAAGGCTCGACTTCAAACTGTGACGTCATAGAATAAGAAGAGATATGTGAAGATCTGTGATGATCATTTTTGAATACTATCTACAAACTCGTCGTTCTCTTGTCCGTAACCTTAAACGAGTGTGTACACAAAAATAGAAACACATATACCAACGATATTGTAAAGTTTAAAATATGACACAATATTTACGTACGTGTGGAAGTGCAAAATGATTTGATCTCTTTTGCTTGATCAGATAAGTCTTAAATCGTCGTAGGGGCGATATATTGCTTACTGTATAATGCGAATTGTATTAAACATGTGTGAGTTGTTACATATTTCATACTCCTACCTGGTTACTAGCAGATAAATTGTGAAGTTATGACAAATTAGCAGATGCCGAGGACGAGTGTATATTCCAGCTACACCTTTCACTGTTGCTATGTTGCTGCTTGCTATTGTTACCGTATAAGGAAGGCTTCAACAACAATAATTGGTCATTGTAATGAAAACAATAGATAAGCAATTCAACAGTGTTTTACTGGCTTATAAAAAAACCTGCTTTACTTAAACAATTACGAAAACTAATTTACAACCAAAACTGTATATTGAAGGTAATAAAAAATAATGAAGTTAAATTTTCCTGCTGTGAATATCACTGTAATTACTATTAATTTTAGTTTATTCACCTAAAGTGGAAGACGTAAACAACTGTAAATTCTAAGTGACTTTTTGATGTTCATCATCAGCACGGACGGGTCCTGGGCTGCTGAAGGAGACCTCGCCAACGGTCTCCGTCCGATGCAATAGCGGATTCCCGCCCTTTCTGCATCCTGCTGCACTCCATCTCGCCACCTCAGCTTTGATCTTCCCACTTCCCTTTTTCCGTCTGGCTCATACAGAAAGAGACGGTTTACAGGGTCCTGGGGCTCCATCCTGACAACACGACCTGACCATCTAAGTCGTCCTATCTTTATCTGTTTGATTATGGTCATGTGGCGTAGCGGGTTATAGGCCTATAACTCTTCATTAGTTCTTTTTCTTCAAACACCTCCCTACTTCGCTGGACCATACCTTCGTCTCAGATTGTCCTCTCAAATGTTACCAGCGCATAACGTTCATCACAGAAGTTGTAAGGCAAGCGACGTGGAAGTGACAAGTGTACCACCGAGTTCAAGTATGAGTTTGATTTTACTGTTTACAGGTAGTAATATTTTATAGGCAAAGTTCAGTACTGTATTTTATGTATACTGTAAAATTTTAACAAATACAGGGTGACTTAAAATTCGTATTTATTAAATTTTTTCTCGCAAATACGATTTTCAATCCTACGGGAAGTTACGTAAAGCCGCAACGACAATCGCGAGTGTCTTCATTCCTGTGGGAACATAACCTAACTGTACACAGTAGCACGACGGTTGTCATGCTGGAGAGATCTTCATCTTCAGCAAAGATTAAACCAAGAATGCTTTGTTCCGGTCCCAACCAGATATACTAGAGCTGGTCACTGGTCATTCCAACACCTCTCCGTCCTTTCGGCTTACAATTAAATAGTTGTTTGGTGACGCAGCAGTACACCCGTTCGGTTAAAATGTCCCAACCATTTTACCCGATACCTATCGAGTATACTCATTACATTCAGTTCCTGGCGTATATCGATATTGCTTTGCGATCTTTAAGTGTATATCCTGCCACGTGCCTCAGAAACGTCATTTCGGCCTCTTGTATAAGACTGGCCTGGGATTTCATTTAAGTCGGATTCTCAGACTGTAGAACTTCAGGCGTGTTTCTCTAGTCGTTGATTCTGCACACGTATGGCTGACGTTGTGCAGCTTTTTCACCACATCATTGTTTGTAATCTAACGTCACAATTAGCGCAACTTCAGTTTTATGATTTATTCCATTTTACGTATTTACAGCTTCACATGGGTCCGGCACATCACAGGTGTCATTTCTTGTCTTTGGCTGTCTCACCACGTGTGTTGCGTAGCACCTGCCTTGCTATATTATTTGCTGGTTGTCATTCCAGTAAAAGACTACAAGCATTTGAGACCTGGTGCTACAGAAAAATATTCGAGATAAGCTGGAATGAGGAAGTCTTTAGAAGAGCTCAGGAGGAAAGAGCTTTCTGCGAAATTTAAAAATAAAAAGGCAGAAGAGCTACGTTTATAGGGCATATACTACGACACAATGAGTTGGTTAAGAGAATAATAGAAGGAACAATTAAAGGGAAGAATCACAGAGGTCGACCCCGTTTAGACTACATGAAACAGCTTATGGTCGATATGAACTGCACATCATATTGTGAATTGAAAAGAGAAGCAGAGAAGCATGAAGAATGGCGAGCTGCTGCCGACCAGCCTATGGGCTGCTAACCTGGAAGAAGAGAGTCATTCCTGTGTGCGGCCGGTCTTTAATTGAAGGAGCTTCGACTTCGGCCTCATGTGTGTAGAGTTCGTCTGCAAAACGGTTCTGTGTGCAGACGCATATGTGTGTTACGGGGTTGTCCACGGTGAGTGAGCCAAATAATTAAACGTTAACACACCGCAGAAAGCAATTAAACTCTGTCACAGACCGAAACTTGGAATGACACTTTTGTAGTGAGATTAATTACCGGAATGTAGGACAACAACGGTAAACCGCCTAGCGATTAATTACACGTAGGTGTAAAACACGCACTGTATGTACCATGGGCGAATAGAAAACTTCGTTCGGTCAACGGAAAGTGGAGGCAACAATTATTGTGATGACCCGTCGCCTAACAACATTCCTCTACTGCCGTAACAACCCAGTAGGTCTATGAGGTTTAGCCTCTTCAACGATTTTTATCCATTCAGCCTCTCACTACACAGTCTTCTGCATCCTATTATTCCTCAGACCCTCCTCAACATCCTCTATCCATCTCTTCCTTGGCCTTCTTCTTGCCTACCTACTGGTTTCCATTCTAGAATTTTTCTGAAAATTCCGTGTTGTTCCATCCTCACTGTGTGTCCCAGCCAGGCTATCCTTCTACTCTTTATAAACCTTATTGTATCAGTTCCGCGTACTAGATTGTTTATTTAATGATTCCTTCGTATTCTCCATGTGCTGTCGTTGTTTTACACTGGTCCAAATATTTTTCTCAGTGTTGTGGCATAATTAATTAATTATTATTGCGTTATATAAATAATATGTAATATACATAATGTACAATATAAAGAACACTTCTAAGGAAATGTGAATCTGCGCATTGGAGCTTTAAAGGAACTGCTCTGTCCACACTCTCTACATTACACGAGGGCTGCGATGAGCAAGACCAGTCGGTCTATTCTCAGTGGGAGTATCACTTAAATCAATTTTTAGGGGTTTCTCAGAATCGGTCGGTTTAGGGTTTTTTTAGTTTTCGGTTGCCCAGAGTGTAACAAATTCTATATAGGCCAGACAGGACGCAGCTCCAAACAAAGGTATACATTGAACACATAATAAGCATTACACTCTACCACCGAATCCACCTTTGTTAACCGTCTCATTGATGCAGACCACACTTCCACAAACATTAACAACACGGAAATTCTACACGTACACACGAAAGGCCGAAAACTTGGCACACTCGAACAACTAGAAATAGCCTATACAGACACACGAAAAAGCATAGAAACAACATACTAAACAAACAGACACGATTTCCACACATACTATTTGAACACATTATTCAACACACGCACGCGCGCGCGCGCGCACACACGCACACACACACACACACACAACGATCTTTCGAACGACACCGCCGTCACCAAAAACAGTAGCAGCCTCTGACGAACCCCGCAATGAGCGTAAACTAGTTCAGGCAATAAGGTAAACAATTTTTGTAACCTCGTAATAGAATATTTTATTACTATGACAAAGAGGTTTGTAACAAAATACCAACAAGTCAGAAGTTGTATGGGGCAATGAAAAATAACTTTGAAAGAGACTCGCTTGAAATTGCATAAAACTATGGCGGTCTCGAGTTATTGTACTGCGATGAATCGTGTGCTCACAAAGAAGGATGTCAGAAGTATTCATTCGGCGAAAATTAAGTTCCTGCAATCAGCTGAAATGTATACCAGGCTCCCGTTGATACCTTTAAATATCTAGGGAGCTGCATTACATCAGATGGGAGGTACAGCAGTGATGTAAAACTAGAATTGAACAATCAAAAGGAGCATTTTTCTAGAAAAAATCACTTCTGATGTCCAGAATCGTGTCCCTGGAAACCAGAAAGAAATTCATAAATAGCTTTATTTGAAACATGTGCAAATACGGCTCAGAAACCTATACTCTGAGAAAACTGAAAAGGACTATCTTGAAGGTACCTTGTGATGTTGGAGGAGAGACTTAAGAATACCGTGGAAAGAAAGAGTAACTAATGATAAAGCGCTGAAAAGAACGGGTGAAAGAAGGACTGGACTCCCAGCATGTGCAGATGATATAGATATTTTCAGCATAAATGAAAATAATCTGAAGAGTGCCTTTACAGCACTTGAATCATCGGCTAAGAGTATGGGGCTTGTTATAAATGAAAATAAAACAATGTTTATTTTAAATATACTAATAGATGGCTGTAATTTTGAAAGCGTAAAAGGCTTCGTTTATCTGGGGACACATGTCGATGCTGAGAATAACTGCACAAAATAAATTGAAAGAAGAATTCTGGCTGCTAATAGAAGCTATTACGGGCTGAATAAACATTTTAAATCAAGACTGTTAACCAGAGTAATTATAGTCAGGCTTTATAAGACATTGGTATTGACGTAGGCCTATGGCTCTGAGTACTGGGTACTCAAGAAAATTTATGAACAGAGGCTGGCTGTGTTTGAAAGGAAGATACTGAGAAGGATTTATGGCCCAATTCAACATGACGGAGTCTGGAAAAGAGAAATACTAATGAATTATATGCTAAGTAATAAGACATTGCAGTTGTCCGATTTGCTAAAATTAATAGATTAAGACGGGCAGGACACGTTCAGAGAATGGATGATGAACGTACGGCAAAAATAATTATGAAACACACGCCAATAGGGAAAAGGAAGACCGAAGAATAGATGGTTGGACCAGGTCGGCAGTGATGCGAGGAAGCTGGGCGCAGTGAATTGGTGGCGGATGGCTGAGGACAGGAATAAGTGGAGGCAGTTTCGATCTGGGCTGTAGAGCCAAGGATGTATGTATGTATGAAAGAAGGACACTGTTTAAAACCATTGCGGAAGGAGAAGCCGTCGTATGGTCAGTCACTTACTACGCCGTTCAAACTGGTTCACAACCCTGATCGAGGGGCGTACATGAGCGGAATCCCTAGACAGGAGGATATGAATGAAATCAAAGGGGGAAGAAAATATGCAGAGATTAAGAGGCTTCCTTCGGAAAGGAAGAAATTGCAAGCATACCAACCTCTGGCTTGAGGAGAAGGAGAAGAAGAAGAAGAAGGAGAGAGAGAGAGAGAGAGATATGTTGATGATGCTCATATGGTCTAATTAACAAACGGACCATATTAACGTTGTTAATAGAATATATGTAATTAACAAACGCTGAGAAAAAAACCGAGAGAGAGAATTGCAGTCATATTTGTTATCATCATCATCATCGTCGTCATCACTCATCTGTCAAGCATTAAGCCCATGGCCTCTAGACGTGGTAAGAAACCAGTCTACACTTAATCGCGTACAGTGGCATTGTTACTCACTAAGGCCCGTGTACTTTAGATATTACTGTATTAAACGGGATTGAACCCAAACCCACAACACAACTTGTCCCTGTCGACGAATAGTGTCTCTATTTTTACCACCGAAGTAGTTTACGAGTCCGGCTGCCCTTGTGTTAGATGTTCGGCATACACGAAAATTAGCGTGGCCAGCACAACGTTTCAACCATCCGTTATTACCTCGATGTTACCCCAGGTTCCAATTCCACGAGCTGTATCGAGTTGGGGGCTCAAAAACGCACCTCCATATTATCGTGCGCCCGGGAATCGATCCCGAGAGGACCAAAATGGTCTACAAGGATTCGTGACACATTTTTAAAATATAAAATTTCCAGGTTGTAGGACCATGGATCAACCAGTTCTTGTACTCTTTCATACTTTTCGCCTGTGGCAGCGGTTGTCATCCTCTGTGCCGGTGCATGAGACTGCATGTGGAGCCCCAGTGTGAAAGAAAAAATTTGACATTAATTATCCCTAGGACGCGGAAAATTCAACTTACTTACTTAATCCTTAGCTTTTCTACCTTTCGGTAGAAAATTCAGCACTCAAGTTTAAATACAACTGTTAAACCTAAGATCTGATGGGATGGCGTGTTACAACATAATGGTCCGGACTTACAACATTATGTTATAACAAGTCCATCAAGACAATGTTACTACGCCATCAAGACGAACAATTTATTTTTTATCCTTGATTTTTCAGGACACTTTGAAAGAATACGACAAAAACTAAGGCTGAGGAGGAAGAACCTGGGACTATAGAACCGGATCCCGGACAATCTCATGCGGAAGCCTTTCAGATAGTTTATAGGACAGACGGAAACCGATGGCATCCAGCTGTTGCAGCTTAAGCGTATTGGAGATTCAGCGGCGACAAAACCTAAGAGTTTTCGCCCCAAACGACAATTGATGATATTTTTACAAATTAAAATGTAGAATGATACACACAGGTTTTGAAAATATTTTTTAATGTGTCTTTTTGTGACGTATGCGTTTTTACTTCCATGTTCCATAAGGAAATGGAAGTATGGTGATGGCGAAAAAATAGTGTTCGAGATAACGGCTGATTCTGATTGTACTATCCTCAAAACATGAAGAAAAATTATTTTCTAAAAGTGTATGTGTGTCTATAGAATTTTTTCTATGGCGAACGATAACTGCTGCAAATTCAAACAGAATCAATTAATTTTTTGCATATGTGCCTAAGTTGTAGAGGACTCAATTTTGGTTTTGGTGAAGATCGGTTTACTGGAAAGGGGTAGTTTACCTGCAACGTTTTATGTTTTAACAAGAGTAAAGTAGTCTACTTAAATTTGATAAACAAAGTATCCTGAAAAGAAGGTCATAATAATCCACTGTAGAAAGGTAGATGAAATATCTATAAATAAAAAGGGTAGTTGAATGGGGAGGGGTAATTTTCTATAAATGAAAATGATAGTTGATGGGGAGGGGATACTTTTTTATATGTGTACTATGTTATCGGCAACAAAGAAGTAGTTTGTTGTTAAAATTTCTTCCCGGGCTGTTCGGCCGTGGTCCAATGTTTTCTGCAAACCCAGACGTTTCGGCAGTGCCATCGACTGTCATCATCAGTGAAAATCGAGTGCTCTAACGTGAGGTGGTATACGTTAGTGGCCACAGTACTGTGGTTAAGGCTGAAGAAAGAAGTAGTTTCTATGGAAATATTTCATTTCGAAAATGATAATAAATATAAATCTTAGAACATGGAAGTCATGTATGGTTCTCCATACCGATATTTTAAAATAACAATGCAAATCACGTACACAGTGGCTTAACTCTTATTTCTGGGCCCCCGCAGGAATCCAGTTGCATTAGCATCAAAAGCGTCAATAATAAATTATTATTGTTCGAACAAAGCAAGTCCTCAGTTTCAACTGGACCATTTGGCATTTTGTCTGTCTACATGTTTGGGGTATGATTCACGATGCATCAACTTGGCACTCATGGCCGTACTTTTACCTTACAGAATTCTATAGTTTTTTATCCTAAAAAAAAAATAGGGAGGCAGGAGGCAAAAATGTGAGGGGGTCAAAATTGTGAAAAAATCGGAAAAGTCCAAGCGGGTTATCAAATTAAAGAGAATTTTAACCACAATCTGAATACAGTGTTCATTTTAGAAAATTAAAAATTTAGACGTTAGAGTCCAAAAAGTAGGTGAAAATTTTTATAAAATTGTAAAAATTCGTGTAGTTTATCAAATTAAAGTGAACTTTAACTGGCATCTGAATGTAGTGTTAAGTTTTGGAAATTTCAAAATTTGGGACCCCAGAATCCAAAATAGAAATCAAATTTTTGTATTGTAAAAGTCCAGCAGGGTGTTAGGTTAAAAGGAACTGTAACCCAAATCCGAATGTTTCAGATTTTTAGTGTTTATTGTATGATTGTGTGCTCTACAATTGTTATATTATTACTAAAGAAATAGTAGAAAAATTAAGATTTTTGTAATTGCTTCCATAATTGAAACATTATCTAATATCCAATGTGACGTTACAATAAAAAATGTACTTCAGTCAAGACTCCACTTTGACTATCTCAGGTACTCATTTCTATGGGCTAAGTGCACTGAGATGGATTTATTACTGCTCCATTTTTTGTGGAATTAATATTTTCTTCAAACTGTCTTACCATTTTTGAAAAGTCATTCAAAGTCATTTGGATTAGTAGTTGAGAGTGTCCCAGGTACGGGCTGAGTGCTCTGAAAGTGCACTCAGAGAAATTATTATTACTAACGGTTTTTTTGGAACCTTCAAACTGTCTTACCAATTTTGAAAAGTCATTTGGATTAGTAGCTGAGAGTGTTGGTGATACAACAAAATGTTGTTATGTTTATATTTTAAATTCAGTTTATGGAAATTAATAATGAGATATTAATTCCTATAAGACAATATTAATCCAATAAGGAAATGAGATAATAGTAAGCCAATATTCAATTCAACCACATGTATGGCACCCTCTTAACAGATAATAAAAAGATCTTCGAGCAGTAGAGAAACTATTTTTCCTCCCTATTGAACAATGAGGAACCCCTCAGGACTAGCCCCAAGTGATAATTCCAATTGGGGATATGGAACCCCCTGACGAAGAATAATAAAGCTCCAGGGCATGACAGGTTGCTGGGTGAGTTGTTGAAGCATGGAGCGAATGAGCTGGTGAAGTTTCTGCATGAGTTGATATTAGAGAGTGGGTGACAGAAACAATGTCGACGGACTTTTATAAAACTGTAATCTGCCCAATCCATAAAAAGTCATTGGGTGACACACTGGAATGTTGCAACTATAGAGGGATCACTCTGCTTCCGTGTGTCTATAGGATCTTACCATCTATTCTTTCCCAAAAGCTTTTACCTTTTGCTGAACAAGAAATTGGTGTTTTCAGACTGGTTTTAGGAAAGGAAGGGGACCAGATCTTCACAATGTGTGTGCTGTTGGAAAGAGCAAGAGAATACAGTATGCAGGCACACCACCTATTCATTGACTTTCAACAAGCACATGACAGCATTATAAGGGAAGAATTTATTCAGGTCCTGCTGTAAATGAGAATCCCCAGCAAAACTTGTATTAATCATCCAGCTAACATTGAAAGAAATATGCTGCATGACAGTATACAATCTGACGTCTCTAAAGACTTTGAGACACGTAAAGCTCTTAGGTAGGGAGATGGTTTAGCATGTTTATTATTCAACTTTGCTTTGGAGAGTGCAATGAGGGAATCTGGGATACAGGTTGGTGTGACAGTATTCAACAGGTCCATTCAGCTATTATCATATGCTGATGATATTGACCTTGTGGGCCGGTCTTATGATATGATGAGTGATGCATTCCTTGCATTGGATAGAGTGTCAGAAGAGTTGGCCTGGTATTTATTGAAACGAAGACAAAATATATGCGCACCCAACTACAACTAAATAAAACACAAGAGACGCAGGTTATGATTGGCAACCATGTTATTGACTGTGTTGATGCATTCACATATCTTGGCACATTAGTGACTGCCAACAATGAAATTCAATTGTAGGTTGGGTGAAGAATATTGCCGCTGTTTTGGGCTTCAGAGACACATGAGAAGCAGATATATCTCTCGAACCACGAAGATATGACTTTACAAAACTTTGATAAGACCTACCCTGACATATGGATCTCAGTGTTGGATGCTGACAAAGCATGATGAAATATCCCTGCTAAGATTTGAGAGGTGAAGTGAGAAGAATTTTCGGAGCAGTACAAGAAGGACAAAACTGGAGGCACCATACCAATTATGAATTAATGGATATGTTCCAGGATGTGGACGTGGTTCATACTATTAAAGTGAGCTGACTCTGTTGGGCTGGTCACGTGTCAACGATGTCAGAAGAGGAGATTCCAAGGAAGGTTTCAAGAGATTTATGGAAAGAGAAGGACTGGCAGATCAAGACTGTGCAGATGGATTGGCGGCTGATGTCCGGACTATGTTGGGAGTGCATGACTGGCAGATGGCAGTGCTGGATAGAATGGGATGGTGATCAGTGTTGAAGGAGGCCATGATCCCTCGAGGGCTATAGTGCCAGGGAAATAAAGTAAGTAAGTAATATTCAATTAGAATCAAGAAGAGATCAGTGTTACAAAATATGTTAAATAACATGTATTTTTTAAAAATCACTCGAATGATGTATTTTAATGTGTAAAAGAAATAAAACAATTATAAAATGAAAGTACAGAGGAGTACATAAATTGTAACATAAATAAACTGTGCCCACAGAATGCGTTCAACATAAGCTTGGAATTTTTTTTCAAGTCTGAGATTTTATCAGTCCTTAAAAAAGCTGGATAAGGCTGATTTTAAAAACATGTTGCTCAGGTTAACTTCAGTTACACCCAGTCAGTTGAAAAGTGATTATTGTCTTTATTATGTTGTGATTTTTTTCATTTAAATTAACACGATGTCATTTAAATCTGAAAATTGACAAAGATCTTTTAACGGAATGGGCACAAAAAAAGTATGAATTGTCAATTGAAAAAAAAGTAATTGTTTATTCTCATTTTTTCATTTAGTGTTCCCAATTAATGTTTAATTACTTTGCTACTTCACATTTAATTAAATTATTGTTTCCATTAAGGAAATGGCACCATTTTATAATAAATGGCACACTGTAAAGACTGTATTATCCCCACTCTGTTTCTACAGTGAGTAACTTAGTACATTTATTTATGTTGTACAAAATTTTATTCAGATTTAAAATCACTTAATGTTATGTGCATAGCCAGAAGGAATCATGTTCAAGATAAGTTTTCTCACTAGTATGTATAAAGTTTCCCTTTAGTTAAGAAATTCACAATTAAAGTAAAATTATGTAACCATATTTATTAGCATATGGAGTATTTGTATATAATATGTTTATTTTTTTATATTTACTATAACTGATTTCAAAGATGAATTATTGTACAATTATAATTGGTTTTCGATTAATAAAGTTGTATATAGTTATACTACAATGTAATCGTAAATACATAATGAAACAGAGGACATACACATTGATCTGTTTGAAACCGTGTGTGTATGGAAATTGGTGTTTTGATATACCAGTTGGCGTCATTATCAAGTTCTGGATGGATTAATTTAAAACCTAGGTGAAGTTTTAATTTTAGGCCCCATGTTTATACGTCTACGCATTTCAACCAATTGAACTAATAAAGCATATCACTGGGTACTGTATAATGAAAGATATAGCCAGTGATAATGTGACTATGATAATGAAATTTATTCTATTAACGTTAAAAATAATTAGCCAGATGTTCGCGACTGTAATTAGAATAATAATGCATCAAACAAATAAAGCAATAATATGATAATAAGAAATTCATGCTTAGTTATTATGCCTTTTCAAATAGTACACTTTTTACTTCCATGTTTCTTAAGGAAATGGAAGTATGGTGATGACAAAAAAATCGTGCCCGAGATTATTACAGATTCTGATTGTACTACCCTCAAAACATGAAAAAAAGTCATTTTTCGAAAAGTGTCTGTGTGTCTGTCTGTCTATGTGTCTATCTGTAGATTTTTTTCCTATGGCAAACAATAACAGCCGCAAATTCAAACAGAATCAAATAATTTTTTGCATACAGCCCTGAATTGCAGAATTCTCAAGACCTATTGTTTTTGGTGAAGATCGCATAAGGGAAAGATGTAGTTTACCTGCAACGTTTTATATTTTAACAAGGGCATTTTATATGGCAAACAATAACAGCCGCAAATTCAAACAGAATCAAATAATTTTTTGCATGCAACTCTGAATTGTAGAGTTCTCAAGACCTATTGTTTTTGGTGAAGATCGGTTAAGGTAAAGGGGTAGTTTACCAGCAACTTTTTTGTTTTAACAAGGGTATTTTCTATGGCAAACGATAACAGCCGCTAATTCAAACAGAATCAAATAATTTTTTGCATACAATCCTACATTGTAGATGTCTCAATGTCTGTTGATTTTGGTGAAGATCGGTTAAGGAAAAGGGGTAGTTTACCTGCTACATTTTATGTTTTAAAAACGGTAATTTTTCCTATGACGAACGATAACTGCCGCACATTCAAACAGAATGAAATATTTTATTGCATATGTTCCTCAATTGTAAAAGACTGAAGGCCTGTTGATTTTGGTGAAGATCGGTTAAGGGAAAGGGGTAGTTTACCAGCAACATTTTATGTTGTAACAAGAGAAATATTTTCATGACCAATGATAACTGCCGTAAATTCAAACACAATCAAATAATTTTTTACATATGTGCCTGAGTTGTAGAGGACTCATGGCCTATTGATTTTGGTGAAGATCGGTTAAGGGAAAGGGGTAGTTTACCTGCCACTTTTAATTTTTAACAAGAGTAATTGTTTCTATGATGAACGATAACTGCCGCACATTCAAACAGAATCAAATAATGTTTTGCATGCATCCCTGAATTGTAGAGGACTCAAGACCTATTGATTTTGGTGAAGATCAGTTAAGAGAAAGGTGTAGTTTACCTGCAACATTTTATGTGATAACAAGGGTAATTTTTTCTATGACGAACGATAACTGCCGTAAATTCAAACATAATCAAATATGTTTTTGCATACATCCATAAATTGTAGAGAACTCAAGGCCTGTTGATTTTGTTGAAGATCGATTAAGGGGAAGGGGTAGTTTACCGGCAACATTTTATGTTGTAACAAGAGAAATATTTTCATGACGAACGATAACTGCCGTAAATTCAAACAGAATCAAATAATTTTTTACATATGTGCCTGAGTTGTAGAACACTCAAGGTCTATTGATTTTGGTGAAGATCGGTTATGGGGAAAGGGCAGTTTACCTGAAACATTTTTTGTTGTAACAAGAGTAAAGTACTTAATTTTGATAAATAAAATATCCTGATAAGAAGATCTTAATAATCCACTGTAGAAACGTAGATGAAATATCTATAAATGAAGAAGCTAGTTGAACGGGGTGGGGGTAATTTTCTATAAATGAAAATTATAGTTGAAGGGGGAGGGGATAATTTTTATATGTGTACTACGTTATCGGCTACAAAGTAGTAGTTTGTTGTTAAAATTCCTTCCTGGGTTGTTTGGCCGTAGTCCAATGTTTTTGCAAAATCAGACATTTCTGCAGTGCCGTCGACTGCCATCATCAGTGAAAATCGAGTGTGATAACGTGTGGTGGTATACGTTAGTGACTATAGTACTGTGGGTTAGGCTGAAGCAATAAGTGGAAAGAAGTAGTTTCTATGGAAACATTTCATTTCGAAAATGATTTTAAATATAAATCTTAGAACATGGAAGTCATGTATGGTTCTCCATACCGATATTTTGCTTTTTTCTATACATCAGAAATAAAATTTTAGAAACTCAGATTATGCATCAGAAGAAACGTATCTGAATTTGTCTGAAAAATACTAGACATGCAGAATTATAATATTGGCCCCTAAATACAATATTATATGTCATGAATGGTCTACTTTTGTATAATACGCTTAATTGTTGGCATCGATAGGGGCAGTGTCTCCTGAAACCATAGTTAGGGAATGCAGAAGTCAGAGACCAAACGCATGATTTTATTAAAAGGGTGCTCTGAAATAATGAAGTTTTAAATATAGTAGTAAGTGCAAAAACTTGCTACAGAGTTTCATAACAAAGTGTAGAAATTTTACAATTAATCCATTTTGATTTGAAAGAAAATTACAATAATATGGAAGTAACTTGAATATAATTTTTTTACTGCTTTAACCGTTGCTTCAGTGCAAAAACTTTTCAGTAAATACAGATTGGTTTAAAAAATGTGTAAGATTACTGGTATCAATAATGCAAGAAAGGCTTAGTGATTTATATTAACTTTTAATCGAACATTATGTAATGGCATCATTAGATATTGGATCGCTATGTCTCTATAGCAACAAGAAACATTTTGTTAAAATAGCTGTACATTTGCACCTTGATAGTCATTTATAGTTTTGATTATGTTCAAGTTCAACCAGTGTAGCAAAAAACTTTATATTTGGTACTAAATAGATCGTTAATTTAGTAGTGCCCATTGGTCAATAAATTTGAATGATTGAAAGTTTAGTGAGGATTGGTCATATGTATAACACAAATTTTATTATTTTTTTATATTATTTGTGTCGACGTTATGACAATATTTATTGTCATCATCAGGTCAACTGTTGTTGAGTTGTTACACCACCAAACACACAATGAGTTGTGTGTAACAACTCAACAACAATTGTCCTGATGATGGCATAAATATTGTTGAAATGTCGACATAAATGATACAAAAATTTGTGTTATACTTATTGACCGATCCTTGCTAAACTTTCCATCATTAAAATATACTAAATAAACTTTATTTCATTCTGTTATTATTGTTTGTGTTCAGTTATTATTTTATTTCATACTGCTTTAAATGGAATTTAAAGAAAGTTTTTACACGATTTTTAAAAACAGCGAATACGTTGACTGAAAATACCGGAATTATATGGTGTCTGTATCTACCGGAATTATCTTACTTTTGAAACCACCGTAGTTCTGTTTTTCGAAAGAGACACCAATTTCAGGATTTACCCTGAGCACAAAACTTTCTTGTACAGGCAGTGTAGCTGCAGCATAGCCTAGCATGGCAGACACTATGTGTGGGACAAACATCTCTGCTTACACTACATATACTTATGAAGAACTTCTGAATTAAACGGAAACTTGTCATTGTTATTCTGTCTCTCATAGTATATTTAACAAAGAAGAAGCCAGCAAACTTGACAAATTAATCTACATGGTTATGGAAAAACTCTAACACACACACACACACACACAATACCAGAACAATTTTACATTGAATATTTCATTGTGACCTTTTCTTGTTAATCATGTCCTTGTACTTTATGTATGAAAACAGTATCTTACCACAGACAATGGCCGTGATTATACTGTATTTACCAAGAGTAGACGACTGTCACATGGCTGAATAGCAGTCATAACATTTCCAGTAGTGAAAACTCATTACTTACTTTACTTACTTACTTTGTTATAACTCATTCCTTATCTACACACATTTCACTTTTACAGTAAAATATAAGAAGCACGCGTTTTATTAGCAGTAGTGATCATACGTTTTAATTTATTTTTACGTGTGATCATAATCATTACATTTTTATTTATTTGTAAATTTATTTTATTTTTCTCACTTTATGATTATTTTACCATTCTCACATGATAAAAATATGTGTTTTTGTTCCATATTGTTTCTATTCACTACCGTAACTTCAAAAAATCAGAATTATTTTTTGTATACATCAACTCACAGCTGTCAATAAATATAATATAGTTTGCTGGATGTATAATATACATCCATTACTATCTGACTTACTGAAGTAAATAATAAAAAATATTTAATTCGCATTCTTTAATTACACTTTTTTTGCAATTGGTTTCATGTCAGCGACACACTGCAGTTCTATGGGTTTGTATGAATAAAAAATGACAACAAAACATCGCATTCTATTTTCTATGGTCAACTTTATTAAGAACTCAAAAATTAATATTATATTAAACAATTATTAGTTAAAATCACAAAATACATAAAAATATATAATGACGTTACTATAGTCAACAACTCTTTAGAAAATAATTTAAATATTTTACACATTATGTCATTACTTTAAATTATATTGTCATTTCATATAAATAACATATACATAAAAACATTTTGAATCAGACATACAAGACATGTAGGTAAAAATACCATTGTTAATGTTATGAGGGAAATAAATATCATATTTTTAAGTGATTAAAATTTAAATACAGTTGATTTTTGTGCAAGACTTGAAATTGTATTTGAATTACATTTGCAGTTAATTTACAGTGTTAATAATTAAATGATACTGTGAATATTTCAGCAATGATTATTACATTAGGGCAGGCATTTAGTTTTCCATCATGTTGTGTAGTTTGACTAAATAAAATATGCATGTTGATATAGGATTCTTATGTTTCTTAATTCTTGTGTCACATATTTTAATAACACAAGGATTTTTCTTGGACCATAAATTTAAACTAAGAAGACTACACTGTTAAAAGTCCTCATTGAATGAACAAGAAGTCACTTTAGAATCACAGATATTTCCTTGGGAATATGTTTGACATGTTTTGACAGCAACTCCAAAATATGGCAATGGCAGCAGAATACATGGCAACAACTATTTTCAGAAAAAAGAGAACTGAAAATGGGCCAGAAAACAGAATCTAATATATGGAGTTTGTAAGAAAAACTTTAAAGTTCCAAAAGGGTAAGAAACTGGTTATCTTTCAGAACAGTAGGCTATTTGGCTATGCATTCATAAGAATGCATTCACCTAAAATCAATTAGGCTTAGCTGTAATACTTTGAGGTAATTGTTTCAATTCAGTTTAAAGCATATTTCAAATTCCAGTATATCATTTAAAAATAAAAAAACAGCTGAAATCACTTATAATAATGTTGATGATTTAAATTTCGTTTTTCACTGAAAACTGTATAGCTAAAGTGACATAAAAAGCAATATTGTAATAACCGATTTCTCCTTTTTATTAGACATATGCAGTAATCAAAAATGGAATACACATTCCTACATTGAACCTCTGCATTCACTGTACTTGTGTTTATATTTTAAATGCATTTTATAGTCTGTAACATATAATATTTGTCACTGAACATCTCAGCTTTATATAAACTCATTTAAATAACAAATTAATAAACTATATAGTGTACTGATAATATTTTATGTGTTAACACCTCATGCCTATTAATCTCACAATATTGAACCAACAATAAAAATATATTGACATTTTTTAATTTAAAGTTGGTAAGGTTCTTAACCAGAGTAGTAAACCTACAGCCCTGTGGCCATATGCAGCTCTATAAAGCCTTTTACACAATTTTGAATAAATCCTTTTTATACATTTCTACTGACCTTTTATTGATTTTACTTTAATCTGGTAATCCAGAGTACATCTACTGGTAGAGCCAAATCTTGCCCATTAGTAGTTCGTTTCTTACAAACAATGTGCTTTTTGAAGTACAGTACATCTAAGTGGAGTTTCATAAATACAGCCTTATTAGGTTACAGCAAAATTAACAGATATTCCATCATAAAAAAGGTCCCCTATCACTGACTTAGAGTATCGCAGTTTCCGCATTTCGTCACCGATATATAATGAAATCATCTACACACGTAACTTACAATTTATCAGCCATTGTAAGAGTAGAGATCTAACAATTATTATACACATACTACAATTATTACAGCAGCCATTTTGAGTTGTGTTGCGGTTATTCAGTGATTCATATATTTTCTTGAATAAGCATACAGAGAGTCTTAAAGCTTGTTCATACTTAGAGTGGGACCTGATACAAACAAACCGCAGTGATACAACCCAGAGCCATGTTCAGTATGGAGTTAAAACTTTCTTAACAAAACAAACATAAACTAAAGAAGTATAAACCACCTATCTTATTTTTAAACTGAATTAACACTGTTGCACACCACTATAGAAAAATTATTCTGATTAGAGCTTTCAAGCTTCACAGTTCATCATCAGGTGATGTTATAACCACTAACACAACTTTATTAATTAAATATCTTATTTTTAGTTGTATTTATCCCAATTGTATTTTTAAATAATTTTATTGGTAAATTTTTAATTAATTAACACTAATCAGTTGTGAACTAATTTATTTCTAGCATTTAATGATGCGACCACTCCTCTAACCAATCCAGTTCAAATACAAGCTCACGGTTTTCTTTACATCAGGATCCAGTCGTAGAATGAACAAATTCTACACATTTTGTTGTCATGTGTGTGTGTGTGGTAGGGGGGCTTCCTTATTCGTATTATTGACTTTTCATATTCAACATTGTTCAAATAATAACATAAATGTTTTAAATCAATGAACTCCAGTTTCTGGTCAACGCCATAGACAATTTATATTTGAATTTTGTTCATGCTACGATTCACATTAATTTAAATGTATTTATCAAAGTGAGGCTCAGTGCTATCTATATTTAACAATTTTATATGGTATACTAAACATTATCTACATACTTGTACCCTGTCCGCAACTGTGAAGTAACTTGTACAATGTTTTGATTAATGAAGTTTGACAGGTTGAAATAAAGTGTTAACAAATAAAAACAGTTTTACAGAATGATCAAATACTTATTGCTGTTTTTGATGTTATTAAAGGACAACCAATCTTGATGTTATTAAATTTAACATCAGAAAATTTGTGTTTCACAAATATCTGATTTACTTTAACAGATTTCCTGATTTATCTGACTTGTTTTATAAAAAAATGGCTAATTTATTTTAATAGCATCCTAATAAATACTTTGTTTGACAATATGTTTCAATTTTCAGCCTTTACCTTGAATGAAACAAATGATGCAGATAAATGAAACAATGGTTTATCAGATTTCACAAGTTAACGCTAACTTCTCATTTGCAGCCTCACATGTACGAAATAAGTCTTAAAACTGTGTGTGTGTGTGTGTGTGTGTGTGTGTGTGTGTGTGTGTGTGTGTGTGTGTGTGTGTGTGTGTGTGTGTGTGTGTGTGTGTGTGTGTGTGTGTGTGTGTGTGTGTGTGTGTGTGTGTGTGTGTGTGTGTGTGTGTGTGTGTGTGTGTGTGTGTGTGTGTGTGTGTGTGTGTGTGTGTGTGTGTGTTATTTTGATAACTTGTTGACAGAGTTTAAAGTTAATTACAGACTTGCAATAATTGTAGTTGCCTGAAACTGGGGACAATAAGCCTATGAGTTAAACAGGTTATAAGGTACCGGTATCATTAAGGATAATTTTAAGTTGTTCTGCCTAATCGTATAATTAAATATAGGTTTTAAATTTAAAGAAGACAAAATATGTTTGTTTTATTTTTGTTTAAGTTTGTTATTAGAAACATTAAAAGTATTCCTTTGTAACAAAAAAAGTTATTTCATATAATGTTGTGTTGTTGCAAATTTTTGTTTTTTAAATATAATACATATCAAAAAACGTTAATACGATGCTTTACAGTGACTATACAATGACTATACAGATGTATTTAGTTTTGTTAGGGAGGTCAAAGTGATGGGATGAAGTTTAAATTTTGCTGAGAAATCTATTGTGTTATGGATGGGTTGAGCCGACTATTGTTCAAGCTTAATCTAAACAACACAATGAAAATTTACCCATTTCTTATAGCGTATGGTGTGTTTGTGTGTGTGGGTGTGAAATGCGCAATTTCATTTTACAAGACTTACTGTGTAATCATTTTATTAAAGAACATTACTTCAATAGAATCTGATTCGTAGCTACAATATCGCAATTCAATAGGGGTGGATAGCGGCGATGCCCACTCTGCCGGATGATACAGAACTATTGGTCCGATGTAACAGTTCGTGGTGGTGTGGAAGTACCTGCTGATGGTGCAGGAAAGGCTCGGCATAACTATGCCTGTACCTGGGAGAACCGTCCCCTTGCATCGCCATTTTGTTGTGATGTATCCTAGCCGTTTCTCTGTCCAGTCCTGGGTATCTTTCGTGTTCATCTAGTTCCTGGTATCCGCCACCGCTGGTCGGACAAGACAGTTCGCTGTGGTCCTGATACGAACGACATTTGAATTCCTTGGCGAGTTCGTTTGAATTCTTCCTCCTTTCCTCTTCTAACGCTTCGTACATCGATCTACGCTTCTTCTCGTTGTTTTCAAAGTGAGGACGAGGCGGGTAATGGCGACTTTCCGAACGGTTTAAATGTCTAAACTCCAGCTGGTCTTCTTCGTCTTCGCTGTTCGGCGTTGAGTACCTCTGGTGTCGCGGCGCAGGCCGGGGCACCGAAGTCACTCTTGTCGGACTTCGATAACGTTCTAAAGGTATTGCAGTGTTGTCCTCGGTAAATGGCACTTGTGGGACGTGTCCTCTTTGAAACTTTCCTCTGAATCTGGCGGGCGTATCGTCCGGTGAGCAATCTTCAGGATACGACCGCGGTGCCGGCCGGGGATTAACGTGCACCGGACTGTCGAATCGTTCGTTCCTTCCAGGACTCTGTTCTCGTCTCGGACTAGGGTACCTGCGATGGACGGGCCGGTTACCTCCTCTGTCGTCGCCCGCGTTATGCCGAGAAGGACTAGGATGCACGTTCCGTCGTGAATCGTCCTTTTTGGGCGCGTATTTGCCGTGATGACGGACCGGGTACTCTCCGGAATCTATGGAATTTGTTTTCTCACGTCGTATCAGGTCAGCGGGTTCGTTGTACCTGAACTCGTCCTCGCAGTAGTTAGCTCTGTGCGGTTTGTCTTCGTTGTCGTCGTCGGAGTCCCTACTCCTAGACCAGTTTCTACCCGGGTGGGACCTAACTAAAGGGATTACGGCAGGAGATATCGGTGGTTCGATTGGGTGGCTGTGACGCTTCCTTTCCATGTTCATTTGCATCTTCTCGTGCTTTTCCTGTTCTTCTTGACGCTCTCTTTCCAAAGATAAAAACTTTTCTTTCGCATCATTAAACCTATCGCGAGGCGTTAACGGTCCGCAGAGTTTACCATTGCTAGGCGACGGCGAACGTTGTCGTTCCTCTGCGTTCTTCTTTCTTCGCGGAACTAAACTGGACGGGTTCATGACTGACGCTGATTCGGACTTCAAGCGCTTCTGCGCTTCCTGGACGTCCGGTGCACCGTCCACTGCGGGATGTCGCCTGTGATCCGGGCCGTTGTACATTTCCGGATTGTGGGAGCGCGCTCCGCGGTGGTACGGCTGGAATTCGTGGTCAGGCGGTGGGGATGACTCTACTCCGTTACTGTTCAGCCGACGGCGTCTGTAGAAGAGGTCGGCGTCGGGTGGTAGCGGGCTGCTAGGCGACAGTGGGTTCGAGTCGATTCCGCTGCTGTTGTGACGGCGAGCTCGTGGTAAAGACAACTCCCCTCCGCTCCTCCAGTTTGTCTGTCCCGGTTGAACCAGGAACAGTGAATCCTTGGACGGTTCTGCGTTCCAGTCCTCGTCTGTAACAAAAAGACATCGCGTTACAATGATTACACAGTAATTACAAGCACAAAAATGCATAATAATTATGAAAGTAAGATTATAACGAAAATAACCCCATAGCGTGGATTTTCTTCAGGTAGTTGTTAGCTTCTGAAGCTTAATTGGACTCTAGAATCATGGATCTCTCCTGTTTTCTTTTTCGGGATAAACAATCTTTTCTTCATTGACAAACGCCAAAGAAGTTTTTGACACGATGTGATGTGAAAAAATTCAATTAGGCCTGAAAAATCGCCTACACCAACCATTGGCATAATTATTGCTACTGCTTATGGCAGATATACTGACTTTTTTAAAACAGGCTCCAAAACTCATTGTCCTACTATACAACACAAATCTGTATGTTTAATGTTAGAGCTCCATTAGAAAACGTTTATACGTATATTATTATAAAAAGTGTGCGAGCCCAAGGCTAACCGAAAAATGGTTGACACACTGAAATTTGCTATTTGTGTGACTATTAAAATTCTATCCTCATACGTTCTATTTCATGAATTTCCGTTTCGTATACTTACAATAAACCTCTCATGGAAGAAACATCGGTAATAATAATAATAATAATAATAACCAACATCACACAGTAATATGAGTCCAGTCGAGACTGATACAATCCTGAATGAATAATGCTCTGACACCCCGCGGACCACAGAAAATATTACGCCTAATCACAGCTGCAGATCTCCTTAACACTGGAGAAACCCAAAAGTTTAAAAACTAGTAACAATTTAACGACGAATGTTTATCAAAAACGAGAAAACGGGACTAATAACGTGGAAAGTCGTTCGTAATTCGTGAGAAAACTAATATTTCTTGCTCCGTAATATTATCTTAAATACTGTCGAATCGGGGCCGATATAACTGAGAGTTACCGATCAAATACAGGCGGTACAAAATAGCAAGATTTCAAAATGATCTTTTAGTTTGTTTTGAAACAGGCAGTGAATTGTTTGTTTCAAAGAACGCTATGAGGCAGACTCGATCACATGAACAATACCGAAACAAAAGTAAAACAACAGTGTTTTGATTTTTCAATTTATCGTTACGTCTCGAGATATTAAGTAGGGTTACCTAGGTGAAAAAAGAGGACAACCTGAAAATCTAACAGCATGATCGTTACTTTACGGATCCAAAAAACATTTGACAGTAAAAACATTATACATTATGGATAAGAAGGTATTCATAATCAAGTTAAGCACTTTTACAGAGTTTATACAATGTACAATTTAATTTTTGTGATATAACAAGAAAATCTTTACAGACAAAACATGCAACTATTAGTTAGAAGCGGAACTTACACAGGAAAAGAATATTTGCTATATTTATTTTTAATCATAGCAATAATTAATTTAATGCTAATCAGTCTGAATTGGATTCCAGTCTAAATGTTCAATTGTGTCTTTGTTGTGCCATTGGTATTTATCAGATGAACCAATTCCCATCAAAAGCTTTTTATTTTCTAATAAATAATCATAAAACTGAACACATGAAAGACTTTTAAAGTTGTACAATACACAAATTATACCTTTAACATTTTCTACCATTAACCTAGTTCTCTCTATGGTCCACTGTGCACTGATCAGAGAAAATACCCGTTCTGTAATAGAGTTGTTACTACTACATTTTTCAGTTTTACGGAAAAAGAGGACATTTCCCTGTTTTTTAAAAAATCCTCTCGGACAGGTTTTTAACACTAAAAAAGGAGGACGTGTCCGGGAAAATGGGAACGTATGGTAACCCTATATTAAGTCCAAACGTTTCGATCATTTTGTTTATAAGCCGTAAAAACTTAAGCGCATTAGTTAGTTAGTGAAGTGCTTTCTACCCGAAAAACACTCTTGTTTAAAACCTGTTAGTATACTAACTGTACAAATAATATACTGAAAATACGGAACATAAACTTTCAGCATAGTAAAATATTTTTTATAGAAGTTTTGAATTCCAAAGGCGCGTGCATCGCTCGGTATGTGTGTGTGTAAACTGGTTATATCAAGGTGGGGGTGACCCAGAGCCCAAGGCGATGCCTCTGACCTCGACCATACCTCCTCCTCCGAAAAATATGTCATGGAACCGTGCATGCAGACGATGTCAGAAATTTTAGGAATTCGGAAGGACTACTGCAGCTGCTACTATCACGGATTCGAAAGGAAGACATTAAGCTACACAATATGTTATATATCGCACACTACTTTCAAAATGTTATTGACACGGTGACGCAGAATTTTGGTGCCACTATTAACTGCGGTTGTGATTTAATAGCTGACACAGCAAAATATTTCTGGAGATAACAAAAAAATTACCACCCTGTCTGAATTATGATTCAGAAATGGGGAAGACTAGGAAATACGTAGCGCTCGTACGAGAACTGCACGACTTTAGAATTACTTATCCGAAAATCAAAATTAAGTTTTAATTGTATTTCAAAAAAAAAACACCAATAAATACAGTGTTATTGAAAAATTATTTGTAACCTGCCTACCTGTAACAACAGAAAAGTGTCTCACAGTCCGACTTTCTCGTGTCGCGATTCAAAACTTTTTCATTATCGTAACCAAGCGTTACAAACAATTTCTTGACACAAAGAATACGTTAAAAATTAAGTATTTCGTTGCTTTGCCGACACGTTAAGCTACAAATTGAAGTAAAAACTGTCCGTTTAGGCCTACTTCGACTAGCGGACAGGGTTTTAAGTTTTTACCTCCGCCCTCCGATATTTAATTTTGCTGTATCGTTTATAGATTTGTTTAAATGCTGTACTCTGTATAAAGTGCCTATTATGCTATAATCTTATACACCTATAACAGTATTATAGGCATTAAGTATTACTAATTACTAATTATTTATGTATAAATAACTCGAAAGTTTCTTGCAGGAATTGTTGTATTTATTTAAATATTTAAACTACATATTTAAATTGTTATACAATTAAAAACATGCAAAAAGGTCAAAAAATGAATATTTTGGAAAATCTTAATATTTACAAACACAATAACAATAATTTACTAATTAAAAAACAAACTCAAATAAAAACAAAACAAGATGATCTATTTAAAATTATAAATTTATTAAAATAAATAAAATATAAACATGAAATATTTCAAACATAACAGCTGCTTAAGTAAATAAAGATTACGCAATCAATAATTAAATAGATTATTCGTTAGTTTCTATATCAAAATCGAATTGTTTCGATTATTTGTTAATTAATTTACAAATATCTGTGTAACGTACGTCAGGTGAATTGAAGCGATAAAATAAAACACAACTACTTGCAGAAGAAGTTATATTTAAATATATATAATTATAATATTATTAATTATACTTAATTAAACATTATTATTTATTAGTCTGTTAAAAGTATACTAGAATGTGAGACTTCGTACACCTTCGCGAAACGTGTATTATTAATAAGTATAAGCGATTCAGTTTAGAAACCATGTTACAGGGTCAGGTGCCAGTTACAGGTAAAGCAACTCTGACAGAGTGTTTAGGGGAAAATTGTTTTCAAGTCTGAAATAAAGCGTGGTCATACGAATGCGCTTCGTGGAGAAACTGGTTCAATTTTACGAATGTAAAAAATTAATATTTTAGCGGGATATAAAAACCGATAATATTCGTTTAATTATTTATTTAATGAAGAAAGTTGTGTTAGTGGTTAAAATCACAAGCAGAATTATCACTGTTGCACACATGAGCTCATTTCCGATCTGACGATGAGCTGTGAAGCTTGAAAGCGCTAATCGGAATAATTTTTATATAGTGGTGTGCAACAGTGATAATTCTGCTTGTAATTATTTATTCGTTAATCGAAGACAAAATAAGAGAAACAAATAAATGGATGGAACGATGAACTGGAAGCATTACAAACGTTCGATGGTTAGCAGATATATGTCTAAAATTTTTCATTATGCAAGCAGTATGCCTTACGAGGTATCACACATGTTCGTATAAGATAAAAAGCAATGAACTGAACGGTGTCTGCAAAATCTTATGAGAACCAAAAATTGTATACCAACGTGTGATAGACAGAAATCACGTCAATTCATACCCTGACTGGTGTGCGATTTATATAAAGAAAAGTACATAAGTATACAATTCTGTTCACCGTTTTTTGTCTTAAAATCGAGAACACACTATAGGATATTTTGGGAGAAAAACTGTTTTCAGATCTGAACTAAAGGGTTACAAACCTGCGTTACCATGTGCTGGATAAGTCTTGATTGAAATTCGTGTATTAATTTAGGAAATAATCGCACGGAAAGCTCTACACGAAAGGCACTATTGTCTTTGGGTTTAGAATTTCAGTTATAGCCATTTATATCGGTCATATTTGGACTAGTCAAGAGCGCTGGTAGGAAAAAGCAATCCGGGCCAGTTAGATCTGGAGCAAGTTTAAGGAATGATGGAGTAAGGCTGAAGCAATTAGCACTGACTAAACGAATAGGGCAACTCACAATAAGGGTTAAGTAAAACTTTATTTTTAACGATGGAAGGTTTAACGAGAATCGGTCAATAAGTGTAACACAACTTTTACACTATTTATGTCGACGTTTCGACAATATTTATTGTCGTCATCAGGACAATTGTTGTTGAGCTGTTGACACAAATAATGTAAAATAACACTTCTCGGATTCATATTTAGAGAAAAAACATTTTGTTATTCTCGCTAGGTACAGTGGTTGCTACACAGAGGTTACAATAGTGAACCTCACAAAAAATGTAAAAAAAGTCACGTCTGAATTCGCTTTAGTCCATTCTTGTTATTTGCCATTCTTATTATTCCAAATTAAAAAACGGGTGTACAGTTCCGTATATTTCTTTAGAGAACGTTTCATCTTCATAACATCTTTGACCTTTATTTTGTTGATTTAGGCCTTCGTACTGAACTGACCGTCGTAGAGTTTATCACGTGGCAAGTTAAAATCGTTTACACTAAGGCAGGCCCGGATCCAGGCAGGGGCGAACCGTGCCTTCGCCCAGGGCGGCAGATTCCGGGATGTTAAGTTTTGAAATTGAGGGAAAAAATAAAATTATTCCCTTAATTTCATCACAATATGTAAGAATTACTTTATTCTTGGATTTCGTTGTCCATGACGTGTCCGTTACTTAACTAAATATCACTATAATATTGACGACTCGGAACACAAAGTTTTTTATAAGTAAAAACGTAAAGTTTTACCTTACAGCCTAAACCGGCTTTCACCTATAGAAGGCATCATCAGAGGCTCTGATGAAGCCTTCTATAGGTGAAAGCCGGTTTAGGCTGTAAGGTAAAACTTTACGTTTTTACTTATAAAAAACTTTGTGTTCCGAGTCGTCAATATTATAGTGATATTTAATTACTTTATGTATAAAGTCAGCGGAGTTTCAACGAAACTCACGAAGAGTAACGAATAAAGTAACGAAGAGTCAAAAACTCGTGAACGAGAGAACGTAAACCTGAAATGAGTGCTTGTATTGTATTGTATTGTATTGTATTGTATTGTATTGTATTGTATTGTATTGTATTGTATTGTATTGTCTCACTATTCCTTGTATTGTCTCTACAACTTTTATTGCAGCCGTTCCCCGCATCGTAAACGCGAAAAAGTTCTAGTTATTTGATAAACACAAAAATGCAAACATTCCTAGTCGTCATTTGAAGGCATTCACCGTATCTTTAGAGTAGGTCTAGTGTGCATGAATGTGTTCAGAGTTAAAATAGGGAGGGGTCACTAATAAATACTACACAGGGCGGCAGAAACGCTGGGGCTGGCCCTGCACTAAGGTTTCGTAAATGGTCCACTGAAAGATATTCTCAGTCACATCACAAGAAATGAAGTTTTACTTATTGTGTGTTATTATCGCACAACACAAATGAATAATATTAAACAGACTGACCACACTAAAAATGTATGCCATAAAGACAAATATGTTAAATTTCACCCGTTAACCAATCGGAATACTTCCACGGGATAGTGCAATAAAGCTGTGCACACAATAGCAAGAACGCCAGCCACGGCGGCAGTTATTCCCTTCTTCCACTCAACCAGGACGTTTTGAGTGGCTGGAAATGTTAGCAACATTACCTTTTTCGGCCCACTCTTTGCGCCTGTCGTTGGTGAATAAAATTAGGCTATCTCAGTTTAATTTATCAAAATAGTGTAGTTATTCCCTTTGTCCACACACTAGTTCAACTGATGTATTGTTGCGACGGTCTACTTGGTACAGTGGAAAGCAAAATACAAGACACCAATTAAGTCACCAATCACCAGCTTTAATTATCACAGTTAAACAGTTCGTAATTAACAACACTGTCTCTTACAAGAAATAAGATAAAAATTGTTCACACGCAATAAAATGTCAACTAATATAAAACACAATTGTATTTCAGTTATACCGCCCGATTATAAAACACAACACTTCAATAATAACCACTTGAACGTACACAATAATATATCGCAACTACAACTGAAACTAAGGCCGCTGCCGCCTTGTATTTATACCCCCGCTCACAGACCAGAACATTCCAAACTACGCGTTATCTCTAAATACGACGTAATTAATTGCGGCCTTGACACAGTCAGCGCGGCTTCTGGCACAGTCTAGCTAATGCGTCGAGAATCACGTACGCCACACGCATTACATTCCGGATCCCTCTGGAACAGTCGATAAACACGTAGACTGTTCTGTGATGTCGTAACAGTATTGTATAATTTGTAAAAAGAAACTACTGATCTTCCATTTACGTACCATATTCAGGGGGTTTGTGATGCAGACCGCGTTACTGAGGGGGGTTGACAAAAAACTTTAGGAAAATATGAAAAATTAAAACTACGTTGCGATTACAACTTTGAGGTTGACGATGAGCCTGAAAGTCAAAAAGAAAATGAACCTGAACAAATTAAGAGTTTTTGGGTCACACAGAGTTTTTTGAAGCCTTATAGGTGCTTGACTAATTTTTTGGGGTTTTAAGAGACTGAAAGTTGTTTATGCAACTTTGCTATCTTTGGCCGCAACCAGTTGTTCGGCTGAAAGACATATGAGCCGACTTAAAATAATAAAAAAACAGGCTCTGGTCTGCAATGGGAGATGCATGGCTTTCGAACCTTATGCTTCTAGCTTCAGAGAAAGTCTTATTAGAGTTGATTCCTAATGAAGAAATAATTGAACCCTTTTGTTCATTGTTATAACAGAGGAAAAAGTTACTGTGCCGAATATAAGCCAAAGCGACTAGGACTTCATCAAACCATTATATTTTAATATTTCTTCTTTACAATACGCTTTGTTGATATTTTGTTCCTTTGCTTTGAAATATGTCTTACACGTATTAATTTCATTAGGTTTTTTATTTAATTATTTGTTTAATTTCAATGAGAATTTATTTACAAACTGTACTATTTTTAGCTTTAGCTTGTTTGCAATAAAACGCTTATTGCAATGACATTTTCTTTTAATTTTAGATACCTTTCCTTTGGGGGGGGGGTATTCATCAAGTTTGGGGAGTGAGTCATCAAGTTTAGGGCGGTGGGCACCCCTGCTTGCTATATTTACGTAATTTGTACTGTAGATTTACAATCCGACTGCGTAGAATATTTTACTGATCGGACTATGGCTTTCTTTACGGTTAACCGTGTTTCAATAGATGCTACGAGAAGAGAGAAAAAGTGGTATTGTCTTTCGAAAACTCGTCTCTACACCTGTTACAACCGTGTAACAGTTTGTGGTATTGACTTTAACATAACCTTTTCGTTTCTTCTTGTAAACAGACACACACATACACTGAATATAAAAGAAAGAACTCTCTCAATCAGTAAGGTAGCATATTTGAATATTTTAATATTCAGTGCCACTTCTCCAGTAGATTTGTCTTCCTCAGAAGCATATGTCAGATAGAGGTGTAAGTAGGTAAGCGTGTCGAAGATACGTACTTATAAAAGCGCGCGCGCGCGCTCTCTCTCTCTCTCTCTCTCTCTCTCTCTCTCACACACACACACACACACACACACACACACGGGGGGGGGCAACCATTCAAGAAACACGGTTTTAAATGTTTTGAATGGTGCTAGTCGTTCAATAATACGAAATAGTAATTTCATACGTTTTAAAAACAGGATAAATTATTACGGGTACAGTATCAGTATTAATTGATTTGTTTTTAATAATCAGAGAATTATGTAACACACACACACACACACACACACACACACACACACACACACAAACGTGTTTTTCTAACGAGCGAGACGAGGCGCGTTCCCAGTTTTAATTCGACCGTTTCTTGTTTGTCCGTCTGCCTTCGGTTTGGGTTATGTCGTACGATAAATTTTGAATGCATAACCGATTTCCGTAAAACTTAGCTTGCGTATCCATACTATTGCCCCTCAGACGCCTATCGTTTTAGAGATTAATCGCCCGAAAAATACGGCGATAGGGGGCAAAAATGTAAAGGGTAAACATTTTTTTTTAATCGCAAAAATCAATGTGAGATATCAAATTAATGAAAACTATAATCCCAACTGACCGATACAGATAGGGCGACGTTACAGCAGCTTTGCCTTTCGAATTTACTTAATTTTTTTTTATTTAACCAACTTTTATTAGTGGAATTTTTGTATATAACACCGCTGATTGCACTGAGTGACTCCCAATAAGTGTGTTCGCTCATATAAATCAAGGTCGGAATAAAAGTTGAGACTTAATTGATGAGCTGAAACTCTGGGAAGTGCATAGGGGAGACGCTCTAGCCCACCCCAAAATGTTTGCTCATGAACGCGTAAAATAATCAAGGAATAGACATAGTATACAAAATATTCGAATGATGTACCTGTACTTCTAGTCTTAGACGGATGAAGCCATTTTTAATAAACACAACATCTGGATGTAGATCGTACGAGCTTACTTTCATTTAAGCGACGATGAAAGATAAATTTGCCAGTGTAATAAAGAAAATCAGACTTTGTCTTATAAATGAAAACATTGTATATTGTTTTCTGGTTCCTCATTAAATAAATTTGTGTTGTCTAACATGTACGTTATTTGTTTTTTTGTTATTAACTTCATCATCATCATCATCATCATCATCATCATCATCATCATCACCACTCCAAGGACTAGGTCTTAGACCTGTTCCGGAACCCATCTCCTTCTCGGTCTACCGACATCTCTCTTCCCAGTAGGTTGATAACCCAAGGCAGCCAAAGGTAGACGGCATGCGATTCAACAGTACCTACACGTTGGTGGGCCGAGCAATCCCCACTCCAAGATTGTGGTAGCCAATAACGAGAGATGGGGTTCTGTCAGGGCAGCTTGGGGGTATCCTGGGTCCTGGCCTGGCAGGATGGTGCATATCGGCAGCAGTTGTGCATCTAGTGTGGAGGCGGAGGAGCCTACAGTAAGCCAACGGCTGCACACATGGGCTAAGTTAGTTAGTCTACTGTGATCGGGCAGAGAGAGCTCCTCAGCTGAGGTGAAAGCAACTCTCTAGGGGAAGAGCAGCCCGAAATCAAAGAAAGTTCTTGGTCCTCCAGGTTGGGGGTTTTACAGCAGGCCAATAACCTGTTTAAATAAAAATATATGTACTTATAGAACTCATACAAGGCTCGGAGATCGGATATTATTAACTTAATCACTTAATTGAACTCATAAATGAAAATACGCGCGCGCGCACACCAACACACTCACACACGGGATGTTTTGCTACACGTAGGCCTAAGTGTTTTGGATATGAGAATCACTCGAACAATATGAGAAATACTCGAATTAGCAATGGTCGGTTGTACTTGGAAAGAATTATGGTATCTTACTTTTAATAATTTACTTTACTAAAGTCAATTTTAGTGTACAATTAAATACGAATTTGGAGTGTATAGGCAGTTCATATATTAGAGTGGTTTTGATGGCCTGTGTATACAATAATGTAACGGCAAATCTCCCTTACCGGGAATTTTCCCTTCAACACGGTTCCTTCTCAGAATTTACATCGTTTACTTCTTACCCTACACTGCCTCATTCAGTCACATTTTTCACTTTTACTCCAGAACATATGAGGAAAAGATTACGAGCCATGGAAATGGGATACTGGAGAATGTGGTGTAGGCTTACATTGCTGGGTAGGGTTAAAAAAAAATAAATAAAGAGAAAGAATGAATATATGTACCCGTTTAAATGACACAATTGATGCAAAATGATTAAGATGGTAAGAGCACGTTTGCCGTATGGGAATGATAGATGGCCGAATAAATTACTGGAATTGATCCCTCCAGAAAGAAGAAAAAGAGGGAGGCAGCGAAAGACTTGGACAGAGGCGTAAGGAATGCAATGGCACAGAGAAGTCTCAAGCATGATGACTGGAAAGATCGTAAAGATTGGAAGCTAGGATGCGAAAAACGACTTGAAATGTTGTTCGAAAATCGCAAATACATATACTTTTCCTACAAAGCGGATCGGCTGACGTGGAGATATGATTACTATTATCAGGATAGTCCGAGATATGATATGGTACACATATGTTGCGTGTGTAACTGTGTAACAAACATGTGTCTTGTATCTGGACAAAACATCCTCTGTTTCCGATAAAAACGTTGCAACATTTTTACAGACATTTAAGAAAAGACGTTATTGTTGTATATCCAACAGCGATGCCGCCTGGGACAGTAATAAGCTGTCCCAAAACTGAGCTTTTAAAGTTACTCCACTTTAATTTCTTTTAGGTACTGTTTAAAAAACAGCTAATTTCGCTAATGAACAAATTTATCAAGATCAGGCACCAATAACGGATTCACTTAATATCGAAAATCAGAAAAAATGTTAATAACTACAGAAGCTTCACAGACCAGTCAAGCTGGCTGTTAATTTCAAGGTCCAGAGTTCGAATCGCAGCACCATAAAATCGAGGTGCGTTTTCCAGATCTAAATAGACTCAGCTTGTGGAAACGAGTAGGTGGGATCACATCACACCTGGCAGAAACGAACCTGGCAACTAGGGCACGATAGTAGAATCGAACCTGGCAACCAAGCGCCCGACAATAGAAACGAACCTGGCAACCAGCGCCCGACAGTAGAAACGGACCTGGCAACTAGCGCCCGACAGTAGAAACGAACCTAGCAACCAGGGCACGACAGTAGAAACGGACCTGGCAACCAGCGCCCGACAGTAGAAATGAACATAGCAACCAGGGTACGACAGTAGAAACGAACCTGGCAACCAGCGCCCGACAGTAGAAACGAACCTGGCAACCAGCGCCCGACAGTAGAAACGAACCTGGAAACCAGGTTCTCCATTCAACACCTTCTTTAACCGGTCCATAAACACGTCTTACAATCCTTCTTTCAAACTTTAGTGTTTGTTGTTCCTTTTTTGTCAATGTCCATTTCTCGCCTCTATAAGTAGCTATCGGTTTGATAAGTGTCTTATATATTTTTATTTTTGTGTTTCGACTAATGGATTTGCTTCTCGATAGTCTACTGTTAGCATTACATATCCTATTTCCAATCTGTATCCTGTCATGTACCGTCGTGTTTATGGACCCCTCATTACCTATCATCTTACCCAGGTATCTGAACTTATTATCTGCATCAAATAAATTACTCTCTATGCATAGATTGTACAGATTTCTTCTATTTTTTCTGGTGCAGAAATTAGCTTGTATTTAGTTTTGCATGTGGTATCTTGGGGTTTATTAAATAAACTTACATGGTATTGTGTATAAGAATACGTTATTTTAAAACAGGAGAAAATTAGACTGAATGGATTACGATATTTTCTTAAATAATATACCCGAAACAGTCGATGTGTTGTTAAACTGGCAGAACTCTGAATTGTGAAACGGGGGATCTGAAATGGGAGCCACCACGAAAAGAGAATTTCACACTGAAAAAGAGAAAATAAGCACCGCCTCCGGATTACTTGCTAACACCAACAAGTGTGTAAGGCTAGACCTACATTGGATGCAGAAGTCTTCCGATCCGATCAGGCACGGTTACCTGACCAAATTTCTCTCGGCAGATGACATCCAGATTGATGACAGACGTTTCCTGGCAGTTTGCTGCCACCACGTTTCAGTGATTCAACGAAGTTCTCATTTCGAACGTCATGAGTGACTCGGAGGACGATTTGGTTTTTTTTCTCCTACTAGACTCTCTTGAAGCAGTATAACACAAGAACGTGGATTCATGATTCCAACAAAGACAGAAATGACAGTAAGTTTTACACAACTAGTTGGCCAATGAAACATTATCCAGATAAATATAAAGATTATTATAGGATATGGACTGAAACTTTTGATTGCATTCTCGAAGTGTGATCTTGAAAAACATTCTAATTTCAGAGATTGTATAAGTTCGGAAGGAGTAGCGTGGCATCCATGTAACCGCTGTTGCCAGCGGCAATAGTACTGGAAATAAGAGAAAATAATATTAATTATATCACAGAACAAATACTTTAGCTAGTGAATAATTTGAAATCCTAACAATATTAGTAGGGAAACTTGAAGAAAAGTTCGTAGAATTGATTTTGAACTGCTGGGTACTTGCACCGTCTTGTGTTGCCGGCTCAGACATCGGCAATGTTTTACTGTGTGTGGTCATTGACCTCGTAGTAGTTGTCACTGTACAAACTGTGGAGAGAGGGGGACATTCGTCCACCCAATTTGTTGCCGCTGTATAAACCGGCAAAACACTCAGTTAGCAGCTATGTTCGTTTTCGGAACCAACGTGCAGCAGTTACTACCTACCTATTTGTGGTTTGTTTGTTTAGTTATGTGTTTCTCTGATTGTCTTTATTATTTTTAATTCGATTATTTGTGTTCTGTTTTATTCTGTTAAGTATATGGGAGTCAGGTCCTGCTGAACCGGGACCCTCTTCTTCTGCCAGCGAATGATAGAAAATACTCTAAAAAAATATTTTGGCCTTAAAAAGAACACTTGGTACTAGAAAATTTTCGAATTACTTTTTATGTTAAGTTTTAGGCCTATCACAACCGGCAACAGGTGTTATGTATCCACGCCACGCCACTGTTCGGAAGAAAGCTCACAGTTACTTTAATGTAAGTTCAACTTATATTTTAAACCACTAAAAGAACGAACCATAGACAAACGAGCTTGAGTGTAATATTTTCTTTATTTAAAAAATTTTAAATTACTGAACTACTGCCAGGCATAAAGCGAGCGTGTAAGGTACTGTTCTCATTACCACCGACGATATAACAGTAATTAAAATAATTTTCGTGCCATTAAATATTTAAATTGATAGCATTTTTGTTATGCGAGTAAAGGCAGTTGTAATTGTTTCCTGTGCAATTGTGTTAGATAAACGTGGGAAGTGGAAAACCTGTTTCTTGTTCACTTGCAAACGAGGCGCGGCCAGGCGGAAGCCGGAGCCACATAGCATTCTTGTACACAGAAACATTTGTGTCCGCAACTCCGTACCGAATTCGTGTCGCTGGTTTTCAAAAACCGAATAAACGCCAGTCCTTTTGGTCATAGCCTCGAAAGCAGGGGCGGATCCAGCAAGTAATTTGGGGGAAGGGAGGATTGATTTCGGGAGGGGGAAACTATGGAAAGTAGGACTATTCTTTAAAGGGCTAAAGCGTAAATGATAGGAATGAGTGAATCTAGAAATACAGTTTGTTACTACTATCAACACAAGTTTGTTGATGTACAAATATAAAATCATATCCGTGTTTCTCGGCTCTTTTAATAATATTTACTGACAGTTTAAAGTACACACTACTATAGCGCGCGCGCACACACACACACACAAAACTGTTTCTAAACCAAAATTAACATGACGGTAAGGTAAAGAACCGTCATTAAAGTAAAAACTTTAAGTAAGGTTTAAAGTAATTGTACAGCAAAACCATGAACCCACATAACGTAATATGAATTTTATTATTATCATACTCACAATCACAAAATCATTCCACAATCACAAAACGACGGAAAGAATTTCGTCTGAAGTGAAAATTGGGGGGGGGGAGTGTAGCTGTAAGAATGATATCAGTCACAACCGAAATGGTACAATCAACAACATGCTTGTTCAGGTACTGCTGACGGCATTGCCATTATTTCAAAAAATAAAGTTTCTTTACAGTCAGTAACACAAGAACTGTTACGAAGCCCAGAAACGTTCGAAATTGAAATCAGTTGCTCCAAAACAAAGTATACGAGGACAAGTTAGCGTAACTATCCTCTACAACAATTACATGTGGATGAATCTATTTTTAATGAAAGACAGGAGTTTCAATATTTGGGATCGATGATAATTGTACAAAATGACACAAATGCTAAGATTTTGGCACGTAATAGAAGTTATTACGCTTTGCAGCCTCTGCTCAGCAATAAACATGTCTCAAAAAAAAAAAACGAAAGAAATTATTTACAAAACGATACTGAAGCCAGTCTTTATGTATGTCTCGTAGAGACAGGACCGGATTAGAATCGCATGGTGCCCTATGCTGCCATCAGAGTGGTGTCCCCCCCCCCGATTCAAAATTCAACCATTTATCCATTATTATACACTGATAAATGGCATACACAATTTCGAAAATTAACCACTATTTTATTAAACTCTCAAACAACAAATAATTAGCTAAATAGTGATTACAATGAGGATAGTAGTAGGCCTACTTAAGCTTTAAAAATACTAATCAATCCATTTCTATCTTGATGTTATCTTAATGAAGTGTTGTATAATTCGTTTTAAATCGAGCGATTCAAGTACCTCCCTTTCAATATTCAAGCTTGCTAACGAAGATAATCTGTCATATCCCGTAGTTGCACTCAATATATCTTTAATGCGTTTTAATACAGAAAATGATCTTTCAGATTAGCAGTTAGCTATTGGAATCGTCAAAAGCAGACGATAAGCAATGTGTATATTTGTAAATACAGTACATAAATCATTTTACAATCAATAATCCAGTTTAATACTTTGAGTAGACAATCTGTAGTATCATAGAATACATCACCTTCATTCGAACGATTTGAAAAACGTCTTTCATGCAATTTTACTCGTGATCAATTCTATTAGAAGATCGTTATTTAAATCGTTTGAGTAAATTTCTATAAGAGCTTTTGCTTTATTTTCCAAATCGAAACTCTCCATAGTTCATAACTGCGTAAGAAAACCAAACAATTCTGTAAGCTTTGCTTCGCTTAGTCATTCAGCTGGATGGTGCCCCCTCCGACAGCTGAGGTACTGGTGCCGGTGCTGCAGCATAGCGTAGCTTTATGGATAATCCGCCACTGCGTAGAGATCGCAATGTCGAGCAATCAAGAAAAGTATTAACTGGAAGATTACTTATCCAGGATAACTGGAGGATTAGGAACAACCAATAATTAGTAAATCTATAATAATGACTCTGAAATGGTGATAAGTATTAAATGCAAAAGGATTAAGTGGCTTGGGCATGTTCAAACGATGGAGGGCGGAAGAGTCGCGAAAAAGGTTTTTGCTGAGCAACCTACTGAGAGACACCTGAGAGGAAGGCCACGAATAAGACGGTTGGATAAGCTGGACAGCGAGTGGAAGTCAGAAGGCACACGACGAAATAGTGGATATCCGTTGTTGGGGAGGAATGAATGAACGAAAATCAAATAACGGAGCCAAAAAGTAATCGTTAGTCTGTGTTCAATAATATTGTAGTTAAAACGTAACGTACAATGTCAGTAAACGAGGGCAACGGCCACACTGCTGACACACTTGTGGAGTTAAAACCCTAGAGGCAGGCAGGAAGACGTTACAGCTGATGTCGAAACATAAATATGAGTAAGAACAATGTACAGCCAACGCTACCGAAAATACAGTGGGCTGTGGAAACTTACAAGGACACATACTCTGAACGCGCGCGCGCGCGCGTGTGTGGTATTTACGTATCGATAATTATCGACTTGAGTACGATACCTACGACGGCTTGCTTTACGATTCCTAGCTGCACTAAGCGGATGTGACATACAATGTTTTCATTCAGTAAATATCAGTCGTTGGCGTTCCTCTTACGAAGGAAGTTTGAAATTAATTTAATGAGATAAATGTTAAATTACCGTTGATAAAGGTTGTTGTTGCTCGCGCAGATGGAGAGAAAGTTAACTCCACAGCAAACAAACAAGACGCTGCGTTTAACGATTTTACACTTCATTCAATACGAAGTGCATACGGCTCTGTACAGGGTTGCCAACTTTTGTCTGCATAATTTAGTATTATTCGGGAAAGTGTATACTATGTACACTACATTGAACAAACAATTATAATCCCTCGGCGGTCCAGGAGTTATGCAGGGTAGGCTGCCTTCAGGGGCGGATTAGAAGCGGGTGGTGCCCTATGCTGCCATCAGTCTGGTGCCCCCCCGCGATTCAAAATTAAACATTTTATCCATTATTTACACTGATAAATGGCATACACAATTTCGAAAGTTAACAATTATTTTTTTAAATACTCAAGTTAAAACAAATATTTAGCAAAATAATGATCACAATGAGCACAGCAGTACTTAAGCTTAGAAAATACTAATAGATCCTTCTTTTTATTCTGCCTTAACGAAGTCTTGTATAATTTCTTCTAAATCGAGCGATTCAAGTATCTTGCTTTCAATATTCACCTTGCTAACGAAGATAGTCTCTCATCTCTCATAGGTGAAGTCAAAATGTCTTTGATGTGTTTTAATACAGAAAATTAACAATTAGATTCACAGTTAGTTATTGGAATCGTCAAAAGCAGACGATAAGCAACGTATATATTCGGAAATACATCAATAATTTTAGAATCAATAATCCAGTTTAATACTTTGAGCGGACAAATTGTAGTAGCGTGGAATCTATCATCTTCATTCGAACGATTTGGAAAAACGTGATTTTCCAACTCGACACTCTTCATGGTTAATAACTGCGTAAGAAAACCAAACAATTGCGTAATGTGATCATAAGCTATGCTTCGCTTAGTCAAGTCAGCTGGATGGTGCCCTCTCTGACAGCTGAGGTCCTGGTGCCTGGTGCTGCAGCATACCCTAGCGTTATGGATAATCCGACACTGGCTGCCTTGTGTGAAGCTGAAGCGTTGGGTAGACTCCAGCTGCCCATCACAGCTCACACGAACTGCTTCCGATCCATGCCACACTCGAACTGAGATACATGCTCCCCCTCGGCGAACACTCAGTTGACAAAAACATGCGGACATTACATTCATTAAGAGAATTATCACTGTTGCACACCACTATAGAAAAATTATTCGGAATAATTTTTCTATAGTGGTGTGCAACAGTGAAAATTCTGTTTGTGATTATAACCACTAACACAACTTTCTTAATTAAATTACATTCATTGCTGGTTACTGTGTTATTGTAATAACATAATAACATCTTTATGTTAGAATAATAATTGTTATTGCTCTATGTTAACTGAGGCTGAGGCTTTGTGAATTCTTCTTCTTATCTGGCGTTACAGCCTTTGGTGGGGTTCAACAATACTCCTCCATGCTTCCCTGTTCTCCGCCCTTCCTCTCCGCCCGTTAATTCCCATGCTAGCAAGATCTTCTTTTACGCCGTCCAACAATCTCATCCTCTACGTCTAGTAGTATATTATAGCCAAAAACGCGAAAAAAAAGGAAAAGAAAGAAGAAGCAGGTGTCATATTTTGAAATGACAGTGATGTATACGAGAGGAAGTTAGCACAAAGGCGTGTGAAATCCTTCAACGTCGACAGGCATGTTTACGGACATATCATAAATCCAACAGAGCAGCTGGTCACTTGAAGAAATTCGGGCTTGTTCTAGCTAAATGCATAGAACAACGCCAGAGAAAGAGTCACGATTGTAATACTGAGAAAGATACAATAAGGGTGACTGAACTAATTGTAAGAAGGGAAGGAGGAGCAGAGTTGAATAAATTACTCAACGGTATAGCTGGAAGTGTTCTAGCTAAATGCATGAAAAACACCAGAGATAAGTATGAATGGGACGTACCCAGAAGAATACAACGAAGGTGATTGAACCAATTAACGAGGCAGCTGGAGGCTTAGCGAGACTAAGGGTTGTTCTGGTGGAAAGGCGTAGAAAAAACACCAAAAAAGAGTACAATTACGACGTACTAGGAACGCCACAAGTAGAGGTGAATAAACTAACCAACTCTGCAGCTGGACACTAGGAGACAATTAAGGAATTGTTCTGGCCAGAGACTATAGAAAAACGTCAGAGAGAGGGTTACGAGATCAATACCGAGAAAACTATAACAGAGGTTGGTGAACTCATTAACAAGTGCAGCTGGCAGCTAGGAGGGAACACAAGGAGGTTCTGTCTAAATGGGATATAGAAAAAACGACAGAAAGATTTACGAGCGTGAAATCGGACTTACCGTAGCAGGAGGGTTGGACCAGGAGAAGGAATTAAGGTAGGGTATGAAGATGACCTATCAGAAACAGCTTTCAATGTAGACGGGTTTCCAGGAGTAAATTTTCCCAGAAGAAAGGAACTTAGAACCAATGGAAACGAAGCAGGATGACGAAAAGAGACTTAGTGGGAATTCGGTGTATTGACTATATAAAATAAACCGAAAGCGCGATCGTGGAGGTAAGTAAATTAGTAAATTTTTGGAGAGTCGGTAGTAACGTATCGATGGAGTCCGTCATAATTTCCGTGGAGTCTTGACTTAAACATTTAAGAGTTTTTATTTAAATTCGGAAGTAGTCGGTGGTGAAAGGTGGCTTTATAAAAATGGTGACTTTATAAAAACTGTAGAAACTGTGAAAATAATAAAAAATATATTCTTGTTTACTAAAAAAATATAAAATATTATTTATTTATAGTCTTTAAATAAACAAGAACAATAAACAATAAATAATCTTTATAAACAATACTAATGTAAATGATTATATATATATATTTTTTTTTCTATGGGCTTCTGTGATGTTTGAACCCCTCTCGCCACCCAATTTTTTGTGTAATCAATCTCAAAAACATTAGGGTTCTGAGAAGTAAAAGTCTGGACACGCATGCTACAATCGGTTGATGCGTTATCGTGAGATATAACCCAAATAGACAGACGGTCGAGTAAAACGGAGAACTCTTTCGCCCTTTCAATTATCGTAACCTCCCTTAGGATTTGCCACGTCATAACCTTTCATTGCTAATATAGGAAGTAGCCGAGACAATAAAGGCATTATAGCGTTGCAGAAACTGTCATCATCATTTTCTTCACTCGTTCATCATTTATTTTGTACTCTGTATTGATACTGTTATACGCTCACAGTGAAATATCTTGTGAACGTCCATTACAAACCTTTATACAGATGAAGAGCTGCTCCCGATCACCTGAAGCCATACAGAGTCACAGAATGGTGAGCTCTTCGTCTAATATACTTAAAGAGCTCTTCGCCCCCCTCCCAAACTTGAAGCAACAACATGACCCTCTATTCCACAAACAACCTTTTTCCTGACCTAGACACCTTCCTTCATAAACTAAACCGTCGGGACGGCCAGAATGCAAGACTTCGTCCTCCGTCCATACCGAAGCAACAGACCGACAAGAAACACCCAAAGACCTACATTTCTCATAATCGCCTGTTGGTGGTACTTGCGAATACACCCCCTCCCCCCACAAGACAACAGGTAGCCAACACAACAATCCGACATTGTAAACCACAAACTGCTGGTCAACCGTATTCCAGTCTCCCGCTCCACTAACTAGTCCTCCGCTGTACCCTTGATCCAAGCTGCACACGTCCCTTCTATACCGCTTCTACACCCCTTACCCCATAGGCAGTCTCACTACACAACACACACATATGTAAACACGTTCACACTCTTTCCTCTTCTTCTCGGTGCCTCCACCTTCTGCACTATCGGATCGTTTTCTCCACAGACTGAAGGTCCCAAACATCCAGAGACACGTCCAACCGGACAAGTCTCAAATAGCACAAAAGAAAAAATGATGAGCACAAATAATTACCGTGTACCAGAGTGACAGCCAAACGATATGACGGAACAACGCTGAACCAACCAAGTGTTCCGAACGAAAAGTTGGAAAGTTGTAGTAAAATCGGTGGCGACAACGAACAGTATACGACGGTTTCAAGACGCGAGGATAACCAAGCAAACTGTGTTTTTAGGAGACGATTCGGGCACGTGGGAAAGCAGAGAACAATACACAAGGTCGTTATCGCAGACTAAAACAAACGCGTGTTTCTGTAAGTAGAACGGTTCGCAGTTTATGGTATAACAATTACTGTTAGCCTCTGATCATTACCGAGACTTTTGTTGACTGATTCAACAATACGTTGTAGTGATTACACTGAACTGAATAATGGCGTCAGATGAACCAGTTTCAAACGTTTCTACGCCAAAAACAACTCCGGAATTACTATTTCTTTATTTCTCTTTACTTAAGCAGAGTGTTGGGGGAGGAAAGGAACCTATTTCACGAGGTGGCTTTACAGCTGAAAATAATATGTTGTTTGCCCTGAAATATTGAAAAACAAAAGTCCCAGAACAGTATCTCTGGTAGTTTTCGAGAAAATTGCTGAAAATTTCAAAAAAGTTGGACCCGAAAAACAAAATTTTCACGTCTCACTTTCGATAAGTTTCTTAAAATGCTAACAAACAAAGAAACGTTTCGAATAAAGTCTGCATAATTACTGACAAAATCCATGTTAATAACGTCAGTGAAAAAAACACGTTTCATAAATTCGACATTAATAAAAAACAAAACTTCGCAGAAAACGCTGAATGAAACAAAATTATCAGCTGTTTCGTCTACAAAACAGCTGATGATTATGAAACATTTCAAATTAAATTTTGTTACTTTTAACGATACGTTAGCATCACTGACCAAATGAATCGAGATCTGATCTGAATGTGACCAATTGTTGTCCTGTGCACTCGCAGTCACTAATTTGTGATCTGCCAAATATTTTTCGCAGGTCTATCCAGTGGTGTATCTAGAATTTGGCCTTGGGGGGGGGGGGTCAGGGTTCAGGTCGGCTTCGTATAAAAGAAAAAACAAGACTAATCAACATTACTATCTTCAAAGTGACTGAAATGAATCCCATTAAAGTAAACGCTAATAACACAATTTATATACGCGTTATTGAAACATTGTTTACAAGATAGGCTACTTATTGACTGATTTCATTTTCCTGTATTTCATATTTCAGACGTATACCTGTGTACTAAACCTGTTTGTATATTTGAAAAAAAGTTACTACTATATTAATAATATCTTCAAATAAATACGCTGCAAGTAGGTTTATTTTAACCTGACGCACGTTTCACAGAAATTATTCTGTATCTTCAGAGGTTTGTTTGAATTGTAATCGAATGTTTCGCTTACAATACAGCTAACGAATAATCGAATTTACTTCGATTCTATTTTCGATTGTTTTAATGTTTATGTAGTAGCTATTTATTATATATTTAAGGTTTATTCTATTATTTTACTAAATGCATGATTTTAAATAAATCGTCTTGTTTTGTTTTTATTTGTATTTGTGCTTTAATTAGTAGATTATTATTATTGTGTTTGTAAATATTCAGATTTTCCCAGATATTCATTTTGTTGCCTTTTTGTACGTTTTGAATTAATTTGACGTTTTGAATGTCTGAAAATTTATGTTTATTGTTTAAACAGTGTGTGGCTAAATTAGATTTGTAAATATTAGGTTTTAAAAACGTATTGCCATGTTGAATGAATGTCTCGGTCAGTTTTTTCTTCGTCTGGCCTACGTAACATTTATTGCAATCTGGACATTCTATTTTGTAAACTCCATTTTCATTGTGAATGTTGAAATTATTTTTAGGTTTTATTTCATTAAACACAATGTTATTTGTGTCATAAGTTATTTTTAAGTTTGTATCTTTAAATAGTTTGCTTACTTTACGAGTTATGTTTCCGTGATAAGTAAAGTTGACATATTTTATATTATCATTAGTGGAAGGATTTTTACACGAAATTTTGTATGTTTTGTTTAATGAGTTTATATTTTATTTTATTTTCTAATTTATTGATTTTGTATCCATTGACTATTGCTATTTGTTTGATAATATTTCTTTCATTGTTTCTTTCTTGTTCATTTAATTGGATTCTATACATACGGTATAGTAATAAATTAAGGAACAAATATAAAAAAACAAAACAAGACGATTTATTTAAAATCATACATTTATTAGAATAATAGAATAAACATTAAATATATATAATAAATAGCTACTACATAAACATTAAAACAATCGAAGTAAATTCGATTATCCGTTAGCTGTAATGTAAGTGAAACATTCAATTACAATTCAAACAAACCTCTGAAGTACAGAATAATTTCTGTGAAACGTGCGTCAGGTGAAAATAAACCTACTTGCAGTGTATTTATTTGAAGCTATTACATGAGAGACCTTCAGGAAACTCAACGAGTTACTTACAAATGAATATTACTATATTAGTGTATACGGCTGAAAAAAATAATAAAACAGTCTAACAATTGAGAGATTAAGAAAATTCAACTTTTTCGACCCTTTGGGCCTTTCGTAACCCACCCACCGTAAATACGCCTCTGGGTCTATCTACAGAAGCAGAGAAGAATAATAAAAACATATTCATAAGATTTACATGAGAAACTGAGCACAAAGTTGAGGAATAATCTACAAAGACTTAAGAATGATTAGAAGATGACGACAAAAATAAAAAGAATTACAATAAGAGGGACCGTAACGTCTTTAGCGGTATGTCTGAAGGAGCACGTTTGCATGTCCTTGGTTCGTCTCCGTCTCGACAAATGTAAACTTCACTGAAGCGGTAAATCACATTTGTTTTAATTCTCTATTCATAAAAAGCGATCGTACGTTGCTGAAAGGAAGCCTGGTGAAAGGGAATTCGACATTTACATGGCTTGCGAAACCTTCATTGACATACGTTAGCATCACGTTGCTTTGCGGATTCCAGTTTCAAGTACCGTACACTGTATACTAGAGGGAGTCTCGGTGACGACTGAACTAAAAACACCTTGACCAGTTTTCCCCAGGCAAGTCACGACTCCAAACTTCACACTGAAGCAGCTGAGATCATCGTGTACCCCGTGTTTCCACTTTGGGGATGCGACCCCCTGCGCACGGAACATGCATTACGCACAAGCGCTCCCGTACGGGAAACAGCGTAAACGTTTGCGATCGCGTATTCACGCGCGGTTTTAAACTGAAAAACATGCCAACCGCGCCAAATTATAAATACACGCGAAAGAATGCGTGTGTAAACGACAATCCCGCACGCTTTACTTGGCGAAAGCTAATCCCGTGGAACGTCTGCAAGTGTCGCAGTTTTCTTCGTACTACAAGGTTTTAGAACGGACTTCTGACGAAGAAATATGGTACTGGCCACAGTTTTTACTGACGTGACTGTCCTGCCATGTTAACAAAAAAGAGATGAAAACGGAGGATATGAGTTGAAGATTATAGACACCGTTATAGTCACCTATCCTTGTTTGAGACTTCGCATGAAAATCATCGAATAACAAAACAACTCACTGTTATACGAAGTGAACGAGCGACAACAAACTTGTAACATATAAAATTATACAAGAGAACAAACGACTACACATAGGTTTGGTAAAGCGCATTGTCGAAAGTCTACCTCACAGGACGTGTGCGAAGTAATGTGCGTACGTGATTACCGACACGCTTTCCTTTTTGATTTGTACCTCTTCACACACACACGATCTTTCCCGAGCAAAAGCTTCTACTGCACCCAATCACGCAAGAAAGCGTTTGTGTGTAAAGCCAGCTATTCAACGCTCTCTTATTTGTGTGGGGGTAAACTTCACACTGAGAAAGCTGATCAATGTATGATGCGGTTTGGAAGCTCTTGAAGAATCGCGAGTTGTTCCAAAGACGCTAATAAGGAAGGCTGGATTGTTTGTTAGAAAGAAGTGGACTGTATTTGAGATATTGAACATGCGTTTATTGAATAATTTGGTTTGTTAGTTACGATCGGCACGTGCGGATGCGTTTTGAGGCGATAATGCCCGAAATCAACTTTGAATGAAATCGTGGTCCATGGTAGATGGACGCAGGTAGACGATTAAAGTTGAATGTTATAAATGTATGCTGAATAATAGCCAAAAGCCGCGGCTGTAAGAGAAGTGTTTAACGAGAGTTGCGCTCGGAGTCGTGTTATAAACTAAACTAATACTGGCTTGCAGTCGGCTAGGCTGGCCGATTGCAAGGGTTGATAAAGGCGTGACGTCATCCGCGCGTGCCGTGCAATGTTAGTAGGCTGCTTACAGCTAATAAAACAGTACAAAGTTTAAACATACTGCCCGCCAAAATCGGGACGATTTTGTACATTAACGGTTAAATTGAACAATATAATAATTAGACTTACATGTCGTAAGCGATACAATAATTGGCGCACTGGCCAGAGAGCATAGACACAATAAACATAATATACTTAAAGACTTATACATAAAATTTGTAAAAAACAAAAATCATTAATCTAGCACAAAGCCTAAGTCAAAACAAAACAATTTCTGTGCTAGAAAAGGTACAACAAATAAAAAATCGTGATAAAAATGAACCTTTACATAACTGAACATGATCTCTCTTAAAGCATAACATGTGGATAAAAAATACATATTAACGATACACAACATTCATAATAATTGATAGTACATATGAGACATAGTCACTGTTGCTGTAGTAGCTAGCGACACTTAACAATGTTACAATGCTTATGATACAATTGACTTGTATGCTCGCCCCGGGTAATGTTCCGGGCGTGTTCCATGTAATGTGACACGCACACACACACACACACACACACACACACCTCGTGTGTCTCGTATGGCACGCATACGATTAGCTTGTTGCCACCGGAAGGGGGCATAATTTGTGGATGGGTCGGCGTAAGATACCTAGCGCGGTGCGTACTTCTGCGACGCGTACTAAGGAATCTTGACCCGGAAAAACATTGGTAATTACCCCACGCTTCCATTCTAAAGGGGGGGAATTGTCATCCAAAATGAGGACAAGTTGTCCGACCTTCAAATTTTTAAATGGGGTGCGCCATTTATTGCGCTGCTGCAGCTGGTGCAGATAATCCCTAGACCACCGTTTCCAGATGGTCTGCGTAAATTTTTGGAGCAGAAGCCATCTGCCCAAATGAGTATTATTGCCTTGTGTATAGTCGGGTTCCGGAAGTGCCGTCAGTGGAGCACCGACCAAAAAATGAGCGGGTGTTAAGGGTTCAGGGTCTCTAGCATCGTCGGACACGGCGCATAACGGGCGTGAATTAAGGCAAGCCTCAATTTGAGAAAGAAGGGTAGAATATTCCTCAAAATTCAAGATCGTACCGCCAATTACGCGACGTAAATGGAATTTAACACTCCTTACACCACTTTCCCACAAACCACCGAAATGAGGGGCTGAAGGGGGGATAAAGGACCATTTGATGCCGTGGAGACCGCAAAACTCCAGAGAAGATTGTTCAACTTCCTTGGAGGTTAAAAATTTGTACCAATCATGCAACGTGTGGTTGGCACGACGAAAATTCGTGCCATTATCCGAAAATATTTGCGCGGGAATACCTCTGCGCGATATGAACCTTTTTAAAGCCGCTATAAAGGCGTTGGAAGTAAGATCCGACACCAATTCTAAATGGATGGCCCTAGTACACATGCATATAAATAGAGCGATATATGCCTTGGTCGTGGACTTAGAGCGCTGCCCGCCATGGCGCAAAAGCACCGGACCTGCGTAATCCACGGCCGACTGTGAGAATGGCCTTGACGGCGTGACCCTAGAAGAGGGTAATTGACCGAGTAATTGATTCGCGCCTTTAGCCCGGAAACGAAAACAAGTGACACACTTATGAATCACTGAACGGATATAGGACTTATCGTGTATGATCCAATACTTACGCCTAAGCGAAGCTTGAGTTGATTGCACTCCAGCGTGCAACAAACGGATGTGTTCGTATTCAATTATTAATCTCGTGAGATGAGAGTGCGGGTGTAAAATTATTTGGTGTTTATTCTCGTAGCTAAGTGGGGAGAATTGCAAGCGTCCACCCACTCTTAAAATGCCTGATTTATCCAGGAATGGGTTGAGAGCAAGAATTTTACTACTGCGTGGAAGGCACCGGTGTGCCTCAAGTTCCCTAACCTCTACGTCGAAATGCAACTTCTGAGATTGCCGGACAAAAACCAAGAGCGTGTCAGACAATTCTTGAGCCGACAAAAAGGACGTGTCTCTATCAACCACCGCGAGCCTAGAATTGCGAAGAAATCGACGGCAGTATGCGAAGACGCGAATAAGCCTCGTAAGAGATGAATAGTTTTCAATGTAACTATGTGTTGAGGACGCGACAATTAGTGAGGTTTGAGCCTGCTTGCGACGTTCCTCTTCAATGTCGGGAAAGGTACAGGGAGTATTAATGTCGAACGCGCTGACCGGCCATGAGGCCGCATCACGAGCCAACCAGGAGGGACCATGCCACCATTGAGCATGACAGTGCAGACCACGAGGGAGGCAACCGCGCGATAAAACGTCGGCAGGGTTGTCATTCGATACTACATGACGCCAAGTTCCCCTGCTGCTAACAAGACGCTGTATTTCTGCGACACGGTTAGCCACAAATACCTTCCAGCGGGAAGATTGCTGATGTATCCAGTACAACGCTATCATCGAATCCGAATAAAGATATAATCCGTCAAAATTGTAATCGACGGCATTTAAAACCTTGGACGTTAATTGAGCCAACAATAAACAAGCACAAAGTTCAAGTCTAGGAAGCGTTATCTGTTTCAGCGGAGCGACCCTAGATTTAGCACACAACAAGTTTGATGATATGGCGCCGTTCGAATAGACCGCCCGCACATAAATGCAACACGCGTAACCTTTAACCGAAGCGTCGGCGAATCCGTGCAGCTGCAATGAACTAACTGGGTAACTGTTCGAACTCTTAACCGACCTCGTAATCTCAAAATGGGTGTCAGAAACTAATTGGGCGTATAATTCCGACCATTGATCGGCTAGTGACCCGGACAAGGGTTCGTCCCAATCAGTGCCCGCCAACCACAACTGCTGCACGAAATGCTTGCAGCAAAATGTGATGGGAGCAATTAGACCTAGTGGATCATATATCCCGGCAATGATTGACAACACGCTTCTCTTGTTGAGAACGGTTAGATTGTCATCACCCCTAACGGTGTACAAAAAGTTATCCCCCTCAACATTCCACTGTATGCCCAAGGTACGCACGTTCTGACCCTTGCTGAAGTCACGGGTTACTTGGGCGCGAAGAGTCATAATCTTATGGTGGTTAGAGAACCATTTGTGTAACGAAAAACCATACCTCCTCAACAACATCTCGATCTCGCCTTTCATTTCAGCTAAGCTGTTCGGATCATCCGAACCCGTTATGAGATCGTCTACGTAAAAGTCATTTGCTATGGCCTTAGCAGCGGTAGGGTAGTCGGCTTTATTTTCATATGCTATTTGAGCCAGACAACGCGTAGCAAGGAAGGAGGCACTAGCAGTGCCATATGTAACCGTCCTTAACGCGTAATGTCGCAATTCCTTATGCGGTGCATCACGCCAAACAATGCGTTGCAAGTTTGAATCCTTAGGATTAACAATGATCTGGCGATACATCTTTTCAATGTCCGCAATAAGTACGTATCGGTGGGTGCGGAACCGAACCATTATCGAAAACAGATCCTGCTGGATCGTAGGACCGACCATTAAAGTGTCGTTAAGGGACAAATTATTGGTGGTTTTAGCGGATGCGTCAAATACCACGCGCAATTTAGTGGTTAAGCTAGAGTCTTTGAAGACTGCGTGATGGGGCAGATAAAAGATCTCTGACCTGTCAAGCGACAGATCGTATTCATTAAGCGGCGACATGTGGCCAAGTCTTAAGTAGTCATTCATGAACTCACTATAATCCTTGTAAAGGGTAGGGTTCTGCTTGAATTTGAATTCTAACGATTGGAATCTTCGTATTGCTCCGCGGAGAGAATCTCCCAAATAAGATTTATCAGATCTGCGGGGCAGGGCTACCACGAATCTCCCGTCGCGATTGCGGCTAGTGTTTTTCACGAAATGCCTTTCACACGGTGAGTCCTCAGATCGGGTTTCGCGACTAGAGATTTCCTCCAACTTCCAAAATTCCTTTAGTTGCGAGGAAACCTGATTATCATCCTTACAGACCATAAATGAAGAAACCGTTTTAGTCACATCGACGTTGAATGGTAAGTCACCGGCCAAAATAAATCCTAACTTGGTTTCCTGAATTATAGGAAAGTGTGGTCCGCGCGTATATTTCACAGGTTCAATTAATTGTAGAAAATATTGAGCGCCGATTAATATATCGACTTGCGATGAGCAATGTAGGTGAGGATCCGCCAGGAATATGCGCTTGGGTAAATTTAAAGAGGTAAGATTGAACGACTCCGCCGGTAAATTATTAGTTATACTGGGTAATACGGCACAATGTACGTTTAACGTGAAGGGTTTATAGCGTGAATGTAGCCTTACATTAGTGCTGAAGTCAGCCTGGGAAAGCGAGTTGTTTATACCCGTGATGGGCAATTGCGATTTAACTAATTGGAGGCCCAACCTGCGGGCGAAATCCATTGTGCAAAAGTTCGCTTGAGAACCGGAATCCAGTAATATCCTAACGGGAAATTTTTTGCCGACCTTACTGTATGTCATACAGACGGCGGTAGATAACAATACCGATTTATTGGTCTGTGATTTCAGTGAACACTGGTTGTTAACAGAAGTTACGTCCCTGTTGGGGACATGAATCGTGGTGTGGTGACGCCTAGAACATTTTTTACACGAAAATTTGGAGGGACATTTTGAACCCTCGTGTCCCGAACGGAGACAGTTTAAGCAAAGTTTGTTTTTTAGTAACGCATTTTTTCTATCAGGGATAGACAGCGATATAAATTGTGGGCAATCGCTAAGTCTATGTTCACCGTTACATAGCCTGCATAAATTATTTCTAATATGTGAGTGGAATGCGCCCTTTGGAGTGCTTATCTGTTTAACTGCCTTGCGATAAGGAGACTTATCGCTTTTGTTCAACCTGCTCGTTGGGCTAGTCACGCTATCGATATTTTGCAGTAGTTTCCTACGTGAATTTAAAAAATTTATAAAACTATTAAAATCAGGGAGTTTATGCTCCGATAAACTCTCTTTCCACAAACGTAAAGTATAACTGTCAAGTTTTTTGGCTAGATAATTTACGACAATAATTTCAAACGTGTTGACTGGCAGTTTGAGATTATTTAAAGCGTTTATATTTCCAGAGATTTGATCAATAAATTGCGATATGCTACCTTGGGATTCCTGCTGGACTAATGGTACGTCTAGTACATTCCACACGTGGTGAGCGGAGACAATCAGCTTACTATCATATCTATTCCTCAACAGATCGATAGCCACCGCGTAATTTTCATGTGTTATGGGTAATGATTTTATTACGTTAAGCGCCTCGCCATGTAATGACGAGTGCAAATAATGAAGCTTCTGTATATCTGTCAGGTCTGTTCTGACATGAATTAGTTCCATAAAAATATGGTAATAATGTTGCCATTCCACAATACTACCCTCGAACCGTGGTAATTTTATTGGTTCCAATTGAATGGGGGTTGTTTTAGGCTGTTTACCATCAGTATTAATTAGTGGTTTTTGGTTCAAGTGCTCAGATTGCTCCAACAAGTGTTGCAATTTGCATTCTATAGCACAGAGATCGTCCTCCGTTTGCACTCTATCACTTGTTGACGCAACGTCTGCTTCCTCAGCCTCGATTTGTGACTGTATCTCGTCATATTTGGTGGATAATTCCATCAAATGACGCAGTTTTATTTTGAGCGCATGAGGATCGCTGTTTAACACATCAAAATTATCCGCGAAGGTATTTATTCGGGATATTGAGGCCTTAATTGTACCTCGTTTTTTTATCAGAGCCCTTACATCGGCCATTATTACAGTTTGAGATAAAAAAGGGAAAGATATTTAGAAACAATTGAGCATTGAGCATGTGAACCACAAACTTAATTTTGAATGAGTTTAAATACGTTTGGTAGCTAGCGATCGTTGGTTTGAACATAAACTTACTCTCTCTAACTAATCAAACTCGTTGGCAGTTAAATTATTGAAATTATAAATCTAAATGATTACAAAGTATAGCTTTATCTTTAAAGTTCTGACTGATAATGAGCTGCCAACCATCTATTAATTTATATTGTGTAATAAGTTAATTGTTTATATAAATATGTCAAAAAATACACACTGGGTGAAATATTATTAAAAATAAATCAAATATAGGTAAAGTTTATAGTCACGTGGCCGTCGATTCATTCGTGATGAAGCTGGCTTCGATCCCGTTTGGAGCTGCTACACCTCCTGTCTCTGCCGGTTAGCCGTTGCCTCATGTTGTACCCTCCATCATTTAAAGCTGTGGAATCTCGAAAATGTTGTCCTGTTTCGTCCCGTCGTCTCTGGTCTACTGCTTGGCTGAATCTTGTCGAGATGACTGCGACGTGCTTCACGATAATGGTGTCGCTCAGGACGAAAATGATGCCCGTCTGTCGTGATTAACTTCAGATTGGTTTTTCCAGAAATGATGTATATAAATAAATGTTGTCGCCTGTGTACTCAGGTATGAGAAATCTGTGCCGTTGGGACCAAAAATGATGTAGTTTGTTTTGGCCTGAAAATATGAAATCCTGCCTGATTGGACCAAAAATGATGTCGTTTTTGGCCTGAAATGTGAAATCCGGTCCGGTGGGACCAAAAATGATGCGGTTTGGAAGCTCTTGAAGAATCGCGAGTTGTTCCAAAGACGCTAATAAGGAAGGCTGGATTGTTTGTTAGAAAGAAGTGGACTGTATTTGAGATATTGAACATGCGTTTATTGAATAATTTGGTTTGTTAGTTACGATCGGCACGTGCGGATGCGTTTTGAGGCGATAATGCCCGAAATCAACTTTGAATGAAATCGTGGTCCATGGTAGATGGACGCAGGTAGACGATTAAAGTTGAATGTTATAAATGTATGCTGAATAATAGCCAAAAGCCGCGGCTGTAAGAGAAGTGTTTAACGAGAGTTGCGCTCGGAGTCGTGTTATAAACTAAACTAATACTGGCTTGCAGTCGGCTAGGCTGGCCGATTGCAAGGGTTGATAAAGGCGTGACGTCATCCGCGCGTGCCGTGCAATGTTAGTAGGCTGCTTACAGCTAATAAAACAGTACAAAGTTTAAACAATGTACGTGAGCGATATGACTGTGAGGATGCAACACACGCTTATCTTATGGAATAAACTTAACACTAAAGCACGTAATCTCACTATGAACGGGAGCGGTACCGTTGTCCCTTTACACAGGAGGCTACTTAAAATCTGAAACTATTTAGACTCTGTTTGTCGGTTGTAAAAGATTAAAACTACAGGTCTGTCTGTTCTTCCTCAATCACGGCAGCGTGTTCAACGAGAGCAATTCAACTCTTCAGTAATATTCAAGATTATAATCCTGCGTCTGATGAAAGTTTAGGGTTCCTCTGTTACATCAACTGACATATTATAAGTAATGTCCACGCTTTAAGTACAAACTGTACCATAGAATGGAACTGGTTATGTATATTCTGTTTTCGAAGTCTTCTTCCGGTATGGACGGCGTCAAAAATGTCTTGTACGATAGCGTCTCGCCTCAGGTCTACGCGAGGATGTCTATCATGTTCAGGTGTTAGTCACATAGACCTGAGGATCCTCGTCGTGATACGAGTGAAACGTTGTCGTACAAGATAGTTTTGACGCCGTCCATACCGGAAGAAGACTTCAAAAACAGAATGGACACCGACGACATTGAGAATATATCAGTGTGTGTGTGTGTGTATACGTCGTGAATCTGAATACGAGCTCGTGGATTCTTATATACTTTCCGAATTCCCGATTGTTCACAATTTCGCAGTCGACGGTCTACGAAATGTGTCGATAAAGTAACCCTGACACACGCCACACACCATCCGGGGTTGAACTGTGTAATCCGTGATGAAGCAGAGTTTAGCGTTATTTACATAGTGTTTGTATTATTCAGTTTATTTACTACAACCTAAAGACAGAGGTTCACCGGATATTACAATATTACTAAACAATTAAAATTTAATAATATATTCATAAATGCTCAAATTTATCTGGTTATATATTTTGTATTATTATTAATAATAAAACTTTTTACAAGAATATATTTTATTTTATAAATTACATATCTTTCTATAGTAATCCAACTATCATCATGAGATATAAATTAATAAATTCAAAAAATTTTTAACTCAGTTCTTCAAAACAGTTTTGTGTATATGCATATGTATATGTGTATATGTACTGTATTTGTGTATGTATGATATGTATCAAACAGCTTTAGTTTTATATGTAGACTAAATTTAATGGTTTTATATCTGTATATAAAATATGTTATATAATTAACTGTAAAATATAATATAAATATTTATTATTTTATTAAATTAGTAATTTTGAAAATATTATAATTTTTGTATTGATCTGAATTTGTTCTTGTATTATTTTATTACTTGTTTTATGTTTAAATATTTCTAGATTTTCCCATAAGGTCAAAAAACCTTAATAGAAAGATATATATAGCCTACAACACCGTAATTCATATTTAAAACCAGATATATATAAATTAAATTTAGCTATACACTCAATAAAAAACAAACACACATTTCCATATTTAAATAATATCAGTTTATCAAAACACGTTTCCAAAGGTCCAAAAATGACCTTACGATGATCCTTATGATGATGATAATTGGATTACTATCGAAACATATGTAATTTGCAAAAAAAATATATTCTTGTAAAAAGTTTTATTATTAATAATAATACAAGATTTATTAATATCATTAGTACAAATTAATTCTGATATTGTACGCTGTTTATTACAGCCCAGCTGTTCGTTACGAAGCGTGCTTCTGAAGATGTAAGGCACGACATACGTTTTAGGATTAGAAAACTAAATTACTCGGGTGCAGTTAAGTCGGCCTAGCGTAGCGAGATGTAGAGAATTGTGTCAAAAATCAAAAGAGGCTGAATGTCGTAACAGGACATCTTACGACATGTGTTGTACTATATTCTGTACTGTTTACTGCCGACACTAGCGAACTATCCAGTACCCAAAATATATTTTACATCAATGATACTATTCATGTTCCGCAAGGAAATGGAAGTATGGTGATCGCGAAAAAAATCGTGTCAGAGATAAGGGTTGATTCTGATTCTACTACCCTCAGAACATGAAGAAAAGTCTTTTCCGAAAAGTGTCTGTGTGTAGAATTTGTTCTATGGCGAACGATAACTGCCGCAAATTCAAACAGAATCAAATAATTTTTTGCATATGTACCCGAGTTGTAGAGGACTCAATATTTTGGTGAGGACCGCCTATTGATTTTGGTGAAGATCGGTTAAGGGGGAGGGGTAGTTTACCTGCAACGTTTTACGTTTTAACAAGAGTAAAGTACTTAATTTTGGTAAATAAAGTATCCTGAAAATAAGGTATTAATAATCCACTGTAGATAGGTAGATGAAATATCTATAAATGAAAATGGAAGTTGAAGGGGGAAAGGGGAATTTTCTATAAATCAAAATGATAGTTGAATGGGAGGGGATAATTTGTATATATGTAGGGCTACTACGTTATCGGCAACAAAGAAGTAGTTTATGTGGAAATATTTCATTTCAACATTTCAATTTGTTAAACATAAAACTCGATTTACAAGGAACACACCTAACTTGTTAGAAATTATCGAGCCGAATTGAAGTAAATGATTTTAAATATAAATCTTAGAACACGATAGTCATGTATGGTTCTCCATACCGATATTTTAATCCATGATACTGAGAATACTTTAAAAAAGAATAACCAGCTCCTCTCAGTTCTTGACACGATTATAAAGCATTTCCCATTATTTACAGAAAAAAGTTCCATTAAACATTATTCGTGTGATGCTCCATTAAAGTTTACTTTTAAATATAAAACTGTCTCAGAATTACGACTAAAGATGGATGGTCTTTGTTGAGAAATCGCAGTATTCAGTGACATTTTCGCAAGATTCGAACGTTGTGAAGGCTTTATTAATATTAAAATTCACGTATCCAGCATCCTATCCACAACTGATTTAATTAATATATAATCTCATTTCAGTTCCGTTTTGCGACTCCTAGTAGCGCTCCGGAACGATCGTTCCGTCGTCAGACACGTATATCCCTCATAAGAGATCGGCAAACATTAAAGTTTATTAATTAAAGTCAAACATATATCGACAATAAAAACGGATTTTCGTACATACTACTTGAATGGTGTACACCTTGTTGTGTATGGATGGACAGTGTACTTACAACAACGGCCCGTGCAATATGTGGCGTGGACCTGGCTATACATGACCACATAGCATACCTCATTGCGGTGTCATACACAGCATTAGATTGCAATACTTTTTAACAGTCTACAAGGGAAAATGGCAGTTAATTTTTAAGAGCACAGAGGGGGATTTCCCCAGTTTGTAAAAAGTAGTCACCTTCTTGCGCTTCATTGTCACCAATTCCACTTTTTAAGATGATGAATCATGTTTCAATAGTTGAAAAGAAGAAGGAAATGATATAGACGCGCGAACGTATAGAAGGGCAGTCGTGGATTCGGACGATAATCTAGAAATGGCAGACACAAGTACTGCAACTTTGAAGAAGAAAAGATGAGGCAAACTGAATAATGTGGAATTTAGATGTTTTGGAAATGGTGGGAAAACGAATACAGATAAGAAATGTGGGAAAACTAGTGGTACCGGTAATAAAGAATGAAGAGGAAATAGATGAAGAACGCGGTTACGGTTCGTTGCCCAATATGGACAACATCTGTGCCTGCGCATGCGTGTGCGTTGCGCCTGGGAACAGGTGTTGCGCCTTACCCAAAGGTTCCCCTTGCACTAAACTTAGCATCAATTTTACACACAACAAAATTCTTATTTGGAAACTTCACATCCGCATTAAGTAAACATAACGCTTTTATTCAAATTAGCTAAGCACTAACGCATGGCGGGAGTTTTTGCAAAATTGGTTATCACCCAAACCAAACTGTCTCCATGATTTCTAAATTGGTTAGAATTCGTTCTTTGAAAAAAAAAAACATATATTCATTCAACAGATTAAATAATACTCGCGTACTTGGAAATTATAAAATTTGAAGCGCATATTATTTTCGTTTTTTAATAAAGAGTCAGCCGCAAGACCGAATTGAGTACAGGAACAGAGATCGTTAAACAGGAATTACACAGACTTTAGGTAGGGATAACTATCCGGGTATATTCGTGGTACGTACGTATTTTGGAGGGTAATTTAACATGGTGAATGTTTTCGGGTACTCTAGCGCTCGACATCAGAAACCATCCCAATCGTCCAACGCAATAATCTTTCCATCCCTAATATTAAAAAAAATATATATTTATATCCTCCTAATATTACCCTCTTTCAAGAGTCTCTGTTGAAAGTTTTTTTTTGTGTTCCCAACAATCGTAAAAATCTAAGCAGAAACAGCGGTTGCCACTAGGAAGGTGGAGCTGACCAAAAGGGCTGCTTAAGTTATGACAAGAAGCACTGCATTGTATTATCATCTGTATTTAAATGCACCTTCAGATTTTCACTGTCAGTCATTATTTTGTACGCAGTAGTTTCTGTTGTACTGTGTGGGTATCTTCAATAAATGCACGCGAAACAGTTTGCTTTCAATTATTAATAAATTTAACAGCTTGTGCAGCCAACACTTATGCGGAAGGTAACTGTGGGTGAAATCGGGTATTTTTCGTAGTCTAGATGGGTAATTTCACTTTCACCCAGTGGGAATGCTGGCATGTTGTACTTTCAGCGCGTTCCAGTGACGAGGTTCCAGTAAATTTCATCTAAATAGAATACATTTACAATAAAATATTGAGAATGATACAACGGATTTGAAGTCTAGTGTCTAATCGCGTCGGTTAGACGGCTAGATCTGAACCTGGTGTTCACAGCTTACTGAACACGCGTGAACGCTGACGTGTGCGGGGCTACCTTTATAACCGAGTTTATTTTCATACATTATATATTCATTATAAGATATAATAAATTAATTTTATTATGCGTACATGGAAAACTAATTTACATATACACCGTGGCTTTTACCTTTTTGCAGTCTTGTACATAAGTCGGCTTCCAAAATAAGGAATGACATCTTCCAGACTATGTACTTACGGTTAGAATTTATTTATTAAAAAGATAAAAATTAAGCGGGTGAAATCAGATTTCTCAGGCACGTGGCAGGGTATACTCTCCATGATCATAGAAGAAACACAGATATACGCCAGGAACTGAATATTATGAGTATACTCGACAGGATCGCCCAGTATCGGCTGAATTGGTGGGAACATCTTTGCTGAATGGATGGCTGCCGCTTACCCATACAATTATGGAACTATGAGCCGAGGGGACGGAGAGCTGTGGGACGTTCGAGTGACCAGCTCTAATCTTTGCCTATTTGAGACAGGAACAAACCATCCTTGGTTTAGTCCTTGAACATGATGATGATGATGATGAAAAGATAAAAATTTATAGGTCTACATAAAAAACATTAATTTTAAATTTAATTTTATTGGACACCTTTTGTCCTTGTTGTTTCCAGCTGCCACTCATCAGAGCGAAATGGAGTCACTGCGCAAACATAAATCCGTACGAACCAAATAAAATGAAGCCTCGACTTCTTGAATCACGGACGGTGTTTATATTAAGGAAGGCCGTCCACTACAACCCAGAGAGATCGGGTGAGAATTATGGAAGCTCGCTTCGAAGAGAACGACAATCAAATTGGTGAAGATATTTCTGAGATTCCTGATTAACGCCGGCTGGGACATACAATGAGGATGGATGGAACAACACAGAATCCCCAGAAAAATTCTGGAATGGAGACCAGTAGGTAGGAGATCAAGAGGAAGGCCAAGGAAGATATGGATCGAGGATGATGAGAAGGATCTGAGGAATGTGGGGAAAAGAAAATGGAGAAGACTGTGTAACGAGAGGGCTGAATGGAGAAAAATCGTTGAAGAGGCTAAACACCCATACTAGGTTGTAATCTCAGTAGAAGAAGAACCTACATTCCTAAACACACGTTAAGCTGGCATTCTTCTTAACATCGCCTTGTTTAGAGACTGATAAAATCCCGGACTTGGAAAAAAAAATTCCCTCGGACGTTACCCTCCCACGTATCGGGAAATCAAGACGGGTGGCAACACCATATTATATGTTATCTGCAAGCACACTGCTACGAAGAACATAAGCTGAAAGATAAAATATGCTTCAAAGCAGTTTCCACACTTTACAAGAACAAAGGACTTGGAATATCAACTGATTTATTTTTAAAAAGTTGTTTTCAATTAGAGTTAACATGGATATACCTTAGTTAGTATATTTAGTGTAGTACTGTACTGGACAGACTTCAGCCTGATTATTGTGCTTTAATAATATGGTTTTTTCCGTACGAGGGTAGATAGAAAAATGTGCTGAACAAATTCCGGAAGGGTTCACATTCCGGGGCTTGTGGGTTTGGGTACCCGACCCACTAAAAAAAAAAACCACCTCCCTTTCCTCTTCTACGACACTAACCTGGAAATGTTTGACAGATTACTTCGGGCTAGGCCTGTTGTTCATCAGCCCTAGGAATCATGTCTGGCTTGTTATTCTTCTATATTATGTTGTCCACGTACACCTTCTTTGCCTGAGAGGTCTTTTCAGCGAAGCGTGCCACACAGTTGCAGGTGTCCTCCAGTAACGCCAGTAGAAGAAGAAGAAGACGAAGAAATGACTAACAGTCTCAGATCCATGACCAACAAATGATGGAATTCCCACAAGAGGAGCTACGAAACAACCAGCATCGTGGAGCACGAAAAAAGAAAAATTCGCAGTTTTGGCCCCTTCAGACCTCTAGCTACACCTGAGCACCACTGGCGAGTTTTTAAATTATACTGGATCTGAATCACAGTTGGCCGGCGCCGCACCGGATTATCAATTGAGTAATACATAGATGTTTACTGAAACTCGAGATACGAATTAAATAACAATTACTCATAGTGTTGTATGCTGAGATTATGAACAACGTTCACAAGATATATTTTACATTCGGTTAGATATTTCAGTTTAATAAATAATGCTTATGAGTAACATAACGTTATAAATTGATCCCTAACCTGCTTCGCATGCAAGTTTGTTGTTGGGTTTAATAACCTGTGATAAGAAACCGACTTGATCGTTACGAACCACGAAAAGTGGCGAGGAAACAGAAGCAGCCGATTGCTGCTTACTTTCTAGTATTGTCGCGGGCCCGATCTGACCGCAAACCTGTTTGTTATTGACCTGAAAAACAGCGGCTCTGATGAAGAAAAAGCAACATCCTCTTTGTACGCGTTCAATAATAATTAACGGAAATTGAACCTGTATCCGACTATTTTTATAAATATGAATGTCTAGAAATTTTCAGTTTTACACAAAAACGTGATTACAAATTTTCCAGTGAAACGTGCTGTTAGATTTAGTATTTCCTGTGAGACGGGAAAGTCGTCGATTATGTGGTACAAACGTTTTGTCACTAAATGTTCACTGCCTCCCTTTATAGCTAACCTATGTAATTATTGTTATATACCTGAGTGCCTGAGTGAGTGAGGCTTTTTTTATATACCTGAGTGTCGAGAAGCTGAAACGGTTAGATAAAACGAAACGGTTAGAAAACGAAACGGTACCAAATACACGTTGTATTCTGTGCGCTGTTGACGTAGAATATTAACAATAATATTGGGAAGAAAAACAACAAGAATATTGTTACGACGCTCTCACGGATTGTCGTATTGTACAGTGGAAACGAAATACAGACACCAATGAAGTCGCTAATTACCAGCTTTAAATCATCAAAAATAACAGTTTGGAATCAACTAGGTGCTCTCATAAAATAATTCAAGTTAAATTTTGTCCACACCCAATAATAATGTCAACTATTTATAGTCCCGCACTAATTATAACACAGTAATCACTTTCCACTAATCCGCTAAAACACCTTGCTCCGTAATCTACAATATCGCCAGGTGTAACTAATTTCTAAGCCCGCCGCTGTTGCTTACATATAGTTGACCGCAGAAGTTCCAGAATAATTTTCCATACATTTGGGCGGCGTGCCGGCACAACTTGCGTAGTTACAAGTCTGGAGTGCTACGTTAGTGGGAGGCTCTGACACAGACGCCGCACGCTGAGCTAGTCGAGAACCGTGTAGAAAGACGCTCTCGAAAGTCGACAGTGTTACGTAATTGTCGCAGCAATATCAATATCAACTTAAGATAAAGAAGAGGTTGCGAACAGGGATAGAGGAAAGAATAGATAATTTGTTGTACACGTAATACGGAGCTAGAAATCACTATGGAACTAGACGCGAAGATGTCCCACAAGCTAGAACGTAATAGAATTCAAATGAATATGTAATACAATATCTTTATTCACCTTAGGTCTTCTTTACAAAGAAATCTGTTTCGTCAAGTTAACAATTATACTGACATCACTTAATTTTAAAACAATAATCGAGAAACTCATTTAGGGAATAAAAACTTTAAAAACAACTTAACTCAATTACAAAACGCTGTACAATGTTTAAAACGCTTTTCTCGGATCGGCCGGGAAAGAGTTTTTTCCGGTTTTTCTGGTATAATTAATTCTTTTTTTTAAGAAAAATATATATTATGTCACACACACACACACACACACACAGTTTTAATTTAATAATTTTAATTTTGTAACAACTAGTTACAAACTACTACGCAATTTTATTCTAACAACTATGTTAGCAATGTGCTCCCATTGGCTCCTCACTATGGTTTGCATTTCGTTCATGTGTAGATATTTATTTAAACACCTCACTTTCCTGCACCAGTTCAAACGGTTTCTGTCTCTGCAATCGCCGAACAAGTCCAGCATTGTCTATGATGTTTGTGAAGCATTCGTTCATATTTAACCGCAAACCGTTTGATCTCATCAGTAACCGTGGGTTACATTTTGACTTCTCGATGGATGTCATCATTCCTTACATACCAAGGTGTATCAACAACACTGCGAAGCACTTTATTTTGAAAAGACAAATATATAATTTCCAAACGTATAATGACGGAAATTTAAAAAAAACTTCGCTTTTGTGTTTAGGGTAATTATTTAGTTCATATAAAAGCAAATTTAGTTTTGCAAATTTTAGTAATTCCAGTATTTACAGCAGCAATCGATAGAGGTAAAGATAGATAGATAGATAGATAGATAGATAGAGGTAAAATTGCGACTTCTTTGAAGGAATGTCTACAATTTGTTCATATTTTTAATTAATAGGCATACTGAAGTATACTTTTGGATTATAAAGGTTTGATCTGAGTACTGCTTGTTTCCCCAGCCAAAAATTAGAAAATTAATTAGCGCTTGAAAACATTCAAACTAATAAGAGAGTTTTATTTATATCTACATCTTCTCTAATATTGCGGATTACGAAACAGGCCGAGAGCGTTCCTTCCCTGCCAATACCAACATTTGAAACCTTAATACTATTACATAAAGTTGAAGTTGTTGGTGGCATCTCTTACAGTAATAATTCCTTACCAACGGAGAACAATCTGCTTCTTATTTTTGAAAAAATTAAATAGCCTACTAGCTTGTTACCATGGAAGGTAACTTCGGAAACTTCTTCCGTTAATCCTTCTATATTTGGAGAATATTCGTATCGTAAGAATATAAATTACAGAAGAAGAAAAATGTTTCACAAGGGATGACCTATCTACAACCCGCCGTGCCCATGGACGTGGAGTCTGATTCATAAAACGCTGACTAAGCACCCGACGATGGGAATAATAGATATGCAGCTCCGCGGGGTTCTGATTATCCACTATCTAGGATTTATCAGTCCACAACATTCCAACGGGTACAGAGCTCCGGTAGCCACAAGGTCGCAACCACAAACCACCTCAGGGCCCCCTTTCATGCCCGGTGACGGGCGTACATACTCCCCTGGGGGTCCTGACAGTTTAAACGCTCCGTGACTAAGAACAGAACACCTCCCACTAACGAAGTTCGAAGAGGCTTACCAGTGAGAGCCACAGACCGCCTTTCACGCCTGCACGCCCGGGGGCCTTGGTGGAGCCCATCTGTGTGCTTGGATATTACCAAAGTCTATAACAGCGATATCCGACCACATCACCTCCAGGCTCTACTAGCTCATACTGGACGCTCAAAAAAAACTCTCCCCACTAAAAGTTTGATAAAAGCGGGTGAACCTACACGGATGTCGTAGTAGGTACCGCAGGAAACAATCTAACCCAGTCTAAAATGACTGAGAAGGGAAACGATGTCAAAACCATAAACAGAAATAAACACATAAAACGCGCAATCGAGAGAGACGAAGATAAGATAAGGTTAACAATGACCACGTTGCATAGACTATAGGCTACTTGTATTTCTACAGCGTCATATTACAGGAAGTTTCGAAAATTCTGTTATATGAAAGCCATTGGAACAGGTAACGGAATTTAGTTATCTAGGGTGCAACCTGTCCGAATGCATGACCGCATGACCATGAGCATCTTAATAAAACGTCGGAATATCAAACGATGTACGGTACAAGAGGAACAGTGGGCAGGAAAGACATAAAAATGAAATTTTACAAAACGATGGTAGTGAACGTGGACACTCACAAAAATGGAAGTCGGGAGTTTTTAGTCGCCCGAAACGATGAGATACACATGAAACGATGAGATACACACGAAACGATGAGATAAGAAAGGGACTTAATTTATGACCGATGAATAATCGTATCCACGACGACAGAATTAACTGAGAACAGCGCCTGAAGGAATAAGCAACAAAAGGTTTCTGAATAGGAATATCAGATAGCGGATCCCCGAAAGGCCAAGGAAGAGATGGAGTATTAAGACAAAACTGGTCCACTGGCCTACCGCTCGAAGTTGATGACGACGACGGAGACGATGACAGAGTGTTTAATGACAGGGCTGTTTTTATAGTGACAACGCATTTATTCTTGTGTAACGCAAAGACTGAAGATTGTCGTATGGGGTTACGATGTGGCTGTATGGAAACACCACGGAAATAATCGATAAACTGTCGATAATACGAGGTATGTTAAAAAAAAGACTGAACTTTTTGAATAACACATCAACCCGCACAAACAACGCTCTGCGGCTTTGAGCACACCTAGCAACAGTTTTTGACAACAAACTGTCATTTATCCTGTTTCACTAAAAGTACTAGTCTTTGAGATGTATCAGGTTGAGCGCACGCTGGCCGTCGGATTAGTGACAAGGTGGTTAAGAAAGATTTCGAAGAACAACGTGTGTGTATGAAACTTTGTGGCTAAACTACGTTAAAACTTTACACAGACATTCTGGTTGTTCAATGGAGGCCTGCATGAGTCGAACATTATTTTAAGAATTTTTAAAGAGGGCAAAACCAATGGTCGGTGCAGATCAAAGCGATGTCGAAGATCATGGCGAGACAGCTCGTGATGTGGTAATTGTAAATCATCGTGTAACTGCCGATACTTTCTGAGAGAATGCGCTTCCATTGAAGATCGTAAATTTAAATTTTGATAGAAAAACTTAAATGTATCGTATCACTGAAAAATGCTTGCTGTGTTTGCTGACTGACGATCAGAAAGAGACGCATTTTGAAATCGGTCAGCAACTGCATACCAATGCAAATGGTAATGACAACTTTGGAATGAAATGGAAATTGCTCTGTAAAGATTTTACGAAGTTAGCAGCAAATTTTTATACACATAGGATTGTGTTAAGATCTTCATTCTCACTTCGTCATAAATCCGACGGACGCTGTGTGCTCGTGCCCACTACAGTGTGTGTAGCTTGAAGACTGATGATCGTGACGGAACGGAGATAACGGCATTCCGGCGTCAAAAACTGTCGCTAGCAACACTTATTGTGCAGCTCGCTGTACGCGCAGGCTGACGTTCTACACAAGTAGTTCGGACTTTTTTTGAACACATCTCGTATTACAAAAGTTTTAAAGAAGCTAATTTTGGACTACTAAAGATACCGAATCCTTCAGGTTGTAGTCAGTACCTGGCTAAAAATTTGATTCCCCGGACGAATTTGAACCTCCACGCCGCCGAGAAGATTGTCGAGGTCTTTGCTGACGGAGAAGATACTCTGACGGCTTACTACGTTCACACATACAAGAACGATAATTCAGTACCGTACAGAAATTAACTTACAATATGCCCGTGTTCACCTTCCGTTTTAATTTTGTTAAAAACGATATTATTTTATATGTGGGTGTGTAAATTTGAACAGACTGCCATGCTGTGTTCACTGAATTGTGACAATGTCGGTATCCATGGTCAACCCAAACTAGCGATCTAACATTTTGATGCCTATGTCCATAGATACCAACACAGTCGAGGACATCTGGCTGAGAACCGTTAGGACCTGTAAGGACAAACTGCGCGTTTCCCGTATTCTGGCGTCAACCATGTCGGGAGGAACGGGCCTGTTTATTCGTGAAGCTCGAGACAAGGCCCAGTCGGTGTTGTGCAAAACACATCGTCAGACAGAAATAAATTAGAGCAGTGGTTCCCAAAGTAGGGTCCGCGGACACTTCTAAGAAAAAATAGAATATACCGTAATTTCCTCTGATTTTTTATAGTCTAAAATCTAAAATTTTAAATCTTAAAACAATTAGTAGAAGATTCTAGTATTTTGTTTTTGGTTCAAACTAACTGTAATTGTAAAAGTAATTTAAAACTAATGCCTTTAATAATATCTTTAAATCATGTCGCGTAGCAGATCTGTTTGTCAGCCTAACTGACTAGAGCGCCGCATCAACGCAGAACTGATCGCGCTGTTTTAGTCCACGTACAAGCACCGTATCTCGCGTATAAGCACTGTATCTAACCATAATGTTTTTCCGTGTAGCTGGTTTTACGCCTAAGTAGCTGGATTTCGACACGTGTGGCTGGAAAGTTAGAGCCGAGGTTGGCAAAGTTAAGAAATAAACTTCATGTCGAGAGTGACTTGATATTGAAATTATTAGACATTAAACCTAATATTGCAGAGCTAATTGTTCAAAAGCAGCTTCATTGTTCACATTAAACTATGTTTGATATCATCAATATTATAATTTTTAAAATTTAGAGAATTTTGATTTTGATATACAGTATTTAAATTAAAATATAGCATTTTGAATCATATTTACAGTTTGTTTTGTTCATAACTCAGACGGAGTCTGTGAATTTTTGATTTTTTTTTTGGGGGGGGGTCCGCAGACTGAAAAGTTTGGGAACCACTGAATTAGAGTAATTTTGAAACTCGCGCGTCAAACGTTGTCACGGCACAATACGAAGAACGTATGCTTGAATATTGCATGCAAGGTCAACAGAAAATCGTTATCAATATTAAGAAGCCAAATAGTTTGCGACAAAACGTTGCCTTTTATGTTTGTAAGGAAGTTGGGGATCCCGTTAGCATACAGTACGTGCGGCGTGTGAGGAATGCACAAGTAGCGGTGCCAATATGTATTGGTAATTTATTTAAACCGGTTTCCTACCACTCGACCAAAGTAAAAATTGGTATCTATTAAATAGGCACGATAGGTACAGTAAACCCTAAACGGCGGCTTATTTATTTTTTTGTCCACTTTTCAGACGAAAACATTTTGTTACCTTAATATAACGCGTAATAGTAATAACAATATTAAATAACGTAAATAAATAAATAATAATACATACATAATACATAAATAGTTAATATTAATAATAATAATAATAATAATAATAATAATATAACAAAATTACTAGAATAAAATAATATGTTATTTTTCCTCTTACTGAAAGTAGACCATGAGTAAACTAAAGTAGGCTGAGCCAAAATCCTGAACATTTTAAGAGAACGAATTTTTTCCCAGAAAACATTTTCATTGGCTAACCATTGTCCAACACATTATTTGATTGTAACTATTACTATTAAAATTAAAATCTATTATTATTATTACATTGTTATTGCTACTGTATTTTATTGTTACTGGGTTAATGACACGCGCCCACATTAATCATATTTTGCTGCTTCCGACGTTACAGGCTTCAACCGCTAGTACTTTTCAGGCGATTTTTTTTTTTGTTTAGAATGATTTGCTTCTTTTTCAAAACATTGTTAGAAAATTCTACGCAGTCCATTTTCAAATTGTTAAAACCTGAAGAATCCCAGTCAGTGGACCTTCTAGTCTCCTCTGCCGTCACAGCAATGGATTTCAATACACGAGAATATTCTTTCCATGTAGGTGTTGTGAGACCATGGCGAACAGGCGATTACAGAGTTTTAGAATTTCACAGTTCTTTACCTACGCTGTTCTTTACCTTCAGAACAACCTGTGCACTCGTCTCTTTTATGACTAATTTTGTCTTTCTGTTCTTCATTCTTCTTTCCTCACCATTAAAACAAAAACTCACACTCCGAAATATTCATATGATCCGGCACAAAACAGCGTCCCATTCCCGCAGGGGCGTATTTACGGGGCGGGACGGGACCAGGCCGAAAGTTGACAAGAAATTTTGTTGTTAATCCCTTAATTTATAAGCTTTTTCATTAATTTCTCAGCTGTGTACGCTAGTACAGCAGTAACCTTTTTTTTTAATATATGTTTATTACGCAACATTTGCGTGTACGTTTGAAATATGAAATATAGGAAAATCAATCGAGTCAATCTTATAAACAATGTTTCAATAGCGCTTATTTTTATTGTGTTATTACTTTTATGGGATTGATTTCAGTAAAGTAACCCCAAGACCAAAATTCTAGATTCGCGACTGCATTCCCGGAACACTGGGACGAGCGTATTTAATCCGTAACGAATGCTGGATTCCGAGACGTTTGGTCGCCCTAACTGACCTACAAATTTGAACTTTTCTTCAAGAACGTATCTATTATTTTTTAGACGCTATTACTACACTTTGTTGAACCAAGTGACGAAGCCTAGTCTTGGAAAAAAGTTTACAATTTTTTTACAAAACCACAGTAGTAGTGTACGCAGAATTATTAAATTCCTGTTCCTCAAAAACTTGAGGCGGTAACAAGGTGTCTGTTGTATACAGAGAATTATTTATTATTGCTTACTACAATAGACAATATTTACACTTACCGTAGAAGGACAATGAAAGCACACAATATTAAGGTTTTTTAACTGAGTGAACTTTTTTTTTGGGTGGAGGGGTCAAATCTCCCGAAACCCCTTCTGTACTTGAGAGCACTATTTTCTATACACACAGTTTTCAATTTGCTTCTGCATAATGATTTTTGTAAATTACCAATAGAATTTAAATAAGCTGAACAATGGTTTAGTTTTAAAAACACTGTACGAATCGTTTTCTGCATTTTGATTCCACCATTTAGTTATTACCCGAAAATTTGGTTTTCCGAAACCGTGAACCCTCCTCAATTTACTGAGGTTAACAGAAGTTTTACTGTGTATTTGTAACCAATTCCTGTGTTACAGTACTGCATTTCAACTGCTATTCTGACGATGAACGAATTTTCCTTAGGACATTATTTTTATCGCGAACCATTTTATAAAAAAACGATACTCGTAAAATTTTAAATCGACAGTGCGTTTTAAAAACGGCTGAGACAGTGCGTTTGACGTCAGCAAAATTATTACTTTTCTTACGTACTGTTTTACTTAAATAGATAGACATAATATTCCGAAAACATTATTAATACAATATTACAACTTAATATACTGAAAATATATAAATCGCTTCATTGTCATTATAAATATAGATACAGATATAACAGAACGTATATTAGAATTAATACAGACAGCAATGCATGTTTAAAAATATGTTATAGCCGAATACATAAGGTAGGGATCTTCGAATAAGTATATTATTAAAAGTATTTATTATTTTTCACCCGCAGAATTAACAGATACGCAAAACATTCTGGCATAATGCATACTCACTGTAGTTGTATGACATTGATAGTTATTTGTCCTTGTATTTGACACATATGAAACATGAGTACATTAAATAATTTGGTTTACAATACTGTCTTCAAGCCTGTGTGGACATACGGCTTACAGCTTTGGGGAACTGCAACTAAATCCAATATCGCCATAATGGAAAGATATAAAGGCCAAGGTGTTGCGTACCGTAACCAACGCACCGTGGTTCATCAGCAACAAACCTGGACCTGCCCTCAGCCAGTGAAACCATTGCGATGTTCAGCGACAGATATGCGAAACGGTCTGAAGATCACACGAATCGTTTAGCCATAAATCTACTAGACAACAGCCTTCAGACAAGAAGCTTAAATTTAACATTTCCTCTGGACACACCTAGACCCTAACACTATAAATATATTATACATAATATGTTACTTTTAAATACTCATACAGAGAAGTAGTCAATAGACTAGTTCTCTTCATGCCATGTATTCCGTGAACAATTATGCTTATTGTTATGAATTAACAGATTGTATAAATGAACGTAAAAAAATAAATAATACGTTATTGCAATTGTATTAATGTTATTAATGCTATATATTAATGTGAATGTGTTTGAGTATTTCTCCACTGTCCATACACGGGACCTGATGATGACGATAAATATTGTCGAAACGTGGACACAAATAATGCAAAAATTGTGTCTTATTATTTATTGACCGATCCTCGCTAAACGTTCCACCGCTAAAAACGGATAAAGCCTATTTCAATAAAAGTTACATATAGTGTTAAAAGTTAACAATTTATTGCATGTTATGTTTATTGATGTTGGTTCTTTCTGTTGACCAGATCAGTACTGGGTCGTGTATTATTTGCACTATAGTGTTGTAGTGTTGCCGATGATGCCCCAACACTTCAAGACGTGGTATTTATTTTTGTACGGACTGTACGCAACAAAATAGTCAACTCTCGCTGTGAACCAGCTAAACTGCCGAGTGTTGTGATTAGAGACGGCCAGAGTAGTTCATCGAAACGAACTTATCAAACCTGGGTCGTTCATACAAGCGAACTAGCGCAATGAACTAGGTCACTAGTTCAATCTGTCGGACCCCTCTTTTTCTAAATTTTTTTTGTAGACATTAAAACAACAAAGATCGAAGTTTATCTTAGGTCATAGGCCACGTGAGATAACATGAAGATTAGCAGAAAGATAACCGATACGTTTATTGGCGTTTCAACAAAACAGACGCAATAAAATATTGTTTAAATACATAAAAAGTTATGAAAATAAATAAGACGAGTATGTATTATTATACCCGTCTGTCATTTAAGAGTCGTAATAAATAACACGCATCTGAAATAACAAAAATAATTTATTCTTTTCAATTATCTAATAACTTTTAAAGCAACTTCCTCCAATCCTAGTATACGTTATTCTCTGCTATTTTATTTGAATCATATTTATGCAGACTTTGTCGAAATAACAAAAATCAGACAATAAAAACCCTTTTCAAACAGTCTATTCTCTCACCGCCTTCCGATTCATCGGGACTGATAGACGTTTACTTTTAAAAATCCTTGTCTTCAAAAAGATGCCTCAGGAGTATAAGAGAGTGAAGAAGAATCTCCAAGACGCACTAAAAGAAGCAAGTGGGAAGCACTCAGGCAGGATCTGTGAAAACTAGGACTTCAGTCAGCGAGCCCCATGACGGGCGTGAACAGAATGCGGAATATCGAGGATCTACTTTTTCCAATGAATCCAGTAAGACCGGGAGAAATAGACCTTGTCCATCTAGAAGATGTGCCACTCTTCAGTGAGCAGGAGTTGAGACAGGCTGTAATAAGAAGCCACCAAGTTTGTGCGGAGGTGGTGAAATGATTGCGCGTGCTTGCTTCTAAACATGTACAACCGGTAATATACTTTGTAGGCTTAAAATGGAGTATGTTACCGGCATGTAACCGGTATTTCCCTCTCCTTCATATGGAGTCCGTCAAGATCCAGAAACATGCGATCGCAGGGTGAAAGCCTGTCATTAAGTATACCTTGGCATGATGTGTTGCGAGCCTCTAATATACGTTCTTCTTTCTGATTAGCTGGTGGTTGATTTATGACTGCTTCGTGACACTTAGAGAGTTTATAAGTACGAGTGGTGTTCACGGGACTGCTTGCCCTAACCACAGTACTGTGGTCTCTAACGTGTACCACCCTACGTTGGTACAGCTCGAATTTTACACCGATGATGGCTGTCGATACGTCTGTTTTAGTTAGGAACAATGGAGCGCGGCCAAAGCATGGAGGTGCAACGGTTAGTACTGAATAAACGTAGTTCGTGTGCCGAGTGTAATATGGATATAGAGCAGGTCGATCTTCAGTTGGCGCCATGGAAGAAGAAGAAGCAGTTGATAATGAACACACGGCTGAGTAAGGAAACCAGTACTCGAGAAGAACAGTGTTGCTAGCGACGCTGGCTTTCAATTCTGCCAGATGGAACGACAATGAAATGCTTTTTCGAGTACCGGAATAACGGAAAACGCATATTGATCAACTATTTAAACGAACGGGAAGTTGTTGGATGACACTTCGGATAGGCTCTGCAGAAGGGAAGTCACTTCTGACAATGTTGTGTTCAGATCTGCGCATGCGGATGTCGGACAACATCGGATATACATCACCGTCGTTATTACTGCCGTCCGACGTAGAGAAGAAGCTCAGAGGAGGCTGAACAAAGTAGTGCTACGGGCGATCTCTTGTCTAAGCTTGACGGCAAAAAGAACCGACATCCAAGCGACACAGTGCAAAAAACGACGTGGTTAAATCGTAATACGGTGTTATTATTAACGAAACCCACGAGAGTTTATGAGCTAGATTATAATTTATACAACTGACATAAGCTATCAACATTTATAAAATACCAGATTGCACACGCAGACAAAAGGAAATTCTCGGCTAAATCCCCTTCCATTCCTTCTGATCGAGTCTGTGTACAAAAAAACGATGCAGTGGATTGACTGTGCAGGGGAAGTGTAGAGGAAATTATAGTGTCTCTGTTTATATTACATTATGAAGCCGATAAAAGATGAATAAACTTTTATTTATTTACCTTTTAAGTAGTCTAGAACATCTATATAACCTATATATAGACTTCAGAGAAGTCTTTGACGGTATTAACAGATGAAAGATGTTGGAAGATCCATTATCACTTGGTATCCTAAAGAAACTGATACAACTCGTGGAAGTGACTACGAGTGGTTCCAGAGCAACGATACGAGTTGGCAGTCAGTTCACATTCGCATTTCCCACTACCATATGCGTTAGACAAGGAGATGCACTGTCCTCTTTACTCTTTGACTTAGTTTCAGAATCAGTAATCAACAAGGTGGAAATTAAGGAGACATATAGGAATAAAAGCCATATACATTCTTGCGTATGGTGATGATGTAGACATTATAAGTAGAAACAAAAACTCTTTGAGAGAAACTGTAATTAATACAGGTAGCGAGTCAGTGGAGAGAGAGAACTGAAAATAAACGACAGTAAAACCAAATACATGGACATAACAAGGACATCATGTAACAGACAACCTCTACAATGCGAAAACCAAATACATGGACATAACAAGGACGTCATGTAACAGACAACCTCTACAATGCGAAAACCAAATACATGGACATAACAAGGACGTCATGTAACAGACAACCTCTACAATGCGAAAACCAAATACATGGACATAACAAGGACGTCATGTAACAGACAACCTCTACAATGCGAAAACCAAATACGTGGACATAACAAGGACATCATGTAACAGACAACCTCTACAATGTGAAAACCAAATACATGGACATAACAAGGACGTCATGTAACAGACAACCTCTACAATGCGAAAACCAAATACGTGGACATAACAAGGACGTCATGTAACAGACAACCTCTACAATGAGAAAATCATGCATTTTCCGACGTAGGCTCACAACTAACACTACGAGCAATGCTATCCAGGCGAGAATCCTTAGTGGTAACCGATGTTACTACGCTTAATGAAGTCGAAAGCACTGAACAAATCATTAAAATTAAAAATATACAAAAGCATAATTAGACCAGTTGTGGCATATGCGTGTGAAGGCTGGGTATTAATGCAAAAAGACGAACTGTGTCTAAGAATATTCAAACGAAAAATTCTGAAAAAATACTGTTTGGACCAGTGCAAAATAACGATGGGTCATGGAGAAGACACGAAATAAATAATCTAATACACAGAACTAATATAGTAAGGTGTATAAAGAGTAGAAGGATTGAATGGGTGGGGCACACAATGAGGAGGAAACAACACAGAATTCCTAGAAATATTCTAGAATAGAGACTAGCAGGTAGGAGATTAAAAGGAAGGCCAAGGAAGAGACAGGTCGAGGATGTTGAGGAGGATCTGACGAATACGGGGAGAAGAAGATGCATGAGATTATGTAATGAGAGGGCTGAACGGAGAAAATACGTTGAAAAGACTAAAACTCATACCGGGTTGTAAATCCAGTAGTAAAGGAAAAAGTCTAGATTTTTAAGGACTGGACTGGATTTTTGAAACGTGGGACTGCTGTCTATTTACAAGCGATGTAACCCATTTAAATAGATCATTACATTTACAGTGTTATTATTTTTCCTTGTAACGTGTAGTAATATTTCATAAACCAAATGTGCAGTATATTTGTCGGGTCTCCGGGAAGCGGTTGTGTTATATCTCTGGTCACACCTGCCGTTTAGCTGCTGCCATACAACTAGTCAATAAAACTGAGATCACTAAGCATAACCTGTTCTCGAAACAGAATTACAAAGCGACCGCGCCAAGTGAGACGTCAAGTAACGGCCCGAAAATTTGCATAAATTCTTCTTATGCAATCCGCTGTTGCACCAGAGTTGGACGAAACGAAACCGATCTGAGTTACGTTGTAAAATCATCTTCTCTAAGAGCGATTAGAGATATGTTTACCGAGGCGAATAAATCTGCTGCATTAATAATACTCTCTGGCTTTCGTACGATATGGCTGCAAGAAGGTGAGATTACAGAATACGGAAAGTTAAATTTTGTGAGATTAAATTTGTTTGACCTGTATTGGTGCAATCTAGTGATACAAAACGATAAGCATACTTGTTTACAGAATACATGAACTAGTCCAGTGACTAGTTCTCTGTATGACATCAGGGGTCCACATCTTGTGGATACGGGTTTGGCAATCCCGATGTGCCCTAGCTGGATTCTCACTTTGGGCCTTGGGTGAGATCCCTTCCTTTAGTCTTTTCTATCTAGTCTCTCTGGACTGCCTCTTGTTCTTTTCTGACCCCGACGCTATTAGAGTAATCAAGGGCTAGGGTGCCTTCCTTTTTCAATTCTAACTTCTTAATTTTTCGTGGCTTAGGATCTTAGAATGCTCACTGATACCGATAGGTGAGCACTGGAAATACTAAGAAACTATCAGAATAACTGAGACAAAGCCACAAAATCCTATCTCAGAAAGATAAGGGTGAGGGCGAATCTCCTGCACCCCAAAACAGGGGCCTTTCGGCTAAGGTATGGTAACCCTGACAGAAGAGTCTCTGGTCCTCCTGGTAGGGAGTTGTGCAACAGGTCAGTAACCTGTTCATGTAAAACTTTGAAATACTTGTAGTATCCGAAGCAGCCTCGGAGTAAAGTCTGAAAACTGTGGCAGTAGGGCCCTGAGAGGATCGACTGCCGAAAGCGGCACTAAACTATAAAGCTGTTGGTAGAAGAGACGTGAGTCGTCCGAGGATGAGATGGGTGCCGGAACAGGTTTATATAACCTAATCCTTGAAGAGGAGAAGAAGTATTTAAAAGCGACATATTATGTACAGTGTACGTAGAGTATAAGTAAGTCCAGTGGAAATGTTAACTTTAATCGTCTTGTCTGCAGGCTGTTGTCTAGCAGATATTTGGCTAGAGGATGTGTGTGCTCTTCAAGCCGTTTCACATATCTTTCACTGACTATAGGTCCCTATAGATGTCTTTACTGCTGACGAGCCAAGGTGCGTTGGTTATGGCATGCACGGTACCTTGGCATGAAACCTTTCCATGTTTATGGACACAGCCTCTCTTAAATGAAACTTTTCGCCTACACGCATCTTCAGAGGTCGCCTCGTCGTAGTTAAGGACGAAACGTTTGGTTTCAAGAGAAGTAAAATGACGCGCGTTACGGTAGTGTTGTGTACATTATAACGTGCACGATGGTTCGCTGTCAGTAAACGGACATTTTTAATTTTGAAAGTACCACAGTAGTAAATGCTTTACAAGAAATGTTTTTGAAATTTTTATGCTGTAATAATAAAGAAAGAGAGGCATTGTTTCGTTGGCAAGTGAGACATATATAGATAACGATCACACAACAATTTTATAACCTCGCTTTTGTAACTTGGGGCATACGTGAAGCGATTATAACCTTTAAAAGCTTACGCGGCTGTAAGAGAATTACGATGCTCTTCGTTTTAAAGTAAAACAGTATAACTTTCGAGAAAAATTTTTGGAGTTTTCAGACTGTAGCAACAACAACAAAGGGTAGAAATTGCTTACTCGATAAAGCAACGACACTTTGGCATCCCTCTTAGCGACTATAGAGCTCAATACGACGGCACTGGCGCTGTAGCAAAGTACCAAAACAAACACTACTGAGAGTATGCTGTTTAGCAAAATTTGACAAACATTCCATTAATCAATCGACCAAGCGATATGTGCAAATTAATTCCCATATATATATATTTATATATATATATTTAATATTTATAATGAATTTTTCCTTATTTGGAACATGTTTCAGGACGCTTTGTGTTCCCATCCTCAGCCTTCCTAATTTTGAATCGTGTGAAGTACTTGTGTGTTGGTTGGTTGTTGTTGTGGTTTCCTGTTGGCCTTTGGTACTTTAAATTGCTATTATTGTGTGTGATTGTGGTGTATATATTAGTATTTTGTGTATTTTCGATGTCGAGTGCTTTGAAAAGTGTTTGAATATATATATATATATATATATATATAAGCATACTATTTATCGACCGTGTTAATTATGGTTTCAAGCTGATATCGAGTTTGGGTCTAATAAAATGTAGGTTTTATGCGACGTTTCGGATTTATTTTATCTCATATTCATGCCCACAACATAAAATATAAAGTAATATAATTTGTAATGAGAGTTAATTATAATATATAAGTTGTGTGGTATTAATAGTGGCGTTGTTTTGTATAGCAGGGGCCGACCTAGCAATTTTGCCGCCCTGGGCAGAACGGTTGTTTGCCGCCCCATACTAGGTGAAGAGATTATTCCACGAAATAAAAAACACATTTTAGGTATTCATTTATTGGTTTTGCATCCTAAGATACAAAAAAAAACATCTGTACAAAAAATAACATCATCAGTGTTGTATTAAAAAATATTTAGCTTTCGAAAATAAAAATGTTTTAGAAATCTTTTATACAAAATAGAATCTTTTATACAACATTTAGAGAAATATTGAAATAATAAGAAATGTAGAAGAACGAAAAATAAAATTTTCAAAAAAAAATATAATATAGACTACGTATAAAAATAACTCAATTATAAAATATCCTGAAAGATATAAAAACATAACAATTGAATATAAAAAAAAAGTTTTCAAAATATTAAACACAAACTTAAAATACCTTTTTCCTAACCTTTATTTCAGCAAACTCTTTCAGTATTTGCTTGAAATCAATTTTATGACATGCATCGTATTCTATTGCGAGAGTGGCCAGACCACTAAGTCACTCTTGTGTCATGGTTGACCTTAAATAATTCTTTATTATTTTTAATTTCGAGAATGATCTCTCGCCACTGGCTACAGTTATTGGCAGCGTTAAAAGAATTCTAAGCGCAATGGCTATGTTGGGTCCAAAGTTTAATTTTATTATGAACTCTAAAACCTCTTTGGGCGCAAGTTTTTCATGTAGGAGTGTAGAGAGAACAGATAGCTTATCTGCAAGGTCCACTCCATCAATATCTGATGAAATTTGATCTGTTAGAATCAATGCAAGGTCCTTGCAGTGAGCTATCAATTCATCTTTAGGCATTTTCTTTAAACCGTGAATGTCGTACAGAAATGAAAAATATGTATGATGTTCACTGATTTGCGAAAAACGTAAATCAAGGGAATTGATAGCGCAGTCCAAAGTGTGGAAAAAAATTCAATTTTATACTTTTCTTTTGCGTCCATAATGGGCTCGTCAGGGCTTTCATAATCAAATTGTTTTTTTTTAGATCTTGCCCGATGTCTAATTGTGTTTTTAAAACTTGCTTCAGCGTCAATCTCATCAGCTTATTCTCTAGCATCTACAAGTAATTGATTAAAAAACTCATCAGACCGACAATTCTGAAAAAAATCTTTAGTAGTCGTCTTCAGCAAATCCATTACCAAAGATAAGTCAAAGTCTAGTTAATTCAAAGTTTATTGTATACTTAGTATAGTGTCTCAGCAAATTTAGTTTTAAATCTTACGAACGCAATATTGATATTTTGTAATTGGGCGTATGTTGATTTGAAATTGTACATAAAACAAATATAAATATTTGAGATAAAGTTCGTGTAATCAAAATTCAAATATTTCTAGAAATTTCAAAAGATTTACGTAATTGCATAATACGCTAATTTATAAATAGAATAGAGTTAATTAAAGTATAAAATAGCATGTAATATTTAAGATAGGAAAACATTAGTGTATATAAACTGCGAAGGTATGCAAGTAAAGAACCATACTGATAATAATTTTTGGAAATGTTCTAGCGGCAACGGTGACAGTTTTATAGGTCATCCCTATAAATAGAGGACCAGGAACAACAGTCTTCAGATTAATGCGAGCCGCGACTGAAAATTGTACTTAATATTTTGTTTAATAAAATTGAGAGAAATATATACGTTCATATATTTAATTTCTTTTACGACAATAAATATAATAAGTACTCGAATCGTCATTGTCAGCTTATTGCAAGTCGACTGACGTATTTGGGTATTTTAAACCTAATAATTGTCGCAGTTGATTGACCCACTTTGGGACAATCTGCAATTTCATTTCGAGTTACTCCAGTAACGAACTCCGTGACATTTCCTATACTTATATAGGAGTGCACGTGAGAGGTTTACTCCGCGATCAAGTAAAGATTTTGAGAAGAATGTAAGTAATCTTACTGAGCTACATGTCGCTATGTAACAAGAACTCTTGTATTTTGTCCATGACGTGTTCTGATGAAGCCTGATACAGGCGAAAGCTAGCTTAGGCTCGGGTAAATAGTTTTTACGATTATTACCTAAAATACTTGTGTTCCGGTGTCGTAAAGTACAATACGGTATATAGTAGTAACAAGAACGTTACAGTACATGTGTTAGTACGCGACTGGATGGAGTGTTATTTAAAGGAATAAATCAGTTTAGTTATTTCTTGCGAAGATTTAAAAATTGTCTTAGTTTTGAGGGAAGAAGGAATTTGGAAATTGAATATTTAACTATTATCAATAAGTAGGAGAAAGCGGGGTTAAAATAAAGTACGATTATCTGAAGTCATTTAATTTATATATATATATATATATATATATATTTTTTTTTTTTGTAAATATGCCGCCTCTAACAATCTGCCGCCCTGGGCAATTGCCCAGTTTGCCCATACCTGTATCGGCCCCTGTTGTATAGAATAACTTATAGTACTTGTATAGAATAAAAGAACACGTCCGGTACTCTATAGACAGGACTTGTAACCACTCTCAAACTCTCTGGACTAACGTATACACTCAAACATGACTCTGAAGAAAAGTCGTGTCATAACTTTTCCACGGTGTCGTTCGTTCACGGTTGCCGCTGGATGTTGCTTTCTGTAGAATGCTCGAAATCGATGTAAGTTTCAGGCAGAGCGAGAAAGATACGGGAAGTCGTATCCATATCCATGAAGCAAGTGAAGCGAAGTCGTTGTGGAGTCTCACCCTGCTGGAAACACACCAATCTCATAGACATTAGCCTAAGAATGTCTATATCTGCTTGATTCGCCTTCGTTATCAGAATGGGCAGTGCAGAGTCGTGTGAGAACGCTTCGCGTACAAATGGATTATTTATGATTCGTATGTAACAATGTTATCGGGTGACAGTTCTTAGAACTGTTCACGAAATTCCTTTCCGACGAGTATCAAAGTCGGTTCACTTGAACTCCCAATTCCGTATAAATGAAAACAATGTCCAACGATAAAAAACTTCCTCCCGCCTTGTGAGAACAATTTCGACTTCTACTTAGCTTGAACTAGAATAATCACATTGATAAGTTTCCATGGCAATGGCCGATAAAGTAATCACGCGATGCGCATGCGTGTACTGTTTGTTTTGGCGCATACCGTACAAGAACACTTTGCGAGTGTAACGCGCTGAAATTACACGGAAATTATCAACGCTTACTCGAAAGAATAACCTCTGTAAAGCTCTCACTTGTTTAGTTTGAGTGCAAAGCGCTGAGCGATACGCCATAGTACGAGACGGATACCACCCAGTTCCCGTGAAACAAAAGACCTATTAGGAGTGTTACCGAGTCATCAAATTATTGTTACAGTTCATTAGCGTGCAATTTATTTATTCAACGCAAACGTCTGGAGACGAGTGCTTCGGTCTGACCAGAATCAGATTTCAGACCGTGCGCGAATGTGCCGAGGAAGTACCAGTATTGCACCGCATTAACATACTTCCCGTCAAACACAATCGCTGACACTCGCCCAAACAGTTGTGAAGGATTTACTTAATAAACAATAACACTAAGTTTAAATTACAAAACGAACCCCCTTCCACTATAACTGACGAATCATACGAACGAAACGGATAATTCCGGTGTCAAAAGTAGCTGAACCTCAGTCCGGGCACAACGAAGCTAATTCCCTTTTTCCTTAACGTATTAGGTAACGATGAAATCCACATACTTCCATAATTGTTGTAAATTATTATCATCACTTATTGTTATCAACATTTTATCACGGTAGATAATAACGGTAGACTTTCGTCATTGTCTTCTGGAGTTAGATATACGCTTTCATGAATATGCCTCATTTAATATCTTGCTACAATTCCGAAGTCGTTCTTGTTTATTGCTCGGATTAACATACGTTGTCCTCGGCCAGTAATCACGAGAAAACTCCGCTCGGCTAGGATCCGTGTTTTATACAACGAACCTGGTTAAAGATCGCACCGGTAAATTTTACTAAACGCTTTATAATTGATCGGGGGCGTTTCTACACTGTAGGCCGAATTTACAAAAGCTCCTTCTACGTACAACCGGCGCTCATTTGAAAGATTACCGTTAATGATAATTAGATTATTTTACTGTGCTGCAAATGTCAAGGCAGACAGCGCTATGACCTTACGCTAAGCCAAATGGAATGCAAACAGTACACGTGACTTACCTTATAAGGGTACGGACCCTTTCGCGTTATCACTCGTGTTCCCGTTATCTTAAAATAATAAATTAAAATGACTTGCATGCTCGGAATTCTTAACAACAAATGCCTGTTCGCCTGGGCTACGACGTGGCGTCTCAGTGGAGTGGTTCTTAGCTTTACCAATGAGCATGTCGCGTTAATAATAATATCAATGCGAAACGTCTCTGTTAATAATATATCAATACGAAACGTCTCTGTTAACAATAACATCATTACGAAACGTCCCTGTTAATAATATAATATCAATACGAAACGTATCTGCTAATAATAATATTAATACAACGTGATTATCGTTCGGTTGTTATGTCTTTCTCTACCGGGATATTAATAACTAGCCTATATGTATATGGGGTATGTAGCAGAATACTTTTTGTACCACTGGGATGGCTTAGATGAATCAGGATAGGCTATACCGCAAACAAGGACGGCACTGTGGCCAGCACTACGTCTCAGCTGCTTTATGTTCCCGTATCACTCGTTTCAGTCGATCTGCGAGCTGGAAAAGTAGTTTGCGTTTTAGTGCACTCGAAAACGAACACGACTTCTAGTTTAGTAGTCCAGTGCCATACCCACTAAGCTCCCTAACAACTATACGTAATCTCACATAACATGTGATAAGGCTACATGGTCCCACAACGACCTCCGTAGATCTGTTTATGAAACAAGTGTAGATCGTTATTTTCACATACTAAACAATCGGTAAACCTCATACGTGGTCTAGTGGTCTAGGAACAGTCTCGCCTGAGATTTGTTAGATCCACGAGGAGGGGATGGGTGAAATCCCCCCCCTTAATGGTCACTTCATAAAGTCGTTTAGTGATTGTAGAGTGGTTTTGTGATTCATATAACGTTAGGTAGGTTCATACTTTTATTCTAAAATTACTTTAATTGGTAAATGTACCTAACCTGGACATTAATTTTTGTTTGGTGCATACCATAAATGAGTAGTGTGTATTTTAAACTACAAGTGAATATTATTAAAAGAACAATGAACTGACTAGCATAGATACGATTTTATACTGGTACGTTAACAAACTTATTGTACTGATAAATAACACTGATTTTTATCTTCAGTAATTCCTGTCATTTATACTTTAGACCTTTAAATAATGGTCCAGCTCTTCATAATCGTCAACCCAACGTCAACTATCTCCACCAAATTGCTTACTGGACCCGCCACTGGCTAGGTCAGCGTTCCTCAACAGTAGGACCGCGGTCGCTAGAGTTTCTCCTGGAATGTCAGTTTAGTTTTCTATGCATCTTAGGTGCTTCAGTACTCTTGATAATTATTCCACAGGAAACCAAGGAAGAATCGTGTCAGGAATGAATTGGATAGAAAGCGTGTGGAGCCAGCGTTCTAGAAGAAGAGGCCAAGCAGGGCTTGGATGAAAGATAGGATAAACGAAGAAACAGAGAAGAGATGAATAACGTGGAACAATGTGGTACTGGATAAAGAGGTTTTGAGGGAGATGGGTTTAAAAAAAAGTATAAAAACGTGGAATGAACAGTGTATCAAGTTTTGTAGGTCGTGTGACCATAAAAGACAAAGTACCAGAGTTATCATTTTTGGACTTTTGGATTTCAGTAATCTTGAAGTTTGATTTTGTATTATAAAGTGGATTGTACGTTTTCCGATGTTATAAGTACTTGTGAGACTGACGCTGTATTTTGCCCTACACTGCACGGTGTGAGGACCATTAATAAAATTAATTAAATAAATAATTATGCCATAACTAGTCATTAATGCTTATGTTACTTTAAATTATGATGTTAAGAAAATTGGTAGGTATTTACAGGTAAGCTTGAGTGGGTCCGGACATCGTCTTTGCCAAGTCATGGTCTCACTGCGACAAGAGCTGTTGGAGAAAGCAAATGGAACTTTCAATATATTACCGTATGGTGTTCAATAATAGTTTAAGATTTTCAGTGATCACTAGGACTTGAGTTCACACAACATGTCATACATAACCACATAAATGCTTATTTTAACTATTTTATTTAATGTTTATTTCACGTTTTAGACAAACATTTTAAAGAAACATATTTCTGGTATGTTCGATTGCTTTTTTTTATATTTTACTGGAGGACAGTGGTTCGGTTTGAAATTTATTTCTCGGCTTGAAATTGAGAGTTAAGCAAGGAAAGACAGTCGACTAAATTGTTATGAGGTAACCTCTGTGCCAGTGTTCTTGTACGGTTCTGAAACTTGGGTTTCGGCAAAGAAACATCTGATTAGAACGCAGGCATCAGAGATGAGATTCTTGCGATCTGTGAAAGGCTGCACACGCAGGAATAGACACTACAGTGAAGACATTCGTAAAGGGTTGAATATTTTTTAATATCAAAGGACGTATGGCAGAGGACAAAGAAAGGTGGATTGCTCATCTGAATAGAATACCAGATGGCAGGTTGCCAAAGGAAGTTTGGGAATACAAGCCTGTTGGACAACGAAATATAGGAAAACCTAGGGACTGTTGGTGAAGTGTATATATTTCTTTGGGACCGGAACAGGTGATTCGCCTAGTCCGCGACAGAAGAAGAATGAATTGTGAAATACAGTTCATTTAATAAGTGTACGTATGACGTTTGAGTACACAAATGAAAATTACTACAAAATAAGCATAAATGACTCAAGATTACGCATTAGCAAGTTCCAGGAGTACAAAGTTCTGTAGCCTACAGACGTATTACCAGTTGCGATGATCACCAACAGACGAACACTTAAAATTATTTTGTAAACGGCAAATAGGCGTGCGTAATGAAAACGGAAGTTTTGTTAATTTCTTCTATCCGAGGATAATCACGAGTCAACTAAAAACAAAAAAAAATCCTAAAGGTAAAGTAATACATGCGATGTCAGAAAGATTTATTTTCCCGAGTCAGCAATTAGAATGCAATGAAAGGAATGTGTAGTTGTGTGATGCGTGTGAAAGATACGGGAAGTGAATTACTCCAAACACAAGATGAAGTAGCTGAAAGATGAGAATAAAACTATAAAGTGTATTTGCACTATGCAAAAATGTTGACATTATTGGCGGTAAAAACACTAAATTGGATAGAAGTGATCAGAACGTTCCCCCCAGGTTTGATTTTAATATTTTTCAAGTTCACTACCGTTACTACAAGCGGGGTAGAAGGGAATTTCTCGGAATACAAACATTTACTGGTAGACAACCGGAAGCTTTCCGAACTTGAGAATTTCAATATGCGTGCCATCATTCAGTGTAAATTTGACAAAAATAAAGATTAACTGTAAGGTAGAAATCTTTTTTGTTGGAAAAAATACTACACTTGTTTTAATAAAAAAAAATATATATTATCTACCACGTCGTCTATTAAGTCTTACCTTACATTTCTGTATTTCTATTTTAGCACTTTAGGTCATATTTTTGTAGTTTTTGCAGCGTAAATCCAAGCATGTATTCAGAGTTTTAAATCATATAAAACCGAGCACCGGTTGTCACTAGAAGAACAGTCATTATTTGTCCTCCCAGCCTGTTTTGATTTCGCAGTCGCACAATCTTGGACAAATCGTTAAAATGAAAACGAATCTTTATAACTCGCAACTCAGTTCGAAGTTGGCCGTGCTTTGCATTGTCATGTCCGTCGTCTACTGGGCAATATTCTTCTCTACGCTGCTATGCTATAAAGTGCAGGCACGAGGTCTATTCTGTGCCAACCCAATACTCGGGATATCGGGAGGCCCCAGGGGCGGGTACGCCTGTTACTTGCCCCGGTCGGGTCTGGAGAGATTCGGACCACTTGACTATGTTTGACGACGGATCGAGGTGGTTTCCAAGGCTTCTGGTGAACCCGTGGGGATGTTATGGACTGTTAAATTCAAAATAGTGGCTAATCCGAACCCCACAAAGAGAGTAGAGCTGCACGTCTCATATTCCCAGGAGTACCGACCATTTCATCGTCGGGCGCTTAGTCAGCGTTTTAGATAACAGACTCCACGCCCATGGGGGGGGGGCAAGATATATACAGATAGGACCTCGGTCCTGGGCCTTCCCGTGTAAAACAATCTATCAACCCAGTAACGTGAAGTCAACTGGCACACAAGATCAGCTTTAGTGTTGGCACAGGATCGTCCCGCCTACCTATAAAGTTTTTTCAAGTACTTTAATAAAACGAATTCTTGTCAATATTGATAAAATGAATTTAAATCAAACACAGTTCATTTATTAAGGGTACGTTTGATGTTTTACTGCACAAATAAAAATTACTACAAAATGAGTAGCCTATAAATGACTCTAAGGTTACGCGTTAGCAAGTTCCAGGAGTACAGAGTTCTGTAGTCTACAGACGTATGACAAATTATTTTACAAACGGCAAATAGTCGTGCTGGGAACGTTCGAAACGCAAAAAAAAAAAAGATTGGCTAATACTTGTGGTGTCTGCAAGAGTTTCTCGAGTAAGAAATTAGAGTGCAATGAAAGTAACCCCAAGAGGGGTGATTTACAGCCTCCTCTTAGTAGGCCTAATCGCTAATCGTTTCTAGCATTGCGCCGTTACAAATCATTAGTTCACACACACACACACACACACACACACACACACACACACACACACACACACACACACACACACACACACACACAATGTCTACATTCACACGTAATTTGTTATTTATATTAATTTCTTTATTTTTAAGGTTTTTATTGTGTTCACTCTTTTAATTATTTTGGACTGTTCAAAATACAGTATACAGTATTTTATACTTTAATATTAATTAAACTATTACATATTTCGAGAGTGTATCGGGAATCAGTGAACAACATAATGGGACACAATTGAAATAAAAGTTCCCTTTAACGAATAGGCTGTATTAGTGTGCTGGTTAAAGGATAGTAGAGGGGAGGCGTGAGAGTCGGTAAAGAGACATTAGAGAAAGTGAGAGAGAGAGAGAGAAGACTGTGTGTGCATGTAAGTTAGTGCATATGTAAACAGCATAGTGTGTGTGATCTGAGCAATGACCATATTCAGACTTACTGGCTCAGCGTATAAGGAACTAGATCTGCTGCAAAAGTGATGAGCGTGGGGACAAATACTTGCAGGTACAGGACAGGCTGTAAAATTGTTACCTAACATCTTTTTAAGGATCAGTTTTGTAGCAGGCCTATCCTTCACTCAAGTAACACTTCCTGCCCCTGCACTTATTACTTTTAACCAAAGGATTTATAAATAATAATGGCTCCTTTTTGTACCATCGAAGTAACTTTTGGAAGTGTCTGGCTGTCGACTTCAAATATGACGAATGTTTTGCGGTCGTCCCGAAGACATTAACCCGTGTGCGTGTGCTGATTTCTGCAGGCTGAGTCAATATGCGGGCTAAAAATGAAGTTTGATTTTATGGTGCTGCCTGGGAATGGAACCCGAGACCTCGAGCTTGCTAGCCGGGCACCTAGGCTCTTCTCAAAACTTCTTTTATTAAAACAAATCCTGTTTCGTAGCGTAAAACTTGGACGGTGGCGCCGCATGACGCGATCTTACTGTGTATCTCTCACCAATGCTATGACATCGATATACAGTAATCTAATCTCTTTAAGACTTACAGGGGAGCCTCGATCAATGTAATCGATCAATCCGATCATCGATTACTCGATTTGTACATGCACAATAATAGTTTACAATATTAATGCATTCTCGCATTGTTTATACTCAATGGGATTTTATTACAATAGCCGTGAGAGACTCGGACTTTGGATGGACTTATCCCTTGCCCTACACCACCTTTCTGGGAATATATTTACATTGAAAAGATGCGCAATGTGTGCACCTACGAGAAGGGATTACGACGATTCTCCAAGGGCGGACTTGGCGTGAAATCGGTTACGGTTGGATCAAATATACAAACTTATTAAGCAATGCACAAAAATTGTAATATTTCTGAACAAAGTGACTCGATTCGCATTCCAATATGTTTGTTATTTTTGGAAGTGCAAATTTTAAAATAACGGCGTTCGTTTTCGGGAAAAAATATCCCGAACTTGAATACGGCAGTTCTATAAAATAGCATCAACAAACTTTATTGCGTACAATAAAGCTGTTGTAACAGGTACGGTATGCTCGGAACATGTAATAACAGTAGGAACATCTGAACAGTGACATGTCTGATATCCTAGCCACAAGCAGCCTCAATTGCCTGTGGAGAAGCTGCCGATTTGTGGATCCGAAACGCCGGATTATTGGGTGTGTGTGTGTGTGTGTGTGTGTGTGTGTGCCGTATGTTTTGTAACGTCTCGTGTTTCAAGTAAACATGGTGTGTGGGAACACGGTATTGTAACAGTAATTGTATTCTTGCTCTGTAAGTTTTTCGCAAAAATTATGGGAAACACGCTTGTGTAATACAATAGAGTGAAACCCATTCAAGTGGTCAGACCGATCCGAGAACGCGTGTGGCACATCCGCACGATCCCTAAAAGCGCGACCGCGAAACTTTGCGATATTCATGGCGGTAAAAGTAATTAAAATAAATGTACTCAATATTTATTTTGGAAAAGGAATAAGAGAAAATATTCAATACCTTAAACATATTTTCTATATGTTAAGCTTACATATTTTCCATCTGCTAATAGATTACAGGGGATGTATTGACTTTTGCCTTACAGTTAGAGATTTGAGTTATCGGTGAAAATACTTGAGCTTGTCATTTCTAACACAAAAGTCCAATTCGCATTTCCTGTTCCTGTTTTTTTTAATTTTATTTTGTACTTTTGTGAGTGCCGAAAAGCACTTGTGCCCGGCAGGGGCGTATTTACGGGGGGGGGGGACGAATGGGACCGGACACCCCAGAGGGTGGAAGTTGAGAAATTTCGTTAATCTCTTAATGTTTAAGCTGTTTTATTAATTTCCCAGCTGTGTACACTAATACAGTAGTACCCTTTCTTAAATATAGGTCTACAAACAAGTCTATTACACAGCATTTGCGCTGTTTGAAATATGAAATACAGGAAAACCAATCAAGTCAATAACTATCATAAACTATGTTTCAATAACGCTGTCTTTATTGTGTTATTACTTTAATGGGATTGATTTCAGTATGTTATTACACGTTTTTCAGCCACTTTAAAGATTGTAATATTGATTAGTCTTAACTTTTTTTTCTTTTGTGTGAAGCCGACTTGACCGAACCCCCCCCCACCACCACCGCCACCACGGTTACTGCCCGGCTGGCACAAGCAGGTGGTAGAAAAACGTAACTGATTCCGTTGATCCGAAGCTTGAGAAGTGGTAGTTGACCATACTGCGGTTGAAGTGAAATTCTGCGAGTTGTTCTTCTTTCTTATCGATGGTGGACTGTGGGCACACCGCATAAGGATCGCGCAACCAGTGATACCTGGAGGCACTGATGCTAACTCGTACGTTACTGTGTCGCGGGAACTCGCTACGAAATACAGAGTGCCGTGATGAAAGAAGGTTGTAAACTACTGCTTTAGCGTAATCACACTCAGGTGGCCAAACTTTTCGTGCCATGAGTCAATTTACGCGTGCCACGGGAACGCTGGGGACTTCTTTTTTATCTATAAACTCACACACACACAACAGGCATAAAATATAGGCAAACATTATGTTTAGCGACGTATTGCTAAAACTACTAAAAGCAAGTCAAAACGTAACTACTGCCATTTTTGAATACTCTTACAGCCTTTAAAACAAAAGGGTTTGTAAACACGTGCCGACAAGTGACTTTCACTGCCGGACAAAAAGGGTTATTTAAAGGGAGTGATTTCTAACTGTCGTTGTCCCTTGTGTCCAGCGTTTGCTTTGTTTTAGCGGCGTGTCTTAGCATCTGGGTCGAGCCCAATGGCTGGAAGGGAAACCGCCAACCCGATAGAAGACGGAGGATGAAGACTTATATTTGTGGCACAACTGCTGGAGCCGGAGTCGCATGTCTCAACCCCAGCTAGCAGCAACAACGTGCTAGGAAGGAAAGAAAGGACAGTTTTCACAGGGCCAACTCCGGGGCTAGGGGCAGGAAGTTGTGCAAGAGGATGTCTCAAGCCCAGCTAGCAGCAACAACGTGCTAGGAAGGAAAGAAAGGACAGTTTTCACAGGGTCAACTCCGGGGCTAGGGGCAGGAAGTTGGGTACGAGGGCGTTTGGAGATTCTGTGGCGGGGAAGGATGAGGTCGCGGTTGCACCAAAAAGAGCTAAAGCCAACGACGGGACAAAAGCAGACAGGGTAGGAACTCCGAACCTCCACGAATTACTGACAAACCAAGGAGATCCCGACAAGGAAGGGAGTGTTTTCGATTGGAATCTTTCCAGTCTACACCTGTTAGTCCAGGCAGTCGCTTAGTCTTCACTTTATAACCTAGACTAAATGAGTATGTTTTTGGTATGTATACCTTGGTAGCTCCACGGACCACCGCTGGGAATCACAAATTAAAATCAATGAACCATAAAGGTCTTTATGAATACAAAAGGTTGCAGAAAAGATATATGTTACCTTAACAAAGAATGAATGAAGTAAGAACAAGTGGTAAGGTAACAAATACTGGGGGTTTCATGAACACTAGATAGTGAATATGGACTTTCGTATGAACATGTATTTTCTGTAGTTCGTTTTCCGCAGGGTGTAAACGTTTTTATGTTTTAATAAAATCTGTTAATAAATTGTTCACTTAAATTTTTTTCTTCGCCTAAAATAAATCATTCTTTAGAGACCAATGACAGCACTTGGTTTTAAGAAGCCATTAGAAAGCTCTTGTTCTCAAAAATACGATTTCAAAAGTCCATAGGCCACTAGACATTCTACCACGTATCCCACACAGGAGTCGCAGGACCAATGTCGTTGATCCACGGGCTCGAAAGTGTTGTAAAAAATGTGTTACGGAATCTGTTATTGGTAACTGGATAACAGGTGCGCTCAGCAAAAACTGGGTTTTAATCTGATTGAGAGTTTTACGTGGTGTACATTGGCGAAGGATTATGTCGAGGCTTACTTACGAAGGCTGTATATGATGCTGTAAGCAGATCTACAGTGCTTAATCAACTAGGATTGTCTGCCAAAGTTAGCAAAGTTAGTGCGGCGGAAGTGCTTAATCTGCCAAAGTTAGTGCGGAACTGCAAAAGGAAGCCGGGACAAAAGAGTGTGAGGCCGCAACTGAGTTTCATTATGTGTAGCTCATTATATATTATGTTCTACTATGTACGTTTTAGAAATATATTAGGCCCACTTTGTTATTTAAATTTAATTTCTACTTTCTGTAGATTTCATTTTTGACATAAATGGGCCCTAATCGCAGGATCTACGAGTCGTTTGCACGATACAGCCGCAGCGTTTAACACGGGGCTGTATCTTGACTCGATGTCTGTTTCTTAGGATCCAAACAATTTAAGTGGGTATTTTAACTGCTTAGCACTGTCGTGAAAAAAAGCTTCAAAATACTTTCGACAAACGCACTGTAAAAGCCCTGTGTTAAAGTAGCACAAAGATAAGTGAAAGTTTTGAATAAAGGGTGGCTGAAGCGGCAACAGTGTTGATGGAGGTCAGAAGTCTATACCCCGGCGAGCATCGGGTTGTGTCTTCCAGCCGGTGTACCATTTTACATGGGAAAATTTCTCAACAATTGTCAGCAGTTTTCGAGCCACTGAATTCTTCTCTTTACAAGCAATACGTGTGCCTACAAGGACATCCAAGGTTAACGCCGTTCCACTGCTGAAATACCGACACCTCGATTAGCGTTCCCAGAAACAGATCGTAAGTTTGCAGTGTTCGTGAAACACACAGTTTGTCTACGTCTGCTAGAAGACGTATCCGTTGTAATTACAACACTCTATGAGTAAGTGCAAGGGACTAGAGCCACTCATCTTTCTACAATCACTTCATACAAAAGTGGCTTATTTTATAGCTTAATATAACTTGATCCTAATGTAATAATGACCCCGCAAAACGCAAGTGAATACGTCAGGGACGTATTTGCGGGGGGGGGACGAAAAGAACCACCCCCAGTCGATCGAAAGAGTTGACGAGTTTTCTTAATCTCATAATGTTTAGCTGTTTTATTAATTTTACTTCCATGTTCCATAAGGAAATGGAAGGGTGATGGCAAAAAAATCGTGGTCGAGATTATTGCATATTCTGATTGTACTACCCTCAAAACATGAAAAAAAGTCTTTTTCGAAAAGTGTCTGTGAGTCTGTCTGTCTATCTGTGTGTCTGTGTGTCTATCTGTCTGTAGATTTTTTTCTATGGCAAACGATAACAGCCGCAAATTCAAACAGAATCAAATAATATTCTGCATGCAGTCCTGATTTGTACAGTACTCAAGACATATTGTTTTTGGTGAATATCGGTTAAGGGAAAGGCGTAGTGTACCTGCAACATTTTTTTTTTTAATCAAGGGTAATTTTTTCCTATGGCAAACGATAAGAGCCGCAAATTCAAACAGAATCAATAATGTTTTGCATACAGCCCTGAATTGTAGAGTTCTCAAGACCTATTGTTTTTGTTGAAGATCGGTTTAGGGAAAGGGGTAGTTTACCTGGAACATTTTGTTTTAACAAGAGAACGTTTTTCATGAAGAACGATAACTGCCGTAAATTCAAACAGAATCAAATAATGTTTTGCATGCGTCACTGAATTGTAGAGTACTCAAGACTTGTTGATTTTGGTGAAGATCAGTTAAGAGAAAGGGGTAGTTTACCTGCAACGTTTTATGTGATAACAAGGGTAATTTTTACTTCCATGTTCCTTAAGGAAATGGAAGTATGGTGATGGCAAAAAAAATCGTGTTCGAGATTATTGCAGATTCTGATTGTACTACACTCAAAATATGAAAAAAAAATCATTTTTCGAGAAGTGTCTGTGTGCCTGTCTGTCTGTCTGTGTGTGTCTGTAGATTTTTTTCTATGGCAAATGATAACAGTCGCAAATTCAAACAGAATCAAATAATTTTTTGCACGCAGTCCTGATTTGTAGAGTACTCAAGAACTATTGTTTTTGGTGAAGATCGGTTAAGGGAAAGGGGTAGTTTACCGGCAACGGTTTTTTTTAATCAAGGGTAATTTTTGCATACAGCCCTCAATAGTAGAGTTCTCAAGGTCTATTATTTTTAGTGAAGATCGGTTAAGGGAAAGGGGTAGTTTACCAGCAACGTTTTATGTTTTATGCAAATATATTTTTGCATTCAGCCCTGAATTGTAGAGTTCTCAGGACCTATTGTTTTTGGTGAAGATCGGTTAAGGTAAAAGGGTAGTTTACCTGCAACGTTTTATGTTTTAACAAGGGTATTTCCTATGGCAAACGATAACAGCCACAAATTCAAACAGAATCAAATATATTTTTGCATGCAGCCCTGAATTGTAGAGTTCTCAGGACCTATTGTTTTTGGTGAAGATCGGTTAAGGGAAAGGGGTAGTATACCGGCAACGTTTTATGTTTTAAAAGGGTATTTTCTATGGCAAACGATAACAGCCGCAAATTCAAACAGAATCAATAAGTATTTGTATACAGCCCTGATTTGTAGAGAACTCAAGGCCTACTATTTTTGGTGAAGATCGGTTAAAGGAAAGGGGAGTTTACCGGCAACGTTTTTTTTTATCAAGGGTAATTTTTGTCTATGGCAAACGATAACAGACGCAAATTCAAAGAGAATCAAATAATGTTTCGCATTCAGTTCTGAATTACAGAGTTCTAAAGATCTGCTGCTTTTGGTGAAGATCGGTTAAGGGAAAGGGGTAGTTTACCTGCAACGTTTTATGTTTTAACAAGGGTATTTCCTATGACAAACGATAACAGCCACAAATTCAAACAGAATCAAATATATTTTTGCATGCAGCCCTGAATTGTAGAGTTCTCAGGACCTATTGTTTTTGGTGAAGATCGGTTAAGGTAAAAGGGTAGTTTACCTGCAACGTTTTATGTTTTAACAAGGGTATTTCCTATGGCAAACGATAACAGCCACAAATTCAAACAGAATCAAATATATTTTTGCATGCAGCCCTGAATTGTAGAGTTCTCAGGACCTATTGTTTTTGGTGAAGATCGGTTAAGGGAAAGGGGTAGTATACCGGCAACGTTTTATGTTTTAAAAGGGTATTTTCTATGGCAAACGATAACAGCCGCAAATTCAAACAGAATCAATAAGTATTTGTATACAGGCCTGATTTGTAGAGAACTCAAGGCCTACTATTTTTGGTGAAGATCGGTTAAAGGAAAGGGGTAGTTTACCTGCAACGTTTTTTTTTATCAAGGGTAATTTTTGTCTATGGCAAACGATAACAGACGCAAATTCAAAGAGAATCAAATAATGTTTCGCATACAGTTCTGAATTACAGAGTTCTAAAGTTCTGCTGCTTTTGGTGAAGATCGGTTAAGGGAAAGGGGTAGTTTACCTGCAACGTTTTATGTTTTAACAAGGGTAATTTTTTCTATGACGAACGATAACTGCCGTAAATTCAAACAGAATCAAATAATGTTCCGCATACAGCACTGAAGTGTTGAGTTTTGAAGACCTATTGTTACTTCCATATTCCTTAAGGAATGGAAGTATGGTGATGGCAAAAAAAATCGTGTTCGAGATTATTGCAGATTCTGATTCTACTACACTCAAAACATGAAAAAAAGTCGTTTTCCGAAAAGTGTCTGTGTGTGTGTCTGTCTGTGTGTGTGTCTGTCTGTCTGTAGATTTTTTTTCTATGGCAAACGATAACTGCCGCAAATTAAAACAGAATCAAATAATTTTTTGCATACAGCCCTGATTTGTAGAGTACTCGCGACCTATTGTTTTTGGTGAAGATCGGTTGAGGGAAAGGGGTAGTTTACCTGCAACGGTTTTTTTTTATCAAGGGAATTTTTTTTTTTTGGCAAACGATAACAGCCGCAAATTCAAACAGAATCAAAAGATAATTTGCATACAGCCCTAAATTGTAGAGTTCTCAAGATCTATTGTTTTTGGTGAAGATCGGTTGAGGGAAAGGGGTAGTTTACCTGCAACGTTTTTTTAACAAGCGTATTTTCTATGGCAAACGATAACAGCCGCAAATTCAAACAGAATCAGATAATGTTTTGCATACAGCCCTGATTTGTAGAGTACTCAAGACCTGTTGTTTTTGGTGAAGATCGGTTAAGGGGAAGGGGTAGTTTACCTGCAACGTTTTTTTATCAAGCGTATTTTCTATGGCAAACGATAACTGCCGCAAATTCAAACAGAATCAAATAATTTTTTGCATACGTCCCTGAATTGTAGAGGTCTCAAGGACTTTCGATTTTGGTGAAGATCGGTTAAGGGGAAGGGGTAGTTTACCAGCAACCTTTTACGTTTTAACAAGAGTAAAGTACTTGAAAATTTATTACACTTTTTCAAACAATGGTAATCGTTAAAAATAAAATAATTTTGTTGCCAGGCAATAAAATTAAAATTTTTTCATTTTAATGTAAATCATGTATAAGAGAAAATATATCGCGCTTGGCAGGCGATATTAAGATTTAAATATAAATCTTAGAATATGGAAGTCATGTATGGTTCTCCATACCGCTATTTTTTGGTGGCGATTGGTTAAGGGAAAGGGGTAGTTTACCTGAAACGTTTTATGTTTTAACAAGGGTATTTCTTATGGCAAACGATAACAGACGCAAATTCAAACAGAATCAAATAATTTTTTGTATACAGCCCTGAATTGTAGAGTTCTCAAGACCTATTGTTTTTGTTGAAGATCGGTTTAGGGAAAGGGGTAGTTTACCTGGAACATTTTGTTTTAACAAGAGAACGTTTTTCATGAAGAACGATAACTGCCGTAAATTCAAACAGAATCAAATAATGTTTTGCATGCGTCACTGAATTGTAGAGTACTCAAGACCTGTTGATTTTGGTGAAGATCAGTTAAGAGAAAGGGGTAGTTTACCTGCAACGTTTTATGTGATAACAAGGGTAATTTTTACTTCCATGTTCCTTAAGGAAATGGAAGTATGGTGATGGCAAAAAAAATCGTGTTCGAGATTATTGCAGATTCTGATTGTACTACACTCAAAATATGAAAAAAAAATCATTTTTCGAAAAGTGTCTGTGTGCCTGTCTGTCTGTCTGTGTGTGTCTGTAGATTTTTTTCTATGGCAAATGATAACAGTGCAAATTCAAACAGAATCAAATAATTTTTTGCACGCAGTCCTGATTTGTAGAGTACTCAAGACCTATTGTTTTTGGTGAAGATCGGTTAAGGGAAAGGGGTAGTTTACCTGCAACGGTTTTTTTTAATCAAGGGTAATTTTTGCATACAGCCCTCAATAGTAGAGTTCTCAAGGTCTATTATTTTTAGTGAAGATCGGTTAAGGGAAAGGGGTAGTTTACCAGCAACGTTTTATGTTTTATGCAAATATATTTTTGCATGCAGCCCTGAATTGTAGAGTTCTCAGGACCTATTGTTTTTGGTGAAGATCGGTTAAGGTAAAGGGGTAGTTTACCTGCAACGTTTTATGTTTTAACAAGGGTATTTCCTATGGCAAACGATAACAGCCACAAATTCAAACAGAATCAAATATATTTTTACATGCAGCCCTGAATTGTAGAGTTCTCAGGACCTATTGTTTCTTGTGAAGATCGGTTAAGGGAAAGGGGTAGTATACCTGCAACGTTTTATGTTTTAAAAGGGTATTTTCTATGGCAAACGATAACAGCCGCAAATTCAAACAGAATCAATAAGTATTTGTATACAGCCCTGATTTGTAGAGAACTCAAGGCCTACTATTTTTGGTGAAGATCGGTTAAAGGAAAGGGGTAGTTTACCTGCAACGTTTTTTTTTATCAAGGGTAATTACTTTTTGTCTATGGCAAACGATAACAGACGCAAATTCTTTGAGAATCAAATAATGTTTCGCATACAGTTCTGAATTACAGAGTTCTAAAGATCTGCTGCTTTTGGTGAATATCGGTTAAGGGAAAGGGGTAGTTTACCTGCAACGTTTTATGTTTTAACAAGGGTATTTCCTATGGCAAACGATAACAGCAACAAATTCAAACAGAATCAAATATATTTTTGCATGCAGCCCTGAATTGTAGAGTTCTCAGGACCTATTGTTTTTGGTGAAGATCGGTTAAGGGAAAGGGGTAGTATACCTGCAACGTTTTATGTTTTAAAAGGGCATTTTCTATGGCAAACGATAACAGCCGCAAATTCAAACAGAATCAATAAGTATTTGTATGCAGGCCTGATTTGTAGAGAACGCAAGGCCTACTATTTTTGGTGAAGATCGGTTAAAGGAAAGGGGTAGTTTACCTGCAACGTTTTTTTTTATCAAGGGTAATTTTTGTCTATGGCAAACGATAACAGACGCAAATTCAAAGAGAATCAAATAATGTTTCGCATATAGTTCTGAATTACAGAGTTCTAAAGATCTGCTGCTTTTGGTGAAGATCGGTTAAGGGAAAGGGGTAGTTTACCTGCAACGTTTTATGTTTTAACAAGGGTAATTTTTTCTATGACGAACGATAACTGCCGTAAATTCAAACAGAATCAAATAATGTTCCGCATACAGCACTGAAGTGTTGAGTTTTGAAGATCTATTGTTTTTGGTGGCGATTGGTTAAGGGAAAGGGGTAGTTTACCTGAAACGTTTTATGTTTTAACAAGGGTATTTCTTATGGCAAACCATAACAGACGCAAATTAAAACAGAATCAAATAATTTTTTGTGTACATCCCTGAATTGTAGAGTTCGCAAGACCTACTGTTTTGTTGAAGATCGGTTTAGGGAAAGGGGTAGTTTACCTACAACGTTTTATTTTTTAACATGGGTAATTTTTGTCTATGACGAACGATAACTGCCGCACGCTCAAGCAGAATCTAATATTTTATTGAATACATTCCTCAATTGTAAAAGACTGAATGCCTGTTGAGATTGGTGAAGTTCGGTTAAGGGAAAGGGGTAGTTTACCTGCAACGTTTTTACTTCCATTTTCCTTAAGGAAATGGAAGTCTGGTGATGGCAAAAAAAATCGTGTTCGAGATTATTGCAGATTCTGATTGTACTACACTCAAAACATGAAAAAAAGTCATTTTTCGAAAAGTTTTTTTTTTTCCAGCATGCTCCATTACAAACAAAGTAATACTACATGCTATATATAAACTTATTACAAGCTGATTCTCAATACATATAAAGACAACTCCAGTATTACAACAATTACAAAGATTCAAAATAAACAAGAAAAATAAAAATCAATCATTTACAATGATACAATGAATTAGTACTACATTATTAACATGTTAAAACCGTATGCATGCATGTATCGTATGCATGATGAAGCTGTTCGACCAAAGTTAATTCATAATAACAAACGCATACAATGATTCAAATAGATAGACAAGCACAATAACAATAAACACTACAAAGAATCAAAATCAATGTTACTAACATATTTAATAAACTGTCTAACATATTTTGATGTCAATTCACTTCTATTTGGAGGCCATCGTCCACCACTCCTTAGTACACTATTTTTGAAAACCCGTCTTTCTTCATTCAACATATTGCACTCATATAACAAATGTTCCACTGTTTGGTCACCGTCGTTGCAGACACATATTAGATCATCTTTTATTTTGAAACGATAGTAGTAGGCTCTAAGCCTGCCATGACCAGTCACCATTGTAGTAAAATTCGGAGACAGAGCAAACCTTGAGGACAGTCTGTGCTCCACACTAGGGAAAAACAACTTAGTCACCATTCCATTTAATGTTTGTTCCCACTCACTTTGCCACTCCATTAGGCTCACCTCACGGAATTTGTTAATCATTGCACTTTTTGGTATTCGTTCATAGCACACCATACTGCTACTGGACGCAGCTTCTTTAGCCAGATTGTCACCTAGTTCATTACCATAAATACCCACATGTGCCTTAACCCAACCAAAATCAATTGACCAGTTGTCCGCCTTTAAACTTCTTAACTTATTCCTTATTTCTTCTATCAAGTAGCTATGATTCCTCGAGCTCCTAAGTGAGTCCAGAGTCACTCTGCTGTCGGTGTAAACAGCTGCCGTTCTCAAATTAGTTATAATATAATTTAATTCAGCTATCCTTTCCAGGGCCTTCAAGACTGCCAATTGCTCAGCCTGATTATTAGAGCACCCAACACCCAACTTATACTGCATCTCATATTTGAGCTCACCATTAACAAACAAGGCTATACCCGACCCAACCCCATTGTTGTGCTTACTGCCATCTGTATATGCTTGTACTGTGTATACTTTACTTTCATGGCTCGAGTTTATAAGAACTGTATCTGCCGGATGAGCCCATTCCTTGAACGGAATTACTGTGTCCATCAAAATATTAGCACCATCACAACCTCTAGCAACTCTGTAAGCACTAACAATCTCTCTCAACTTTATTATTATTGGAGTCAGTCCTGTCAAAATGCATAAAGCTTCATGGGACACTGTACGATAAGCCTTCGCAATTTTAATATTGATGAGACGATGCACTCTTTTGAACTTCATCTGGTTACTTTTCCTTTCTAATGCGTCTATCCATACGGGTGCTCCATATGATAAAAGGGGGAGAATTGCCCCCTTATATATTGTTTTAAATGCCTCATGTCCCAACCCCCAGTTTAATTTTGCAGATCTTGATAGCATATGAATCAGTTTTGTACACCTATCGAACACATACTGGATATGCTCATTAAAATTGAATTTTGTGTCAATAATGAAACCCAAATATTTTAACTTATTAACTTGTTGAAGTTTTTTAGAATTAAGGTAAATGCTTAATTCTGAATTCTGAAGTCTTTTACGAGAAATCAAGAGTATTTTTGATTTTTGTTCATTAAAAGAAACTTTATTTGTAGCCCACTTTGAAATTTTTACCATCTCTAAATTGGCATAATTTTCAGCTTCTAAGAGAGACTTACCACTTGTTAACACAATTAAATCATCTGCAAATGTGTGTGTGTGTGTGTGTGTGTGTGTGTGTGTGTGTGTGTGTGTGTGTGTGTGTGTGTGTGTGTGTGTGTGTGTGTGTGTGTGTGTGTGGATTTTTTCTATCGCAAATGATAACAGCCGCAAATTCAAACAGAATGAAATAATGTTTTGCATACAGCCCTGAATTGTAGAGTTCTCAAGACCTATTGTTTTTGGTGAAGATCGGTTAAGGGAAAGGGGTAGTTTACCAGCAACGTTTTATGTTTTAACAAGTGTATTTTTTTTGGCAAACAATAACAGCCGCAAATTCAAACAGAATCAAATAATTATTTGCATACAGCCCTGAATTGTAGAGTTCTCAGGATCTATTGTTTTTGGTGAAGATCGGTTAAGGGAAAGGGGTAGTTTACCTACAACGTTTTATGTTTTAAAAGGGTATTTTCTATGGCAAACGATTACAGCCGCAAATTCAAACAGAATCAAATAATTATTCGCATACAGCCCTGATTTGTAGAGTACTCAAGACCTATTGTTTTTGGTGAAGCTCGGTTAAGGGAAAGGGGTAGTTTACCTGCAACTTTTTTTTTATCAAGGGTAATTTTTTTCTACGGCAAACGATAACAGCCGCAAATTCAAACAGAATCAAATAATGTTTTGGATACAGCCCTCAATTGTAGGGTTCTCCAGACCTATTGGTTTTGGTGAAGATCGGTTAAGGGAAATGCGTAGTTTACCTGCAACATTTTATGTTTTAACAAGGATGATTTTTTCTATGACGAACGATAACTGCCGTAAATTCAAACAGAATCAACTACTTTTTTTGCATGCTTTTTTGAATTATACAGAACTCAAGGTCTGTTGATTTTGTTGAAGATCGGTTAAGGGAAATGGGTAGTTTACCTGCAACACTTTATGTTTTAACAAGGGTAATTTTTTCTATGACGAACGATAACTGCCGTAAATTCAAAGAGAATCAAATAATGTTTTGCATACAGCCCTGAATTGTAGAGTACTCAAGACCTGTTGTGTTTGGTGAAGATCGGTTAAGGGAAAGGGGTTGTTTACTAGCAACTTTTTTTTATCAAGGGTATTTTTTTTCTATGGCAAACGATAACAGCCGCAAAAGCAAACAGAATCGTATAATGTTTTGCATACAGCCCTGAATTGTAGAGCTCTCAAGACCTGTTGGTGTTGGTGAAGATCGGTTAAGGGGAAGGGGTAGTTTACCTGCAACATTTTATGTTTTAACAAGGGTAATTTTTTTTTTGACGAACAATAACTGCCGTAGGTTCAAAGATAATCAAATACTTTTTTGCATGCCGTCCTGAATTGTAAAGAAGTGAAGGCCTGTTGATTTTGGTGAAGATCGGTTAATGGAAAGAGGTAGTTTACCAGCCACTTTTCATGTTTTAACCAGAGTAATTGTTTCTATGACGAACGATAACTGCCGCACATTCAGACAGAATCAAATAATGTTTTGCATGCTTGCCTCAATTGTATAGAACTCAAAGCCTGTTGATTTTGGTGAAGACCGGTTAATGGAAAGGGGTAGTTTACCTGCAACATTTTATGTTGTAACAAGAGAAATGTATTCATGACGACGATAACTGCCGCACATTCAAACAGAATCAAATATTTTTTTGCATACATCCCTCAATTGCAGAGAATCAAATAATGTTTTGCATGCTTGCCTCAATTGTAGAGAACTTAAGGCCTATTGATTTTGGTGAATATCGGTTAAGAGAAAGGGGTAGTTTACCTGCAACGTTTTATGTTTTAACAAGAGTGAAGTACTTAATTTTGATGAATAAAGTATCCTGATAAGAAGCTCATAATAATCCACTGTAGAAACGTAGATGAAATATCTATAAATGAAGACGCTAGTTGAACGGGGTGGAGGTAATTTTCTATAAATGAAAATTATAGTTGAAGGGGGAGGGGATAATTTGTATATGTGTACTACGTTATCGGCAACAAAGTAGCAGTTTGTTGTTAAAATTCCTTCCCGGCCTGTTTGGCCGTAGTCCATTTTTTTTCTGCAAAACCAGACGTTTCGGCAGTGCCATCGACTGCCATCGTCAGTGAAAAATCGAGTGCGATAACGTGTGGTGGTATAGGCTACGTTAGTGACCACAGCACTGTGGTTAAGGATGAAGCAATAAGTGGAAAGAAGTAGTTTCTATGGAAACATTTCATTTCGTAAACGATTTTAAATATAAATCTTAGAACATGGAAGTCATGTATGATTCTCCATACCGATATTTTCAATTGTGTACACTAATATAGTAGTAACTTTTTTTTTAAATATACAAGCAGATTTATTACACAGCGTTCGCGTATACGTTTGAAATATGAAATATAGGAAAATCAATTCAGTCAGTATGTAACTTGTAAACAATGTTTCAATAACGCGTATTTTTATTGTGTTATTACTGTGTACTTTATTGGGTTGATTTCAGCCACTGTAAAGATAGTAATGTTGATTAGTCTTAACTTGTTTTTTCTTTTGTATGAAGCCGCCCGACCCCGGACCCCCCCAAGGCCAAATTCTAGATACGCCACTGGAGTGAGTTGATAGTTAATAAACGCAAACACTACGGAATCTATATTTTGTATGAAATAAATTTAAACTGGTTTCGTCTGAGTTAGAAATAAAAAGACTAAGTAAATTTCAATAAACTAGTAGCTGCAGAACTCGCTCACTATTCTGCACGAAGTACATTTATTATTACATAAATTTCGAAATTATATAATTTTTTCAATTATGGGAATAACTATAAAAATCCCGATTACTCTACCATTTCTTTGGTAACGTAACAACTGTAGAGCGCACATTCATTCTATAAACGCTAAAAATTTAAAAATTCGAAACATTCTGATTTGGGTAACAATTCATTTTAGCCTGACACCCTGCCGATTTTCACAATTTTTTCAAATTTCTTAATCTCTTTTTTCGGGCCCCGGGGTCCCATAAGTTTGGAATTTCCCAAACTTGACACTGCATTAAGATGTTAGTTTAAATTCTCTTTAATCTGATAGTCCACATGAATGTTTGCGATTCTGTCAAAATTGTCACCCACGTTTTGGGCCCCGACGTTCTAGAAACGACGTGAAATTTTCGAAAACAAACACTACATTCAGATTTTTGTTAAAATTCCCTTAATTTGACACCCCACATAGGCTTTTGCGATTTTTCACAATTTTCTCCTCACACCACTTTCCTTCCTCCCCTTTTTCTTTTTGGGGGATCAGTCTAAAAAAAGCAGCGTTCTGCAGAGTAAACGTGTGGACACGCACACCAAGTTTTATGAAAATCGGTTGGTCGTGAGGCATCCCTCAAATAGACAGACAAATGCCAAACGGTCCAGTTGAAACTGAGAACTCGCTTCGCTCTTTCAACAAACTATCAGTTAAGAAAATGTTGTTGTGATACGCTGACATACCTGAGTTCCAAATATTTTGTACACGAAATTGAGAATTTAAAAAACACGCACACACACACACACACACACACACACATAACATCTATTTGGCTTAAAATATGTTAATATAACATAAAGATGTTAATATATTTGGCGTAGAATATATAATTTAAAGTTTTCTTTTAATAACGCGAACAAGTTCCAATCGTATAGCCCAGTACCCTCGGATACCATTGTCAATATTTGTTACCGAAATGTTCGACCGTCAAAAGCTACGCCAAACAATATGAACGTATCGAGTGAATGTCGACAGATGTAATCAAGGAAAAAATAGACAAAAGGAAAAGGATGCATTGGCTCAAATAGATTATTTTAATTTTAAATTATATGGGACTTAGGATCAGGAATTGCTGTGCTTATTAACAGTATATCGGCTTGTTTCCCTCTCAACAGGATGTACAGGTGAGTTGCTGTTAGACCTCCAAAGACGGATTAACAGGACCAAACTGGATTATGTTTCTCCGATCCGAAATTAAGACTGTCGATGAAAATTGCAGATAACATCGTGGAAACAATTCTAACTACATTTTGCACGGCTAATTTTTCTCTTTCGTTTGTTCGTTTCTTGCACACCATCATTTACATTGTACTTTTAAGATAAGAACTGGTCTTTTTTTCTATTTGTATAGGCCACCTGAGGATCACATGCCAATTTCAATTCTTTATTCTTTGTTCTTTTCTTTTTCTCCACTATTCTTTCATCTTTTCACAATGTCTCTTCTTCCTGTCTTCAGTCCACTTTGAACCTGCGTTTTTCTCTCTCCTACCCTGGACTCCTTCAATTTTTAACACTTTTGCCCGAAAAAGGTCTCTTTCAATTGCTCCTTCTGCGTTTATATTATTTTGTTCTAAATCCTTTTTGACTTCTTTAATACAACTTGATGTTTACTTCTTTCCCCATAAATCTTTATTACACTTATTACAGATTTAGAACTGATCTTTATTTATTAAATTAAAACTGCAATTTCCACATATTGGAATGGAGGTTGGTCTCCACGCGTGGTGTAAAGTACAAGTTTACAGAAGGAGAAAAGGTTTTTATGTTACGAACCAGATTTATGTAATGATCCTGCTAAGACGAAAGTCCCCTACAATTCTAATGTACCGTGTTACATATATTTTCATTCAAATAAATTTAAGTCATTTTACGTTGTCATTGAGTTAAAGTTGGACACTTAGTAGACGATCTGAGTAGGAATACCAATTTACCGTTTCAGCTTACAGTTTGAGCTATGTAGAGAATTTGTTGACTCTCATCCTCTTTGAAATTTGCCAAGGTGCAGTGTTTCACTCTTAGTGTATATTACAGAAAAGACAACCATGTTTCATGGCATACAGGTCATCAACGTCAATTAATAGAAAATCAGTTTAAGGGGAGTCCCTACTGAAAATGGCGAAAATGTTTATTTTGTAAGTTTTTAATTTATTCAGATTTGTTTATTATTTATTGTTGCACTAAATAAAGGGACAAATTTTTCAACTCGGAAAAAAATGTTTTTCGTACAAAAAATTGAATTTTGAAAATTGATATTCCAGAAAAACTAGAAGTCCTACGACCTTTTGGGAGGTGTCATTTTTAAGGGGGTAAAATTATCTAATAAAACACACATTTTTATTAGGATGTAATTAAAAACAATTTTTTTTGAGGAAAACAGTAAAACTATTTTGTTTAAGTTTACATTAATAAATAAAATTTTATTACAAAGGAAATATAAGCCCAAATTAATTAACAATGCGTGTCTTTTTAGGTAATTATATCCCAAAGACCTGTGAAGAATTTCAGATCAGTAAATAAGATAGTTTTTTAGATATATGAAAAAATATATATATAAACATGAAAAACTGAATTTGTGGAAAACTGGAATTTTCTAAAAATATTCCTTTCTGTTGGAAAATTAAATATTTAAGGAGTACAAAGGCTTGATATGATTTTTTAAAATTATTCTATGGGTATTAAAATAATAAACTAGAATAGAATGTAACAATAATATTTTATTTTACATTTTTAATAATTTATAGGAACAAATATTTTCTACGGCTGTCCTTATCAATCTTCTTATCGATCATGTCTCTGTAGTCCCCATTTCACTTTTTACATTGTCACTAAAATTCACCTGGTCCATATGTTAGGCCCTCTTTATTTATTACTATTTATTTATTTCCATATTTACTACTGGAAAGTAATAACAATTCAAACACAAAACTGTTCCGAATCACATCAACAAAGCTCAACACAGCAGGAAACTAAACATTGCAGGTTATCAACAATACGTCAATCAGCTGTTTTACAAGTCTGATTTTTTCATTGTAAATAAAACTGCTGATGTTTTATACATGTAACATTTATTTCCACATTAGTAGTAATATGATATATATGTGAAAAATTATATTATATAAATAATATTGTTTTTTATAATACCTAAATGAAATGTAAATCGCTTAGGTGCTAAGTTTTTCCCAAACAATTTGTTTTTGCCTACAAAGTATCTCGGAAAAAATGTTTTAGCGTGTTTTTTTATAAAGAACCAACCATAGAACAATTTGGGACGAAAACATTTCCATTTTTTATCAATTTTTGGCCATTTTCATTAGGGACTCCCCTATAGCAGTTTTTTGTTTTCTCACTCTCTATGCTCAGCTTGTAGATCTCCGTTAGCGTCCACAATCGATCTTCATTTTTTGAAATTTTATTAAAATCGCGGAGTTTATGTAAGTGTTTACACTTTATGTGTAGCGTGTACTTCATCATCATCATCATTGGCTCGACAGCCCTTTGTGGGCCCTGGCATTCTTCAGAAGATTTAGCCATTCTTCTTTATTCTTAGCCACACTCTTCCAGTTTCTAATTTCAAGACTCCTGATGTCCTGACTCGCCCCGTCCATCCGTCTTAGTTTTTGCCTTCCAGCTTTCCTTTTACCCTCTGGCTTTGCATTTAACATCTTCCCAACAACTCTGCTTTCACAAGCACGTGCAATCTGTCCAGCCCATTCCAGTCTTTTTAATTTAATAAAGGTGACCGCATGAGGTTCATCAAACGTGTAGCGTGTACCCCGACTGATACACCCTGTTCTCAGACCTGGTCTTTAGCCCTCTCGCACTCTCCCCTGTCCTCCTTCAACGCTTCCTTCATATTCTTCTTTCCCCTTCCTTTGTGCCTTCAGAAATGGTCGTTAATATGCTTTTCCAATAAAATACGGTTGCTATAGGAATATCTATATAGGCTTATATATTATTCAAGAATAGATTACTTCTGCAAGAATATATTAATTTTTATCAGCTGCTTCACGTCCGGAAGTGTCCCGCAAAGTTACATAATGCTTTGAATCTACTGATACTTTAAAAATACGTCTCAACCAATATTTGATTATAAAAACCCGTTTTTGAAAAACTCATTTCGTAGTTTATTTCAGTAATACGTACATAACGTTTTTAGTTAACGCAGATTTTATTTATCACGTAAAAGGCCTATTTATTCCGTGTGATCTTCTCCGATACTCAGAATTACAAAAAATCAACTTAAAACCGAAACATAAAATATGACAAACGGCGTGCGGTCACCTTGCTAAGTAACATACGTGCGAAGAATTTCACACGCGGCTTCGAAAAATTAAAATTTATTTATGTGATTTTATCTAATAATAAAGCTAATAATAAACGTCTTTATTCAAAATAGTGAACGAGTTCTGCAGGCTCAGGAAGCTTATTGACCAACTTAAAAGTGAAGTTTATTCAATTCGGTCTGTTTAATTTCTCTTCTGCATCGCAAACAGAAAACGCTACTAAGGAAAACGACAACTCTGGAGTTCGCATGTTAACTGTCAGTCGTCAGTTCCGTCTTCAAACGTTTTAATTTTAACCTTGGCAAAGAAGACGGGAAACCAAACGAAGGAAGCGAACAATTTGTGTACACACGATCTGTCAGAGCAGCATCAATGCCGGATAAAATCAATAGCACAAAGAGGAGATCGGTTAATTACACCGCTCAATAGAATATCAGTCGCGCCTTTTGTAAAACACAACATGCTAACTAAAATCAATTAATTTTCAAGGTGATGTATTCAAAAGGACATTGTCGGGCAGATGTTGGCGGATAAGTAAATACTATACACTCGCGTGTAAGTATGCCGTGACGAGAGATGTTTGAAAGAATGAATTATAAATATTAGAAAATTTCCCATTTAAATAATAAATAAACTATGTAAAAAAATGGTTTATAAAAAATGTTAAGGGAAATGTACTTATCAAGTTCAAATACAGTTTAGTTAAGTACCTTTATCACGATTTTATTTTCTTTCAATTGAATTAAAACCAGAGTTCTTGTGAATAGGACAGACGGACGTTGTAACATACGCAACTCCAGCCCTGTCTTGTCCGTTGCCTCTCACATCCATTCTTCTGAGATCTTCCAGTACGTCGTATCTTAGGTCGACCCATCTTTCCGTTTTTATACAACTATGCTCTCCGGATTTCTTTGGCATACGCTGGATCGTCCGTCCATAGGTGACCTAGTAATTATATTCGTTAAGCCTTTACGGATCTTACCATGTCCTCATGCTTCAACAGCTGATCTATCTCCTGGTTATTTCTTATTATCCAGTCGTCATCTTCTTTAACCGGATCATAAACACGTCGTACAATCTTTGTCAGAGTTTCTTGTTCCATGTTTGTTAATGTCCACCGTAAGCAACAACCGGTTTAAGTGACTTATATATTCACATTTTTGTCTACTGTTAGCACAGTATGTCCTGTTTCCTATTTGTATCCTGTCATGTATTCTCGTGTTCATTGTCTGTCACGTTACTCAGCTGTCTTAACTTATTAAGCGGATCGATTGAATAAGTTTCTATGCATAGAGCATACACATTTCTTCTCTTTCTGATATAGAAATTATTACGTATTTAGTTTTTCTAATATTTACATTCAGTACCAATCCAGCGCATATTTTTGGTTTAGCTCCTTCAACCAGCCGTTGTCTTGATCTGGCTATTATCACATCAGCAGCGTAATCACATAGTTTGCTTGTCTTATTAAACATATTTCCTCGCTGGTCTATATCTTTAATGGTATAGTGTAGCGCAATAATAAAGAGGGTGGCCGACAACCCATCACCTTGATTAACTCCCTTATTGAATGCACCGTAAATAGTACTTTTCTATAATCTGCCTGATAACAAACAACTAATGAGAAGTACCTCCTTTTGGTCGGAAACCACACTGGTATTCCTCTAGACTTTTTTGTATATTATACACACGCGCGCGCGCGTTAACAAACGTGCTATCTGAAATTTTGTATTTATTTTTTCTGTTTGCTCTTTAATATTTGTAGAATAAAATTGTCAAACCCAATTCAGCCATTGCCTAAGATTGGCTACTTAATCCCCAAGTTTTAAGTTCACATTTAGTTTGCAAGTACAGAGTAAATTTACTGTAAACCGATTAGAAATACATAATCAACAAAAATAAATAAATAACAGCAAACTGTGAGCGAGGTGTTGCAATCTAGATTCCGTATGTTGCAAGTCAACGCATTGCTGTTATTGATTCCGTCTCTTATTGCATATGTGTTGTAAATACTATCAAACGGCTTTCTGACAGCTCTTTCCCCGTATACGTGCGTGTACAGTTTGACGGGAATGCGGATCAAGCACAAGAAAGACGGTAACCGGAAACACGGTGCCTTGAAAATACACTTCTTAGTTTCTGATGTAAAACGTTAGTTTGCCCCCCCCCCCCCGTGTTCTAATGAATCGATCGTGATACATCGATCTCAGTGGCCTAGTTGTCTCCGCATTTGCAAACACAGTCAACCACTAGTATCTGCAACATCGCGAAAGTCTATTAAAAAACGGTAACTAGGCCTACAGTAATTAAAGAATGGTTACTTCGTTAATCTTGTGCAGTTCGTTTGGTAGCTGTAATTGTAGCCTACTTTTGGACCCCCGTGAATGACTTGACACAGCGACTGCCGTCCTGCAGTATGCTGCCTCCACGACACTAAAATCAGACATTTTGTATTAGCCTATAATACTGAGCCCGAGCCCCTCTAGCTGTACAGTACGCCTACTCCCTCTGCAGTGTTACAAAGAAGCTCAAAATCAGACCATTTCGCCACTTCTAGGATGAGGTCGTCCTATGCCTGAGATCGATTTTCTTATAGAGTACGCCCCCCTCCACCAGCAAATTTACAAGCGCGCTCAAAATTTGCAACAAAGTAGTCCGTGCTAAAAAAATGCATAAAACAATATAATAATGGTTACTAATTATAAGCTTACTGACTTCATGGACGATATTTCGTGAATAAAATGAAGCACTTTACCTCCGTTATGACGACCGTCCTCTAAAACTTCGTGTCTCAGAACGTCCAAAGCGGAAGAGAAATACGAATGCATAAATGAACTTTCTAAAAAAAGACAAATGATATTAATTGTACAGAGAACTGGATTTAAAAGTACGAAAACGTCTCTTCGGCTATTGTCTTTGGTACAAATAAAAATACTACCTATGGAGTTATATTTGGATGTTGCTATTGTACGGATCTTTAACATGGATGCCCATTAGAATGACAGAGATTGGTTGTACACCGCTGAAATGTGAGCCAAAGAGGCGGGAGGAAACGAAACGGATCGGTAATCTGAAAATCGAGAAAATTATAACTCAAGAAAGATCGATATCAGTGATTAGGAAGAGTGAGGAAACATAAGAGAACAGACGACAAAGAAGAAAAACGGTCAGTTATTTGAACGACAAAGAAGGAAAATGTCTCGTAAGGATTTGACAATGAACTGATAGGGCTCGGTGGTGTTGACGATACGGATAAAATGTGATACGACAGGTCTATGTATCCAGAGTCGATACTATCCACGCTTCACACTACAATAGCAATCGATAGTGTGTCGTCACTTTGAAACAATTCTGCGAATTTTACATTAGGCGGATTTACAGTTAACACGTTCACCCCATAATCTCCGTCACGGAATACGCCATGGCCCTGTACACTTTGGATGATACTCGATGGCTAATCTGGACTCTTCCATTGGAGAGACATGTCTATTAATTGAAGTCTGCATTAATTAATTTTGCATTAATTACAGTTATTAAGTACAATTATATAGCCTATACAAATCAGACGTGGATCCACGTAGGGGAAATCCACCCCTCCCCAAATGGCTACTTCAGACGAAATTTTTTTCTCGTTTTGTGATTGTAGAATGGTTTTATGATTGTGAAGATGTTAAAAATTGTCCCATTATGTATGTACGTTCATCGTTTTACCCTACCATTACTTTAAATTGTAACTGTACCTTACGGGCATGTTAATATTGTTTGATACCACAAATGAGTAGAGTGAATTTCAAACTGTAAGCGAATATTATTTTTAAAAAATGGGCTGACAGACATGGATGCGATTTTATACTTGTACGCCAATAAACGTATTGTGTTGATGATAACAGGTAACAAAGCGTATTTATAAATTCACTTCATTCATTTATATGTACTTTAGGGGTGTTTAAAGAATGGTCCAACTTTTCATAATCCCCCCCCCCAATTTAACTCTCCCCAATATTGCTTGTTGGATCCGCCCCTATATCTAATTATATTCCTTATCATGTATTTAAATATAATATTTATTAAGATATAAGCCTAACGGTCAAACAATGCAAGACTTGTGGAAGGATTTAGCGTGCCTTCAAACTTGATCAGATGACACGGCTACATATTTGGGATATCAAAATGAAATACCCGCAGATTTTGACATTAAATTAGGTCTTACACAAGGCGGTGCTCTCTCAACTTTGTTGTTGAAGCACAGGTTCTTATCACAGACAGCCGTGTCAACAGAGGACACACTGTACGAAACCCACCAAACGGACACTTCAGACGATATTTTTTTCGTCGTTTAGTGGTTGCAGAGAACGGTTTTGTGATTGTGAATATGATACAAAATTCATATCACGTTATTAGGTTCAAGCTTGTATTCTAAAGTTATTTTAAATTGTAACTGTACCTTACCATTTAATAATAAGTTAACTTTCTTTGACATACGCCATAAATGAGTAGTGTGTACAGTACTTTAAACTGTAAGTGAACAAGGGAAACATTATGATGTGTGAAGTTCTTGAAAAACTAGAAATGAAGCCTGGGTATTATTTTCATGGTTGCTGCCATGGAGCACTAGACAATGAAAGAATTAGAAATAACGAAAAATCAATTGAGAATTTTGAAAGAGGAGCCAGACAAGAAAAAAGACATTTTAAGAAGAAACTTGAAGATTAGTTTGATGGAAATTCAGTTTATGAAACTGGACTGTATCGAGGTAAGAGTACTAAAAACGTGGATTTAGTCTTTTGTTGTTTCCCGAAATTTGATTTTTTTGTTACAAAAGGAATATTTTCTCGAAAACAGCTCAAGATAGTGGTCTGAAATGTTCAGGGTATTAGTCTTATCTAACTACTACAAGTAGCTGCGGTAGGATTTTACAGATACTTGTGATATTTCGGAGTTGTTAGCGGTAAGGCATGAATAAAATTCCACACGAAGCATGAAGTGTTTCGACACTGTTCACAAAACAAACATTTTCTTAAAAAATGTGAAGTATTACATAAATCTAAAACCGTGGGAATTTAGGAATTAGCCCAATATATTACTGGTAAAAATGTTAAAACTGTATGTTAAATAGAAATTGATAAAACGTTCCTTGTATTAACTTGGAGAAATATAACGGTTTCTGGGTCCCGAATGTTGTAAATGGACGTACTGTTTTAATATATCGAGTAAACAATCATCTACAGCTTCACAGCAATTCGCTTTGTTGTTTAATATAAATTACACCGATGATGCACCATCGTACAAAGAGTGAAACGAATTCAAGTGGCTCTTCTCGCTCTTTCGAAAGCCAGTTTCCTATACCACACTCTTCAATTCACGTCTAACAAATTTCAGGCGACAACATTCAGAATCCATCGCGACGAACAGGCAGGAAAAAAAGTTGAAATTTCTTTACATAACGAAGAGGTTATTGAGGTTAAGAAAGCCAAACAATGTCTACTTAAGACAGGAAGTGTTCGTCACTGTGGCCCGGAAGTGAGCCGCCCGCCCGTGGACAACTATTTAACAGCTTTCTCTGTTTGCCGTTTGCTTTCCCCCAACGTTGTGACTGACAACTTTGATTTACATCATGAACTTAATGGCACTTAATTATCGTCCTAAACACCTGACGTGCTTTACTAAACTAAAATTAAGAAGCAACACCAGTTATAAAAATAAAGTAAATTTTCTGACATCGAGAAAAGATTAACAGAATAATTTGCCGCCTTGGTACTGACGCCATTAAAGGTATCTGTTAACTATTTGTCATTAACGATGTACATATAGTATTTGTGTTACAGTGGAGATCTGTACGTTAGTTAATACAACTCGGGAATTTCGGGCTTCTGATGCTGAACACGTGTAAAAAAATGTTGACGTTTATGCAGTATTAGTAGGATAACACCTGTTGGTGAACATTTCAAATTATAAGGCAAAGAACTGTGGTTAATGTGTACATAGGTGTACATCTACGGCTTCGACTCTCCAAACCTTAAATAAAACAATCCAGTCATTTCAATGTTTCGGAACGAGCCAGTTTTTCGAAGTACTTCGGACAATTACCGAGATTTCTCATAACATTAATGGAGACGTATGATATTCAAAAAAATTAATGCATGAGCATACAAAATTTTGTATAATCCATGAATTGTTCTACTTTAAAAACATTTATTTTCTACCATAACAGGATGTTCTTGTTAATTAATTATTATGTTAATTATTATTTGCTCCGTTCTAAGCAAACCTGTAGATTAAACGGATTTATTGACGATAAAATATGATGTTGTTCGGCTAACACACAGACATGAACGAACACATGAAAACATGTAATACATTCGAAACAAATACATACTTTTTTACAATCAACAAATTATACGTAACTTAAAGTAAGGCGGGGAGCGATTCCCATTGTGGAATATCATTCACTTTTCCTTAAAACTTTTCAGTAATCAGATTTTCCTTTTTTTCGGGGAACAAAATTTGATTTTAAAAATTACACCTTTGACGCCTGTTACAAAACCTAATTTCCACTATAACTGCTTGGTTTGTGAGCAAGTGTGATAGAAAAAAACGACAGTTTTGTTAAAAATTTAATATTGTCACAAAATGAATCCAGTATATTAACCCACCTTACTTTCAGTTGTGTATTGTTTGTGCTTGTACAATAAAAGTGAATATGTTTTATTTTTGCATTAGTCTAACAACATCATAATATGCAGTTACCTTACGCTGAGTTGCTTACTGTCTGTAGTTTGTAAAATAAAAATGAATTATTTCTACACTTCTACGAAAGTTAGTTATTATTTTCAAATTTCATTGTTTTATTTATAGATAAAGTACAAAGACAATTTTCATTATATTATTACGCTATATAAAACGTAGAACGACTACCAGCTAATATTACAATAACAGACAACTATAAGGCAACTTTTTCAATTACAATTACTTATTTCGCTTAATCATTTGCGACGATGCGTTCGGAGAAACAGTTCAACCGTACATTTTCTTTAGCTAAACACATGTTTGTTATTGTTTTAGTCGCATTTTATTTTCATTTATTTATTGGAAGCGTCTGTTGTTATATTAGTCTACTGTTGTTGTTACCTCGAGATTACTGTTGTGTAAAACCTTGGTAGTTTTCAAATAATTTTACTAGTTAAAATTATTTTAATTTTTCCGAACGGAATTTTAATAATTCCGAACGCTTTTTAATAACAATAGGCGGTTGAGTTAAAAGACAAGTACCAAAAGATCATGTTTCACAACCCTATGGAGACAAAATTACTTAATTTTCTTCTTGGCAAGATCGCCCCCTCTGTTTACCCACCCGAGTGTGGAGGTCCCCGGGTCGCCATGTTTCTGTACTTCGGACGTTTTAATTGAACGAACGACGAATCGAGTTCTCAGTTTTGAGAAGACCGTTTGGCATCTGTCTGTCGACTGTCTATCTGTTTGGGGTGTCTCAGGATAACTTTTGAACGCATCGACTGATTTTCATAAAACTTAGCAAGCGTGTCCCCACTTTTATCCTACAGAAACTTATCGTTTTTGAAATTGGTCCCCCCAAAAAAATAGACGGGTGGGAGGAAAAATGTAACGGAGTCAAAATAGTGAAAAAATCTTAAAAGTCAATGTGGGGTATCAAATTAAAGGAAATGTTAACCACAATCTTAATACAGTTTTCATTTTTTTTAATTTTCAAAGTTTTTGGACGTCAGGGCGTAAAAAGTGTGTGAAAATTTTGATAAAATTGCAAAAATTCAAATTAAAGATTATTTTAATTAACATCCGAATGTAATGTTAAGTTTTTGAAATTTGAAGATTTTGGGACCCCAGGGCCCAAAAAAGATCAAACACTTGAAAAAAGAACAACAGGGTCTCAGACTAAAAGTACTTGTGACCCAAATACGAATGTTTAAAATTTGTTCGTTTACTGTATGATTTGAGCTCTAAATTGTTATATTATTATTAATGAAATAATAGAGGAATCGGGATTTTTGTAATTTTTTCCGTGATTGAAAAATTATCTAATACCGAAATTGATGTAGAAATAAATTATTTCCTTCAAAATATTGAGCGAGTTCTGCAGTTCATGGAGCTTACTAGTTTTATAATGTTCGAAAATGCTGTGTAAAAATAGCCAGACACTATTTCAGATTTATGAAACAAAAAACATGAAAAAATAAATATTTTCTTCTTCCTACAAATTTGATAACAATTAAATTTTTCATTCGTTTGATGACGTATTTTTATAATTTGAATTCTCCAGAAATCTCTGCCGCTGCTGGTGAAGAATCTGACGTTTAGGTTTACCATATCTACGATAGTTCTTCTTCAGTCGCGGCCTTGACAATGGTGAAACGTCCGTCTAGATGGGACACAAAACTGCGGCCGTTCTGTTACGTAAATCCAAACTACTCTAATCGGACGTCACGTAACTTGTAGTTAACCGAAAATATTTATTCGGATACGTAACATGTGTCGTTTATGTAACCGTGACATAACACGTGGCAGTGACGTAAGCTACTCTCACACGTCCACGAACCTTCGGATTCCAAAAAGCAGGCAGGAATTCGATTTCTGGTCGGCTAGTAATTTATTAAAATTTAAAACATTTTTTTTCAAACGTTACACATTGTTGTTGTTGTTGTGTCACGCATTGTAACTACACTTGCTTATTTATTCTTGGTATGGTAATTATTACATTAATTGAATTAAACCGTTTATCAAGAACTAATTTGTTTTAGTTTCACATAGGGAATACACTATTCTAATGAAAACAAAATAAGTTCTTGACAAATGGTTTTATTAAATTAGTGTTATTTCTTCTGCTTCTTCTTCTTCTTCTTCAGATGATGATGATGATGATTATTATTATTATTATTATTATTATGTTATTATAGTTTTTGGAAATAATAGGATATTTACAACCACTATATAACAAGGTTGTAAAAAGGTTGTACAGTAAAATAATAAATTAAAAACAAAACATTCAAAATGGTTCACGGATCTACGGTTCTACGATAGGTGTACACTCGGCTTACATCGGTAGCAAATAATGTTTCCACAGATAAAACGTAATATGAATGAAGATATCATCCGATTCATACCAATACAACGACCCATCATTGGGGGTCTTGATGGTTCGTGGCAGTGCCGGCTCGTCAGGTGACGCAGGTGAAGCGCCACCTAAAATAACTGGTTCAACGTGTTTCTTTTTACACAAAATTATTTTCAATTTTTAGTCAATTTTATGTTTTAAAATATTTTTTTAATTAAATTTCGTCTAACATTTACAAGCGATGGAAATAGGTTACAGAAGCTGGACTTCGCTGCGATCGCATTCTACTCCACGTATAGAATAATGATGATAAGAAAAACGTTTTAAGCTGTAAAAAACCTATGCCTATATTGAAAGTAAATAAAGTTGCAAAAATAAAGGACAAGGTGTACAACCGCAACTTTAAACAAAATTGTGGTATTCAACGTTCGAGTGGTTGTGTGGCAGTTATTATTTAAATAAACTTTTTTGTATGCCCTGCTTAAATATTAATGTTAAATCAGGTGCGTGGAATAAGAACGGCTTTGATGATTTCGGTAACGTTACTCGTGCTCTTTCCAAACATGAAGGTTCTTCTGAACACATGCGTTGTGCACTGAGTTTTTCAAAACTGAAGAAAAATTTAAGTACTATCGAGGATGCTTTGAAGGAAAATTCTAGGTTGTATATTAAACACTTCAATGACAACGTTCGGCTTAACAGACGTTTCATGCATCTTCCTATTCGGGCAGTTCTTTACTTGGGTAAACAAGAATTAGCATTTCGCGGTCACCACGAAGAGTTATCATCTATTAATCGCGGAAATTTTAAAGAACTGCTAGAAACCTTCGTATCGATAAGCCCTGTAGATATTCAAGAACGCTATAAAAAAATCTCACCCGTCTTTGCCGGAAATTCTAAGACTATTCAGAATGAAATAATTGACTGCATTTCACAATATATTGATGAGCACGTCGCAGAGGAAATAGAAGATAGTACATTTTTTCAATTCAAGTGGATGATTCCACAGACATTGTCCACAAATCTCAATGTAGCATCATAATTAGATACGTTATTCCCGGAGGAAAGCTGGTGGAAAGATTTTTGGGATTTTATGATGTTAGTTCCAGTCGGACTGCCGACACACTGTTTCACGTTGTGTCAAGGTCCCTCGAAAAATTTGACTATAAATCAAAACTTATTGCCAAGTGTTTTGATTGTGCAAGTGTTATGTCAGGGGAATTAAATGGTCTTCAGGCAAAAATCAAAGAAGTAGTGCCACAAGCGGTTTTTGTTCACTGCATGGCGCATCGTTTGAATTTAGTGCTACAACAAAGCTGCAACAGCATTTCGAAATGTCGGATATTTTTTGCAACTGTTAACGGTTTACCCTCTTTTTTCCACAGTTCTGCTAAGCGAACTTACGCAGTAGACACAGTCGTAGGAAGACGAATCCCTACTTCCGTTATTACGCGATGGAAGTCTAATTCCAAAATTGTGAATATTATATATAACGCATAGAATTCATTAAAAGAAGTATTCACTAAAATTGTGAACGATTCAAATTATGATCAAACATCAATTAGGCAGAGTGATGGTTTCTTAAATAAATTTAATGATTTTGAATTTACGCTTTTGGTTGTCGTTTTTAACGATATTTTTGGAGCCACGGATGTTCTCTTCGATGTGGTACAAAAGAAGTCATTTGATATTAATTTCTGTATCTCGCAAGTTAAAAATACGCAAACACTCATAAATAGCAAAAGAACTGATGATGCAGTTATGAAAATTTTCGATTTAGCTGATTCAAAAACAACAGTTCCAACTGAATACCATGAGTGGCAGAAAAGAATTACACTCACACGAGATCAACTTTTTGAAAAATACAAAATTCTGTATTATGAAATTTTAGATAACCTTTCAGTACAAATAGCCACACGTTTTAATGATATGGAAAAGCTTCAGTTTGTTACATTAATGGATTCTTCAAAGTTCGTAACGTATTCTGAAAACTTTCCCACGGATGCATTAAGTAACTTAAAGGTGTGCTACCCTAATCTGTTTACCGATTTCCGAAGACTGAAAAACGAGTTACAGCTTATTTATAAGGATAAGCAATACAGACAAATGAAACCACTAAATTTTATGGAACTTTTAGCTGACAACAGGAACATCTTTAAAGAAGCTTACAAACTGTTTTGTAATAGTAACTATTCCATCCACTAGCGCTTCCATAGAACGAAGTTTTTCTTGTTTAAAAAGAATAAAATCATACATGCGCAATACAATGCCAGAGGACAGACTTACTAACTTATCAAAAATTTCCATAGAAAAGGAACTTTAAAACTAATTAATTAATTTACAACCATTTTATGACGACACTATCGACAAGTTTGCATATTTGAAAGAGAGGAGAATTCACCTTGTGTTCAAGAAATAAAATGCAAGCCTGAAAGTAGGCCTACTTACTATTTTTAACTACTTTATTTGTAAGTTTTATTAACATACTTTTCTTTTGTCTCCATATGTTATTCATGATTCCAAAACAGGAAGAAGCATATTCACGTAATTGATGAAGGGGAGACCTGCCACCGATTCTGCTTCACCAATCCTCAAAGCCACGAGCCGCCACTGGTTCGTGGTACGAGTAGATAAAATATATTCAAAAGTCTTCGTAGCGGACTTGATGTTTGCAAAAATAGAGTTTTCGATAAGTTCACAGAAATAAGTGATTGTAAACGCGTTCGAACCTGCCGTTCAGTAGACGGCCATTTGACGTTTCGCAAGCCGTTTATACAATAGTCACGCAACCTCGATGGGAATCTAAAGAAAGGCAACAAAATATCTAAACCTTGGACAGACATCGAACGCACGGTCCCACCGTAGCAAATCGAAAACATGGTCACATGCGTACGCCTAAATATTATATCATATAAACATTGGATTTCATTAGGAGTAACAGACAAAAACATTATCTCCCTTATACTTGATATTTCTTATTGATTTTTTATGTGTATTTATACACCCACAATTACAAAACTATTGTGTGTATTATTGTGTAAATTACAAAACTAGGGGACGAATGCGGGTAGAAATACAACATTAGTACCCCGTTTCATGAAAATCTGTTAATTTTCTTCCTAGCTGGCCATTTTGTGAACTGGCGATATAATTTTTAACCGCCGCCATCTTAATAGGCATTTCACCAACGCCGTTTGGGCCTGGTTAGTAAAATTCTCGTTAACACTACTGTACTACAGTGGTAACTGTCGATGTCACTTCAAAATTAAAAAAGTTAGACTGAAAAATTAAAAAAACTTTTAAACTATCTGTAGGGTGACGTTCCTGTTCCACGATTTTCTATTTCTTAAGTATATTTGTACATTTTACATCTCACTGTAGTTTTTATTTGTTTTATTCCTGTTATCGAGGACATTCCCGTATTATCTCATTCTTCAAGAATTTTGAGAGTAACTTTTTTGAAACCCTATTAGCGTTCTATAAATTTTTTCTCATTCGAATGATCAAAACTTATAGGCCTGTGACATTTGTTTTTCGTCTTCGTTTGGATAATTTTCCAATGTCAACATTATTTAAGCGTAAAAACTGTATCTCTAATTCATTTTTTTCGTCACAATAGTTTATATTATATACGCATACTCAGAAACTGTAAGTAAAATAAATTATTTAATGAAGGAATAGAAAACAGATAAAACAAATTTTCTGATCACAGAAACCAAACAAATATCTGCATGTATATTTTATTTACGTTACACGAACGACCACTTCACGGAAAACGACGTAGGCTTACGTAAATGACGCCAAAAGTAGTTTTAACGTTAGCGTTAAAACGGCCCGTCGTTAGCGTTATCTCGTCGTTTTAACGGCCCGTTTAAACAGATGAAATATCTCCCGTTAAGTTACCCACGATTTCAATGGCCGTTTAACTTTAACTGAGCTTCATAAAACGGGTTATCTCCCGCTAAATCCTTAACAGGTGATTCACCGGACGTTAACTTCTTAACGGAGTTCGGTGAAACGGGGTACAGTAAAATTTTACGGGGGACGTTTATTTTACGAGCTGATTAGATGTCAAGCTTTAAGCTGGGTGTCGTAATCACATTATCACTGTGATATTATCGCAGTCTTAATGGAAGTATGGTAGCCTACTCTAACAGGATAGTTTCAACGGTCTGTTTGCTTCATGTCAACTTAAATCAGCAGTCGGCAACCCTGCGCCCACCAATAAGGTTTGACGCGCCTGCAAACTAATTTGTAATTTTCTTTTCTTTTGAGCGAAGGAACCTGCTTCGAAGCACTGTATTATAAAATAGTACAAGCCGTTTCAAATTTTACTTTTTCAAATACAATAATTACTGTTAGTTTTTTCAAGGAAAGGAATTGAATCCTTCATTTATTTTTTAAATGTGATTTTTTCAAGTTTTATGTTTCTGTCCATTTTATAAAAACGAATAGTGTTAATGTGGTAAATTCTTTAATATGTTTTTATTAAAATGTGTTCCTGTTTAACCATTTCTTCATTTTAAGTTTTGTTAGTTTTAACGTGCGTGTGCGTGATGACAGATTGTTGATGACCTACTCCTAATGTGAATAATTTTCACATATTTATATGAAAGATACTGCAAAACCTTTTTTTTTGTTTGATTCGGTGTTCCCCGTCGCTAAATGTAAGCGCAAGGGAATTATAAAGCGACAGTTAATGTTTGTAACGTCCAGCTATTAACCATTGATGTCCAACATCCAGCTCCGCACCTTTCTATTTTCCATTGTTGGGATGAGATGGGGTGCGCCCATCGAACTGGTCCTCAGTTATATACGCGCCCCCATAAATTCAAAGGTTGTCTATGACTGACTTAAGTATTTTGACAATACACTACAACTTTTTAATACCCTATGTGTTTTTAATATTTGTATTTTTTAAATATTTTGAATAAGCAACGTAATCAAACAGACACTACTTAATGAATCAAAATATTATTCCAGATGGTATGGACACTATTTATTGCCCCAAAATATGTTTCCCGCTTGAATAGTCACTACTTTCTAAACCAAATTGTGTAATATTATAACGGGATACACCAGTAGCGTGGCGTCCACTTAACCGCTGTTCCCGGCGGCAACAATACCGGAAATTAAAGAAAATAATAATCACAAAATAATTACTTTAGTTATTGAATAATTTGAAATCCGAACAATATCAGTAGGGAAACTCGAAGAAAGGCATACCATTGCCGTGCGCTTGCACCGGCTCAGATATCGGCAATGTTTTACTGCGTGTGGTCATTGACCTCGTAGTAGCTGTCGCTGTACAAACTGGAGGGGGGGCCCATTCGTCCACCCAATGTGTTGCCGCTGTATAAACCGGCAAAACGTCCAGTTAGCAGCTATGCTCGTTTTCTGAACCAACGTGCAGCACTTACTACGTACCTATTTGTGTTTTGTTCGTTTAGTTATGCGTTTCTCTGTTTGTCTTTATTATTTTTAATTCGATTATGTGTGTCCTGATTTATTCTGTGTAAGTATAATGGAGTCAGATCCCGTGGAACCGGGACCGTCTTCTACTGCCAGCGAATGATAGAAAATACTCTAAAAAATCGTTTTGCTCTAAAAAGAACACTTGGGAAAAACGAATTAATTTTTAGGGTAAGTTTTAGGCCTATCACAACTGCCAACAGCTGTTATGTACCCACGCCAACGCCATCCGATACACATTGCTTTTTAAAACGAAGTGTACAAATTAACTTAACAGATATTAAACAGTGTAACAGTTTCACTCATCACACAAAAATCTGCAACACAATTGTTTATCGCATTGTGCAACACGATTTGTTCATTCGGCAGCGGAGCGAACGCTGGAATAGAAGCCATATTGTAAGATACTATACAAAAATAGTACGCCTATATAAGTTATAGACGGGAGGCATAAGGAGGCCACATTCACCACTGACCTTGGCTGATCCACTTACAATTGTACTCACGTATGTAAATAACGAAATGTATTTATTCGTATCCCGTATCGTATTTAATATTAGAAACCGTTCTAAATCGTTGGATTTAAATTTTCTCAACGGCAAATTAAATTGTTTAAACCTCTTTTAGTTTACATTATCTTTGTACTCTTTACGTTTTGGCGCATAAAGAACGAAATTAATAAAACATAAGTAACTGTACGATTTGTCGAAGGGAAGACAGCGCGTATTGAATATTGCAACGGTATATGCAGTTTATTACGTGTTTGTGTGTGTGTGTGAGTGTGGGGGGCGCTTTTTCGTGTCGTATGCTTCCTATTATTTAAGGAAAATAAATTTACTTAATAATTTGGTCTGTTCAAATCGCGGTTATAAGCTGTTTTTCAAGTGAGAATTTTTTAAATTTAGTTAATTAAATGATTATACGGCGTTCCAAATCGCATGGCACCTGAGGGATTAGGAGACCCTTACTAACACACGCGCGCGCGCGCAGCTGGCTCGCATGCCTGGGGTATGAATCATCTACTGGGGCGTCCATTACGTAACTGCAACTTTTATAATATGAATTTTTTAACAAACAAGCTTAGCATGTTTGTAACCTTCATAAAATTTTAAAGAAAATGACATAAAACACGACGTGGCTGTGATATATTTTAGGTGATAACTAAGTCTCTCTTAATAATCATTTTGGCTTTAGAAATTTGTATTTTGCAAATGTTATTTAATTCCACTGAATGTTATTAACGGATAACCACGCACAATTCGACTTATCTTTATTGTATATTCCATATATCAAATTATAAAATTTGACCCTGTAGGCTTCGATGTGGTTCAACAACTTACTCATCTTTAAATGTAAAATATTTACCCGCAATCAAGTACTATGCTTAAATTTTAATATGATATTTATATTGTAAATATAGTATGGAAATAGGTAATTTCATGTAATTGTATACAGTTGTATAAGTTATCATATTAATCCATTTTTTCTTTTTCATTGGGATACATTTTTAAATAAAATAATTTTTTTATGAATATTACATACAAGACAGCATTACTTGTAACAATATTGCAACAAGGCAGCAGTAACAATATTACTGTAGAAAAAATACAAATTTTCATATTACCGACGTAATTTTGCACCATGAATGTAAGTTGTAAATACATTTTTGTTTATAATCATCAAGATTTCACCAATATAGAATACTTATTGCTTTATAATAAAATCTGTACTAAGTAGCCCTACTCCAATTCTGCGTTTGCTTCAGAAATCCCTAAAATACTCATATTTATTGCAATTATGTGTTGTTTGGACTCATTTATCTCACAATTTCGTGGAAATTACAAAAATTATAGTTTAATTTGGATTATAAGCTAAATTTAAAATTTTATAGTTTTGAATTGGACCGTATAATTATACATGAACCGCCCGGGTCGGGAGGTGCAATCCGGTTTGGAACACCCTATGCGCCTATGCTACACAGACTTAATTCCATAAGGTTTCTTACTCTTTACGCTTATAAAAAAGTAGATTTTCGCTCGTACAGAATGTTATGTATTGGTAATGTGAGGATAAATGTGCGGACGTTTCCTACTAGGACCTGTATTAGGACTGATTAGTGTTCGTAATCAGGGGACAGGAACTACGGAACCATACTTAACAAACTGTTTTATAAAACATTAATCAAAGAAACTCATTTTATTTTTCTGGAAAAAGCTCGATTATAATTTCATAGGATTCGATACCGCCGTTTGAGAATAACCAAAATCTAATTACAATTTTTTTTAAAAGGAAAGATGAAAAAATTAACATTTAGTTTGCTTCGTTCCGTAACTTTAACACGGACAGGCGTCATCCCGATAGACCTCTTGGTACCGGAGCGCAAATTTATCTAAGCGCGCAGTGACGATCTTGGCAGAGTAGAGGCAGCTGTCCACGCCCGTATGGCAGCAGAGGTCGCTGTAAGGCAAGACTCATCAGGAACTTAGAACCGTGGTAAACGTTTTCCTCACGCTGTTCCCGACAGGCCATGAACATTTTCGTGAGTGTCTCCACCGGATGGGAAGGGCGGCATCCCCTCAATGCAGCTACTGCACGAGACAGTGTTTTGCACAGTTTTTTCGAGTGCTTACAGTTTTGAGAACGACCGTCTGAACCTCAGCTCAAGGATCGGAATTTTCAACCCTGATGACGCTTCAGAGTGAAGGCAATTGGAATTAACCGCAGCGTGCTGCGTCGTAAGAAAGACGAAGGGTATTTTTGCACCCGGAAGCGGTCCCGGCTTGATGGAGAAACGTGGGTTTCTTAATGGGTAAAAATACCACACTACCAGATAGCCTGGTGCCTTTTGTTTTCCCCGTTAATTAGAAAGAATAATAATAACAATAATAATAATATAATAACTAAAATAATAAAGCAGTGTTCGTCGGGCAATCACAGCAGCATACGGTAATCACTAATCGATCCCTTCCTTCTGCTTCTCCGTTATTGTTAACCGCTTCCTTTAATTTCTATGCACCTCGATATTTCGGGTCGAGTTTAGAACTAAATCGATTGACAACACTGCACAATTTCCTGTTACAGTCCATAACGGTCAAAATCATTTTATCTGATAGTCTTTTACTCTGACTCATTATCTCTTTCTTCCTCCGTGCCCCTCGTTTCTGCTTTTCTCGTCTTAACGCCGAAAACAAAAACCGAAAACAATTTTTCTGCTTCTTATGGAAACGACAAAATCGACCAAAGTTTAGAATCTATAACTGGCAAAAACAATGTACGAGCGTCTGGATAAACTGCGCAAGACAAAATGTGAACAACTAATAACGGGGACCATTATCTAATCAGGATTACCATAGCCCTGAAGATGCCACAAAATCAACTATAGCAAACCCTCTACAGTGATTTACTTTTCGATAATTTTAAATTTATTAACTCTGTATAATGCCCGAATAACGAGCAGGTCAAACACTGGTCGACAATGTCCCTTGTATTGTTGATCATTCCGTTCTGCTACGTTGGTTGCGGACTTGAGAATGGCGTAATTGCCGAAACGTACAACACTGTCGTCAGAAAATAAACAATAATTCCGAGAAAATATTTCCAGAAAAAAATTGCTGTGAAATTTTACAATATGAATTAAATTGTAAAATTTGAAGTAACTTACAGTTTAAATAATTTGGTTTCAAATGTTTTTGTGCCTTGTTTCTTTCTAAATTCAGTAGTGATAATAATAACGATAATAACAGTAATAATATTGATTAATAATAATAATAGTAGTTATAACAATAATAATTTTTTTTTATAGAAGGGGAAAAATGTTTTATGCACCGTCAGAGGAGGCCGTGCTTCCTCTGGTGTGTGGGACTCTCACCCAATAAAATATCGGTATGGAGAACCATACATGACTTCCATGTTCTAATATTTATATTTAAAATCATTTTCGAAATGAAATATTTCCATAGAAACTGCTTCTTTCTACTTATTGCTTCAGCCTTAACCACAGTACAGTACTCTGTACTTTATGTGTGGTCACTAACGTATACCACCTCACGTTATCGCACTCGATTTTCACTGATGATGGAAGTCGATGGCACTGCCAAAACGTCTGATTTTGCAGAAAACATTGGTCTACGGCCAAACAGGACGGGAAGGAATTTTAACAACAAACTACTTCTTTGTTGCCGATAACGTAGTACATATATAAAAAAATTATCCCCTCCCCATTCTACTATAATTTTCGTTTATAGAAAATTACCCCCATCCCGTTCAACTAGCCTCTTCATTTATAGATATTTCAACTACGTTTCTACAGCGGATTATTAAGATCTTCTTATCAGGATACTTTATTTATCAAAATTAAGTACTTTACTCTTGTTACAACAAACAATGTTTCAGGCAAACTACCCTTTCCCCGTAACCGATCTTCACCAAAATCAATAGGCCTTGAGTCCTCTGCAAATCAGGCATATATGTAACAAATTATTTAATTCTGTTTGAATTTACGGCAGTTATCGTTCGTCATGAAACAATTTCTCTTGTTACAACATAACATGTTGCTGGTAAACTACCCTTTTCCCTTAACCGACCTTCACCAAAATCAACAAGCCTTGAGCTCTCTACAATTAAGGGATGTGTGCAAAAACTTATTTGATTATGTTTCAATTTACGGCAGTTATCGTTCGTCATAGAAAACATTACCCTTGTTATCACATAAAACGTAGCAGGTAAACTACACCTTTCTCTTAACTGATCTTCACCAAAATCAACAGACCTTGAGTACTCTACAATTCAGGGATGTATGCAAAACATTATTTGATTCTGTTTGAATGTGCGGCAGTAATAGTTCGTCATAGAAACAATTACTCTTGTTAAAACATAAAATGTTGCAGGTAAACTACCCCTTTCCCTTAACCGATCTTCACCAAAATCAATAGGCCTTGAGTTTTCTACAATTCAGAAACTTACACACAAAAATATTTGATTTTGTTTGAATGTGCGGCAGTTATCGTTCGTCATAGAAAAAATTACCGTTGTTAAAACATAAAATGTTGAAGGTAAACTACTCCTTTCCCTTACCCGATCTTCACCAAACACAACAGATCTTGAGAACTCTACAATTCAGGGCTGTATGCAAGAAACTATTCGATTCTGTTTGAATTTGCGGCTGTTATCGTTCGTCATAGAAAAAATTACCGTTGTTAAAATATAAAGTGTTGCGGGTAAACTACCCCTTTCCCTCAACCGATCTTCACCAAAATCAACAGACCTTGAGTACTTAACAATTGAGGAATGTATGCAAAAAATTATTTGATTCTCTTTGAATGTGCGGCAGGTATCATTCGTCATAGAAAACATTACTCTTGTTAAAACATAAAATGTAGCAGGTAAACTACCCCTTTCCCTTAACCGATCTTCACCAAAAACAACAGACCTTGAGTTTTCTACAATTCAGAAACTTACACACAAAAATATTTGATTTTGTTTGAATGTGCGGCAGTTATCGTTCGTCATAGAAAAAATTACCGTTGTTAAAACATAAAATGTTGAAGGGAAACTACCCCTTTACCTTAACCGATCTTCACCAAAATCAACAGACCTTGAGATCTTAATAATTCAGGAACGTATGCAAAAAATTATTTGATTCTCTTTGAATGTGCGGCAGGTATCATTCGTCATAAGAAAAATTACCCTTGTTAAAACATAAAATGTTGCAGGTAAACTACCCCTTTCTCTTAACCTATCTTCACCAAAATCAAAAGACCTTACGTTCTCTACAATTCAGGGAGGTATAAAAAAAATTATTTGATTCTGTTTGCATTTACGGCAGTTATCGTTCGTCATAGAAAAAATTACCCTTGTTATAACATAAAACGTTGCAGGTAAACTACCCCTTTCCCTTAACCGATCTTCACCAAAAACAATAGGTCTTGAGAACTCTACAATTTAGGGCTGTATGCAAAATATTATTTGATTCTGTTTGAATTTGCGGCTCTTATCGTTTGCCATAGAAAAAAATCTACTCATAGACAGATAGACACACAGACACTTTTCGAAAAATTACTTTTTTCATGTTTTGAGGGTAGTACAATCAGAATCTGCAGTTATCTCGAACACGATTTTTTCGCCATCACCATACTTCCATTTCCTTATGGGATATGGAAGTAAAAAGAGTCACTAGCTGAAAAAATAATAAAAGAGCCTAAAAATTAAGAGATTAACAAAATTTTTCAACGTTTTCGACCCTCTGAGGGGAGCGTCCGGTCCCGTTCGCCCTCCCCCCTAAATACGCTCCTAATTCCTTATGAAGAAAGGGAATCACAGCAGAACACGGGACATTGTCCGGATGCACCTGCGACGTGAAAATAACCACAAGGAATTTTAACCGAGTTTGGAGCTGCGGGGGGGAAACACGATTATGCCAGTTTCGGCTACATGCAGTACACTGCTTACTGAATATAACAGGTGGTATGGCTGGAGTAACGCCAGTTAGGAAGACGGACTTCCGCTCAGGCCATTGATCCTGCTCAGGGTGCGTCATTGCCACCGCTCGTGCAGTGACACCTCAACTTACGTTTTAGTAAATATTTGATGTGCACTACTATTAACAAACTATTATTTACAAATAATTACGTGGAGGCGAAAGCAGCAGTACCAGTAGTAGTAGTAGGCCCAGTAGTAGTAGTAGTATTAGTAAGGGCGTATTTACGGGGGGACGAGGGACCGGAACCCCCTCCCAGACTTTCGAAGAAGTTGACGAATTTTGTTAGTCTCTTAATTTTCAGGCTGTTTTATTATTTTTTCAGCTGTGTGCGCTAATACAGTAGTAACTCTTTTTTAAATATACAAACAGATTTTTACACATCATTAGCGTGTACGTTTGAAATATGAAAATAGGCGTATTTCAAAAACGCGTATTTTTTTATTGTGTTATTACCGTTTACTTTAATGGTACTCACTTCAGCCACTTTAAATATAATAATGTTGATTAGTCTTAACTTGTTATTTTACTTCCATGTTCCATAAGGAAATGAAGTATGGTCATGGCGAAAAAAATCGTGTTCGAGATAACGGCTGATTCTGATTGTACTACCCTCAAAATATGAAGAAAAGTCATTTTTCGAATTAAGTGTCTGTGTGTGTGTCTGTCTGTGTGTAGAATTTTTTCTGTGGCAAACTATAACAGCCGCAAACTCAGACAGAATCAAATAGTTTTTTGCATACATCTCTGAATTGTAGAGGTCTCAATGCCTATTGTTTTTGGTGAAGATCGGTTAAGGGAAAGGGGTAGTTTACCAGCAACGTTTTATGTTTTAACAAGAGTAAAGTACTTAATTTTGATAAATAAAGTATCCTGGTAAGAAGATCATAATAATCCACTGTAGAAACGTAGATGAATTATCTATAAATGAAGAGGCTAGTTGAACGAGGTGGGGGTAATTTTCTATAAATGAAAATTATAGTTGAATGGGGGGATAATTTTTTATGTGTACTACGTTATCGGCAACAAAGAAATAGTTTGTTGTTAAAATTCCTTCCCGGGCTGTTTGGCCGTAGTCCAATGTTTCTGCAAAACCAGACGTTTCGGCGTGCCATCGACTGCCATCATCAGTGAAAAGCGAGTGCGATAACGTGAGGTGGTATACGTTAGTGACCACACTCACGGATGAAGGATGGTTAAGGATGAAGCAGTAAGTAGAAAGAAGTAGTTTCTATTGATATATTTCATTTCGAAAATGATTTTAAATATAAATCTTAGAACATGGAAGTCATGTATGGTTCTCCATACTGATATTTGTTTTGTATAATGCAGACCCGACCCCGTACCTCCTCCCAAGATCAAACTCTAGATACGCCACTGACTAGTAGAGGAAGCAGAAGTGATTGTTATGATAGGTAGGTCAGTGGTAGTATCTATCATTTTCTTCAGTAAAATAGTAGTCGAATAATAATAATAATAATAATAAAAATAATTCTAACAATAACGTAAACAACAACTGAAATGAAATCAAAATAATACTAATAATAAGGCGTATTTTGGACGCGCTCAGTGTGACAAATTGTCTCGCACTACTGAGTGACCGCAAATCTATTGCGTGATACTGTAGGCCTATTTGAAAATTAGTAGTACCAAAAGAATTGCTGCCGACATGCGTTTGTGTTGGTAACTCTGAAAGCTGCCGGGATGGAAACAGCCAGTGTAACGTGATGCACGAACAACGAACTTGAAATTTCCAATCGTCTTTCTTGTAAGCATTGGAAAAGTTGGAAAACACGTGAACTGATTTTAGTTTTATTCTTCCTGTTCTTACTTATCATAACAAAAACAATTAAACTAACGAAGAAAAAATTAACACGTATTGTAATTAAAACTGTTCTAATGTTTCTTAAAAGAATTAATTAAACAGTAACATGGCGAAATACCTGTGTGTGTGTGTGTGTGTGTGTGTGTGTGTGTGTGTGTGTGTGTGTGTGTGTGTGTGTGTGTGTGTGCTATTTATAAACACTTTAACAATACTTAAACGCACTTTGTTTTAAACGCCCTGTTTCTAAAGCAAAGAGTTTTTTATCGTTACAGAGAAATTTAACACTGACAGCAACTCTAAATTATGTCGTTTGCTATACAAACGGTGAGGGAACCAACCGGAGTTTTCGTTATGGAGAGCTCACTATACCTACAGTGAGAATAATAAGTTTTCCACATTATTACTTAGGCATTTAGTATTTATGAATTGTGACGGGTGCTTTCTAGCGGGCACTGATTGTAATTAAATGGCTTCTAATAAACACAAACGTAACAGTACTGACATGTTACCTGTCCGTCTATACTCCACCTGTATTCGAGGTCTGCAATAGACAGGGTAGTGTATTTTGTTTGATTTTTTTTTTACTTATTAACTGCCAATTTACAGCCGGCTCTAATTGGAAGAGTTAAGCGAGTTCTCAGTTTTAACTCGACCGTTTGGCATTTGCCTGTCTGTCCATCTGCTTGGGATATGTCTCGTGACAACTTTTGAACGCATCAACCGATTTTCGTAAAACTTGCCAAGTATGCCCACGTTGTTATCCTATAGAATCCTGTTGTTTTTTAGATTGATCCGTTCAAAAAATAGGGTGGCTGGAGGCAAACATGTGAAGGGGTCAAAACTGCGAAATAATCGCAAAAGCCCGTGTTCGACAAATCGATCGTGTAGACGGATTAAATTATTCCGCTGATTTATCTGCCGCGAAGCCACTGTTATGTACAAAACCTAACGAGTGGGGCCTTGGTCCGGCCATGAAGTAGTTAACGCATCGTTTTCATAGATAATTGCACGACAAACTCACTTGCTGCAGTAGGCTACTCGCTTTGTACGGCTGTGAGGAACAAAATCTTTCCTTTATGTTACGCCTGGACGCAGACTTTGTTTTAAGTTTATTACGTACATGCGTTTTTTTTTAGTAAGAACTAAATAAACTAGAATGCTCCTGAACCAAGGGCGTACGGGGCGTGACAAACGGGACCTGACCCCCTTCAGAGGGTCAAAAAACTTGACGAATTTTGTTAATCTCTTAATATTTAGGCTACTTAATTTTATTTTTTTCAGCTGTGTACGCTGATATAGTAGTAGCTCTTTTTTAAATATACTGACAGGTTTGTTATACAGTATTAGCATATACGTCTGAAATATTAAACACAGTAAAATCTGTTCAGTCAATAAGTATCTTTCAACAATGTTTCAATAACACTTATTTTTTTACTTCCATGTTCCATAACGAAATGGAATTATGGTGATGCAAAAAAAAATCGTGTTCGAGATTATTGCAGATTCTGATTGTACTACCCTCAAAACATGAAAAAAAAGTCATTATTCGAAAAGTGTCTGTGTGTCTGTCTGTCTATCTTAGATTTTTACTTCCATATTCCTTAAGGAATGGAAGTATGGTGATGGCAAAAAAAATCGTGTTCGAGATTATTGCAGATTCTGATTGTACTACACTCAAAACATGAAAAAAAGTCGTTTTCCGAAAAGTGTCTGTGTGTCTGTCTGTCTGTCTGTCTGTGTGTCTGTCTGTCTGTAGATTTTTTTTCTATGGCAAACGATAACTGCCGCAAATTCAAACAGAATCAAATAATTTTTTGCATGCAGCCCTGATTTGCATAGTACTCGCGACCTATTGTTTTTGGTGAAGATCGGTTGAGGGAAAGGGGTAGTTTACCTGCAACGGTTTTTTTTTAGCAAGGGTAATTTTGTTTGTTTGGCAAACGATAACAGCCGCAAATTCATACAGAATGAAATAATGTTTCGCATGCAGCCCTGAATTGTAGAGTTCTCAAGGTCTTTTGATTTTGGTGAAGATCGGTTAAGGGAAAGGGGTAGTTTACCTGTAACGTTTTATGTTTTAACAAGGGTATTTCTTATGGCAAACGATAACAGCCGCAAATTCAAACAGAATCAAAAGATTATTTGCATACAGCCCTAAATTGTAGAGTTCTCAAGACCTATTGTTTTTGGTGAAGATCGGTTGAGGGAAAGAGGTAGTTTACCTGCAACGTTTTTTTAAAAAGGGTATTTTCTATGGCAAACGATAACAGCCGCAAATTCAAACAGAATCAAATAATGTTTTGCGTACAGCCCTGATTTGTAGAGTACTCAAGACCTGTTGTTTCTGGTGAAGATCGGTTAAGGGAAAGGGGTAGTTTACCTGTAACGTTTTATGTTTTAACAAGGGTATTTCCTATGGCAAACGATAACAGCCGCAAATTGAAACAGAATCAAAAGATTATTTGCATACAGCCCTAAATTGTAGAGTTCTCAAGACTTATTGTTTTTGGTGAAGATCGGTTGAGGTAAAGGGGTAGTTTACCTGCAACGTTTTTTTAACAAGGGTATTTTCTATGGCAAACGATAACAGCCGCAAATTCAAACAGAATCAAATAATGTTTTGCATACAGCCCTGATTTGTAGAGTACTCAAGACCTATTGTTTTTGGTGAAGATCGGTTAAGGGGAAGGGGTAGTTTACCAGCAACGTTTTTTTATCAAGCGTATTTTCTATGGCAAACGATAACAGCCGCAAATTCAAACAGAATCAAATAATTTTTTGCATACTTCCTTGAATTGTAGAGGTCTCAATGACTTTCGATTTTGGTGATGATCGGTTAAGGGGAAGGGGTAGTTTACCTGCAACCTTTTACGTTTTAACAAGAGTAAAGTACTTGAAAATTTATTTAAACTTTTTGAAACAATGTTAATTGTTAAAAATAAAATAATTTTGTTGCCAGGCAATAAAATTATAATTTTTTCATTTTAATGTAATATAATATTTTTCATTTAATACAGCAATAAAAAGGCAGGTAAGACACAGCCTGGCTGTTTGGCTGAAAATGATTTTAAATATAAATCTTCGAATATGGAAGTCATATATGGTTCTCCATACCGATATTTTACTTCCATATTCCTTAAGGAATGGAAGTATGGTGATGGCAAAAAAAATCGTGTTCGAGATTATTGCAGATTCTGATTCTATTACACTCAAAACATGAAAAAAAGTCGTTTTCCGAAAAGTGTCTGTGTGTCTGTCTGTCTGTCTGTCTGTCTGTCTGTGTGCCTGTAGATTTTTTTTTTTTGGCAAACGATAACTGCCGCAAATTCAAACAGAATCAAATAATTTTTTGCATACCGTCCTGATTTGAAGAGTACTCGCGACCTGTTGTTTTTGGTGAAGATCGGTTGAGGGGAAGGGGTAGTTTACCTGCAACGGTTTTGTTTTTAGCAAGGGTAATTTTGTTTGGCAAGCGATAACAGCCGCAAATTCAAACAGAATCAAATAATGTTTCGCATACAGCCCTGAATTGTAGAGTTCTCAAGATCTGTTGATTTTGGTGAAGATCGGTTAAGGGAAAGGGGTAGTTTACCTGTAACGTTTTATGTTTTAACAAGGGTATTTCCTATGGCAAACGATAACAGCCGTAAATTCAAACAGAATCAAACGATTATTTGCATACAGCCCTAAAGTGTAGAGTTCTCAAGACCTATTGTTTTTGGTGACGATCGGTTGAGGGAAAGGGGTAGTTTACCTGCAACGTTTTTTTAACAAGGGTATTTCCTATGGCAAACGATAACAGCCGCAAATTCAAACAGAATCAAATAATTTTTTGCATACGTCTCTGAATTGTAGAGGTCTCAATGACTTTCGATTTTGGTGAAGATCGGTTGAGGGGAAGGGGTAGTTTACCTGCAACCTTTTACGTTTTAACAAGAGTAAAGTACTTGAAAATTTATTTAAACTTTATGAAACAAACGATAACAGCCGCAAATTCAAACAGAATCAAAAGATTATTTGCATACAGTCCTGAATTGTAGAGGTCTCAACGACTTTCGATTTTGGTGAAGATCGGTTAAGGTGAAGGGGTAGTTTACCTGCAACCTTTTACGTTTTAACAAGAGTAAAGTACTTGGAAATTTATTTAAACTTTTTGAAACAATGGTAATTGTTAAAAATAAAATAATTTTGTTGCCAGGCAATAAAATTATAATTTTTTCATTTTAATGTACTATAATATTTTTCATTTAATACAGCAATAAAAAGGCAGGTAAGACACAGCCTGGCTGTTTGGCTGAAAATGATTTTAAATATAAATCTTAGAATATGGAAGTCATGTATGGTTCTCCATACCGATATTTTTCTATGGCAAACGATAACAGCTGCAAATTCAAACAGAATCAAATAATTTTTTGCATACAGCTCTAATTTGTAGAGTGCTCAAGATCTATTGCTTTTGGTGAAGATCGGTTAAGGGAAAGGGGTAGTTTACCTGCAACTTTTTTTTTAAATCAAGGGTAATTTTTTCTATGGCAAACGATAACAGCCGCAAATTCAAACAGAATCAAATAATTTTTTGCATACACCCCTGAATTGTAGATTTCTCAAGACCTATTGTTTTTGTTGAAGATCGGTTTAGGGAAAGAAGTAGTTTACCAGCAACGTTTTATGTTTTAACATGGGTAATTTTTTCTATGACGAATGATAACTGCCGTAAATTCAATCAGAATCAAATATTTTTGTGTGTAAGTTTCTGAATTGTAGAAAACTCAAGGCCTATTGATTTTGGTGAAGATCGGTTAAGGGAAAGGGGTAGTTTACCTGCAACTTTTTTTTTAAATCAAGGGTAATTTTTTCTATGACGAATGATAACTGCCGTAAATTCAATCAGAATCAAATAATGTTTTGCGCACATTCCTGAAGTTGTAAGTACTCAAGGTCTGTTGATTTTGGTGAAGATCGGTTAAGGGGTAGTTTACCTGCCACATTTAATGTTTTAACAAGAGTAATTGTTTCTATGACGAACGATAACTGCCGCACATTCAAACAGAATCAAATAATTTTTGCATGCATCCCTGAATTGTAGAGGACTCAAGACCTATTTGTTTTGGTGAAGATCAGATAAGAGAAAGGGGTAGTTTACCTGCAACATTTTATGTTGTAACAAGAGAAATTTTTTCATGACGAACGATAACTGCCGTAAATTCAAACAGAATCAAATAATTTTTTACATATATGCCCGAGTTGTAGAAAACTGAAGGTCTGTTAATTTTGGTGAAGATCGGTTACGGGGAAAGGGCAGTTTACCTGAAACATTTTTTGTTGTAACAAGAGTAATGTACTTAATTTTGATAAATAAAGTATCCTGATAAGAAGATCTTAATAATCCACTGTAGAAACGTCAATGAACTATCTATAAATGAAGAGGCTAGTTGAACGGGTTGGGGGTAATTTTCTATAAATGAATATTATAGTTGAAGGGGGAGGGGATAATTTTTATATGTGTACTACGTTATCGGCAACAAAGTAGTAGTTTGTTGTTAAAATTCCTTCCCGGGCTGTTTGGCCGTAGTCCAATGTTTTCTGCAAAACCAGACGTTTCGGCAGTGCCGTCGACTGCCATCATCAGTGAAAATCGAGTGCGATAATGTGTGGTGGTATACGTTAGTGACCACACATACAGTACAGAGTACTGTACTGTGGTTAAGGCTGAAGCAATAAGTAGAAAGAAGCAGTTTCTATGGAAATATTTCATTTCGAAAATGATTTTAAATATAAATCTTAGAACATGGAAGTCATGTATGGTTCTCCATACCGATATTTGTGATTACCAAACGGTACTTTAATGGGATTATTTTGTATTTTTTGTATTAAGCCGACCCGACCGCGGATCCCCCCCCAAAGCCAAATTCTATACACGCCACTGCCCTGAGCTGCACAACTCGCTCACCATGTTCAGCGCAGTACGTTTATTATTGGATAAATTTTGATATTCGATAATTTTGCAATTATCAGAAAATTTACAAAAATCCCGATTACCCTACTATATTTTGTTTAGTGAAGTAACAAATTAGAGCAATCATACAACAAACGCTAAAAATTCCAAACAAACGGATTTGTGTTAAAATTCCCTTTAGCCTGACACCCGGTTGAAATTTTACAACTTTTTCAAATTTGTGACCACATTTTTGGGCCCCATGTACAAAAAATGTTGAATTTTTTAATTTGAATATATTCATATTTTTGTTAAAATTATCTTTTAATTTGACGTGGAATTTGCGATTTTATCAAATTTTTGACCCAGCATTCCAAAATCTGTAAATTTCGAAAAACCAACACTACATTCAGATTGCTAAAATTCATCTCAATTTGATGTGACACACGAATTTTTGCGATTTTATAAACATTTCGTCCCCTTTTTGGCCATCGGCGTCCTATAAATTTGAAATTTTCAAAAACGAACACTATATTCATATTTGGGTTAAAATTTCATTTAATTTGACACCTTACGTGAACTTTTGCGATTTTTTAAAATTTCGACTCTACAGGCACAAGAAAAATGGAAAACCACCTGGAAAGGACCAGTCTTTTCCGAACCATTGAAGTTCGGGGGGGGGGATATCTTACGTTGCGGTTACATAACTTTGTCTTGCACGTATGACAGAATGACACAGATTAGAACAATGATATAATTTATGCAGTATTTGGCAAAGGAGACAAACAAATGCGTGATAATTTTAGAGGTATAAATCTACTGGATCTTATGTATAAGATTTTCTCTACCATTTTCACGAATAAGCTAAAGCCTTTGCTGAGGAGATTTTGGGTGTCTACGAGTGTGGCATCAGACCAGCAAGACGTACAACTGAACAAATTTTCTCACTACCTCAAACCTTGGAAAAATTCTTCGAATTTAACATGCACACATACATAAGCTCTGTACATATTACATAAGCTCTGTATATATTACAGACAGTTTTTTGGTAGAATTCATAGACTGAAGCTGTTAGATGCATTGGAAAGTTTTGGTAAACCAAGGAAACTAGTAAACGTCACAAAAATTTCTATGCTAAACAGTCAGAACTGCAGTTATGTTTGGTGGAGGGATGGGCTGAAGGGGGACGCCCCGTCAGCATTGCTGTTCAAACTAGCACCAATGTTATAACGGAATAGCCGCTGTTCTTGTCGGACCATAAAATTATAAAAGTTACAATTTAATTAAAAGTAACCGTTTGATATTAAAAAAAACGCACACGTTTGAAAATAACTGAACACCGATATAGGATGACATTTTGGTTGGATCTACCTACAAGAGTACTCGCTTGTTAATGCTTACTCCGTGGCGCTATCGTCACATGTCTACGGGTTCACGCTTTGTAAACTGCACTAGTACGTGACTACAACGAAAATATCGGTTATTACGATACGCTCAAGGCCGGTGATAGTAAGCAACACAGCGTCTTTATTGAATCTTTCAAATATAACCGCCTATTACTGAGCGACGTTCTACACAAGAAACGTTTCGTAGTCAGATTGGTATATCCTCGTCTGTATTACGGGGTCGTATCCTACGTTTGGTGTTGGCTCGACTGACAGTGCAACCTGGGGGAATGCACAGTAGGCCTAAATAGTGTTATTGCACTTGCAAGCATTATTATTATTAAGACTGAGACAGTCCAAAAACGACTTTTTTCTTGTCTACAATATCGTGCCATCAGTCAGCATTTTTCATCATACGAGGCCGAGTGTAAACATTGGGGCATTTTGACCCTTAAAAACAGAAGAGCACTACAAGATGTGTTATTTACGTATAAGACTATTCACGACCTTATTGAGGTACATATCTCGGAGACCGGTTAGCGAGTTCCTTACATAAGATAATAAGACGTGTCTTGTTCAGACACTTGCGGCTGAGTGTGTTGGCTCCATTAGCGAGATCCATCAAAATGACGAATAATGTTTGTAAAAGTGAAGGCGTTGACTGTTTAAATCAGAATATTAATGCATTTAGGAAGAATGTTGTGAAAATACTGGAGTGAGTCTGACTAGGGCACCTAGTCATGTTAGAATTCATGTTACTTGTTGTTCATTTTATATGTGTATAGTATATTTCTCTTTCTTCTATGCTATATCGACGTCCCCCTGAAATACGTCCCAGTTAGAGTGCACACACCAAGGTATTCATACTGTTCTGTGCACTCTCTTCACATCAGAATACAGTAATTCTCCTTGGTACGGTTGGGATGGCTATAAGAGGAAATGTAGAGGTCATCATTAAAAAAGCCGTTGTCTAACTGTTTTGCCGAAGGGGAGACATGAACACCCGTAGTTGTGTTTTTTTAGGAAGAAGACAGAAAGTATGGATGAATATAACAAGTTCCCACACCGCCTGCGTAGGTACAGATCATTTCAATGAAAGGGTGCCAAGTCAGGTTGTATGGCTCGGTGAGGCAAGGCAGTAGCATGAGGTTTTCAAGGTCAGTGAAAGGCTACAACTGGAAACGCCGCAGAAAGTGTACCAAGACACAACAGAACGGGCATTAAGCTGAAAGGTATAGGAAATCTTTTGGAGTACCAAAGAAAAAGTGATAAGATGAGGAATAAGAAAAATGTGAAAAAAGGAAGTGTTTTAAATAGTTTGCAACAGGATGACATCAATGACCCCATTATTCAAGACATAAATAGCATAACCCTTGATATCTCAGCCAGACAGTGCTAGGAAATTATTTTCAGTTGCGTACCATCATACTCGGAAAAGAGCAATGAACTGGCTACGACGAGTCAGTATCACCCTCACAAAGCATCCCGCAATTACTTTAAAAAATACCTTCATTTAACACTTCTGGAACACTGGAATGAAGAATAGCTTAAGTCACCGCCCGCCAAGCTGTTCCTAGTGAGGACAAATATTTACGAACAACCCACACTTATCCAGACGAAATCAAGTGGTTGTAACAAGACTCCGTATCGGCCATCTTCACGAACGAGCCTCCTCCAAGAAGCAACCACAGTGACACGTCTATGACAACATTCTGTCTTGTTTCTGAATGCCCTGCTCTCCATCTTCTACATACCCGTTCTGATGTTAGAAGTTTGAACGACAAAACTGCAGCCGCTGGAATATTTCTCATAAAGGAGATACAGTTGACTACAAAAAAAAACTACCGTATCATAAAATTTGTAATCATAAAATTCATGTAATTTCTAAACTGTTTAACTTAATGTATTTGTCAGTATCCTTATTACTGTTTTTATTATTAAGTATATAATTTGTTATTACATATATTATTATATATTTATTATTACATACACACTTATATATTTTATTAATTATTAATTATATATTTCTATGTTATATAATTATATTATTTGTGTTGTAGAGAGTAATATTTACCATTTTACTTTCATTCTAATACTATTTAATTGCCAAAGTTTAATTTAATATGTAATGTAGTGTTTCAGTTCTATTAGTTTCTGAGTATATTGTTTAAATGTTTATCTGTGCTTGTGAACTTGTAGTATAATACGTAATTTTATTGCATCTATATATAAGAATTTTTGTTTGATATATAAATACATTATTATAATTTTTGTGGTCATTAATGACCGATGCTGTTGCAGCTACCTGATAAGTGAATAATAAATAAAAAAGAAAAGAAAATTTTAGTCGAGGACTTAGACAAGGTTGTATTAAGTCACCAATGGACGAATTTCTCCGAAAATGGAATAATTTTGGCGGACCGATGGAGGTATTCCGCTTGCTCCTAATTTTATAATTACGAAGATGCTGTTTGCGGATGATCATGTTTTCAATAAATAATACAGAATATGAATTGCAAGTGTATAAAGCCGTATATGTATTAGAAGGCAGGCAAGAAAACAAATGACAAGACAATTTCTGTCCGGAAAACAAAGACATTGGCTAAATATAGTGTTCGAACGATACTCCTACCGAACAGGTTACAAATTTTAAGTATTTGCAAGTTATGCTAAACTGAACTCCCAGTCATCGGATGCGGATCATCGGGTTTATAGCCCAAGAAATAGAAATATAAAAAACAAGGAAGGATACATAAATAAAGTTTTATAAAATGACATCAGCGCTGTTCTCTAACGTAAGCCTCTGAAGTGAAGATCCTCACATCGGCAAAACGTTCACACGATTCGACAGAATTAGCAATGTTGATATACGGAATTCATTGGCTGTTTAATGACAGTCAGTCAGTACCGAGGAAAAATGGCTTCAGCATGTGGGTAGCACGGGCAACAACTGCAGCTATACATTTTCTCGGCAGGCTAGAAGATTAACTGACCTACGCACACACAGGGGCCTATTTCGGGGGCCGGACCCCCCAAAAGTAAAAAAAATTGACGAGGAATTTTGTTCATCTTTTAATTTTTAGGTTGTTTTTCAGCTATGTACGCTAATATAGTAGGCCTAGTACCGGTAACTTTTTTAAATATACGAACAGGTTTATTACACAGCATTTGCCTATACGTTTGAGATATGAAATATAGGAAAATCAATTCAGTCAATAAGTTACTTGTAAAGAATGTTTCAATAACGCGTATTTTTATTGTATTATTACCGTTTACTTTAAGGGGATTGATTTCAGAGTGTTATCGCACGTTTTGCAGTTACTTTAAAGACAGTAATACTGATTAGTCTTAACTTGTTTTTTATTTTGTATGAAACCGACTCGACCGACCCCCCCCCGCCGAGACCAAATTCTAGATGCGCCACTGCGCACACATACACACACTGACAGACCACACACCGGCCGTACTGGATACTGTCCACTATGACAAGTCAATTTTAATATTATGCATAACTTTTTAATTTTGTTCATTGCATTGATTACTACGCGTGATTTCATTTAAAATAAGTCCAAAACGAAGTAATTACGACAAGATTACTAAAGGCTGTCTTTCACATAATTTTTAATAAGAAAACTCGTGTTAATTATTTTCGTTTTAAAACTATGAGCCTACGCGTGACAATAAACGCAATTTTCTAATTAAAATTCAATAAACCAACGCTGTTAAATAAAAGTTAAAATAGATCCACTTTATATATTTTGTCAGATACATGCTATATTTTTTATGTATTTATTTTATAGTGACTCAATGGAAGTCGGTAATCGGTATCTAACAAAAACGAGCTTTAAAGCTCTGAACGCAGAGAGGAAGTTATTTGTTACATTTACGTAAAAAAATAACGGTTAATTAGGTGTATATGTAATTTTTCATAGCCTAAATATGTAATTCAATAATATTATACATCCATTCAAATTTTAAAATCTAAATGAACTGAATTTCAAATAGGTAGTTATAAAATAAACAGTACTGAATAGAATAAATACATATAAGTTGTTGCCTTACCTTGAAAACATATAGTGGAACTATTTTAACATTCATGTATCAGCATTGATTCTATGAATGTTAATTAGAAAATTGCGTTAATTGTCACCCGAGAGCTCATAGTTTTAAAACTAAAGTAATTAACACGAGTTTTCTTATTAAAAACGATGTGAAGGCCAGCTTTTACTAACCTTGTCGTATTTACTTCGTGTTTGGACTGATTTTTAATGAAATACGCATAGTAATCAAAGCAATGAATAAAAATTAAAAGTTAGGCATAATATTAGGGCTACATTCTGACTTATCACAGTGGATCGTATTCACCGAGTATTAACTGAGCGCGATTAGACAGCTGGTCCCAGTCCTGTAAACGTGCGTGCGTTTGTGAAAGATTTTGTTAACCTTCTAGCCAAGTGGTTCTCAACTTTTTAAGTCCGGGACCCACCTTAAAGGAAATTACACTTCATGTGATCAATAAGCGCATGTGTGTGGTCGCCGGTTGAAATACCTGTAGGGGTGTGCATCCAGTTTATAATCATATTTTTGCTAACATCAAGTACTTTCAGTCTTATTTTACGCTTAAACAGATTATACATACTTAATTCTACAAAAATAAATATGTAACAGATTTTTAAGACACAGTAAATAAATTTTCGAGCCCGACTTGGCGACCCACCAAACGCCTGCTCGGGACCCAGCGCCCCACAGGTTGTAGGATGCTGCTCTAGCCGCCTGGACAGTGTACAGGTTGTTGTACAGATCTAAAGGACAAAGAGATCTATGTAGCCGGGGATCATTTTTGAAGCGTGATCAAGCTGGAACCCTAATCCTTGTACAGAAGAAAAAGAAATAATAGTAACCGGCAACTCACTGAGTAAGAAACAGCTGGTTACAACGCTTAACACTGTATAAAGGTAACCAATGTTACGTGGCGTTGCATCACGATGAGTCTGAGAATAATCGATATACCGGTAGTCGAAAAACGCGTGGAAAGTTGTACTACTTTCGATCGGGTCAGTTGTAAAATAATAACGACAATTGTGAAAAACGTTTCACAGTTTAAAACAAATTAGAGAAACGTAAAAAAATAAGTAATAATAAAAATAAGTGTCGTCTGAAAGAAGAAGAAGAAGAAGAAGAAGAAGAAACTGTATCGATGAGCGGTAGTGGGAGTGGGGAGCGTACAACAGCTTTCTCCCACATCCTACATCTCGCCTTTCATTATTTAACCTTTTCCGCCATTGTCTTCTCCCGTCATATCTCAGTTAAATGTTCGAATCGTGACTCAACCGCGGTGGAGACATTTCGCTATTTATAACGAAGGATTAACGCGTGAAAGTACGCGCTGTTTAATACACATTACACGAAGACGACACGTATCGATTCTGCGACCTCAAATAACGGTACACACGGTTGGGTCGTATGGGACGGCGCTGGCACCACAAGTTCTGCCTTCAACGGGGTCAAACCTGGGTTACTCACTAAATACGACCTGACACTGATCGGCTGTCGAGTAGTTTCCGCGCCTATATTTTACCGAAAAAAGCGGTTTACCCAATCCGGCTGACCTGCATTCCTGCATCATGGGAACAGAAACGTCATTTAAATCTATCAACTTAATGAAACTTAAAACAATCAGAATAAAAAAATATTCTCGCAGTTTATTGATACGCAAATATTAGCTCTTCAAGGCATCTGAGATCGTCTTATTTTCACAACGCTAAATTAAACAATTTTAGGAACATTTTTCTCCCCCAAAAAAATCCGACGACGATACGATACGAGTACGATATGAGTCTATTTCCTTTATTTTTAATGTTAAGGGCATATTTCTGTGCAATTTGAGCACAGCTTTTCTTAAAATATATTTTTATTTATATTTTTATAATTTTTTGAAAATAAAACTAAAATTTCGCAAAAATTTAACATAGTTTTAATTTGAACGAAGATATTGGAAAACCCACTTCTTGATATATGCAGCTTAGTATGAGAAATAAAAAAAAAACTCTTACGTGGGGGCAGTAGATAGCTAAAAGTATTCTGTTCTAGAGTTAATATGAAATTTGTAGCGGGCGGTCCTGAACCTGCGCCATTGATGAAGCCAGCTCTGTCTTGGGTAAAACTAATTAAAACTTTTACCTAAAAACTACTGTTCCGAAGTCGGAAAGTGCATTTACAGAGAACTTGATACAGGGACACAAAACCGTGGAACAGACCCGTCATGGTTAAGAAAAACCACAGGAAAATGTGTTCTGCAAAACCGTCTTAAGGGCACCGTAACCGGCAAATCGACCCAAAAATCGATTTCTGTTTTTTTTTGTCTTAACAAAAATCTTCAATATTTTCTGAGTAATTTGATACCGAATTTATGTGAACACGCCTGATAATACATTTTTTACGATTTTTTAAAGAATAGAGATCGTAGGAAAAGTGCTGATAATATATTACCATTTTTTGCATCCCTTAAATCTGTAACGCCCTTATAACAGATCGTAGAGACATGTGGTTTTTACCATTGTAAAGAGAATGTTTGTGTTTACAACCATATAAATGACCCATTATTTCAGAAACCAAGTAAACTATCAAGATGAAGTTTTTTGTGGCTATTGGGTTAGTGGAGATATAACAACACTACTAGAATTATGTAGTTTCACTGGAAAATAAAAACTTAAAAAAATATTAAGTATGCTTTTTGTATGTAAATTTTTAAAGCAAAATATAAAAAATTATAAAAATCAAGAACTTGAGATATCTTTATAATTGTAGTAGCGTTTGAAGAGTACAACGTGCTAACCTGTGTGTTAAAATTTCAGACTTTTATCTTTTACAGGTTCTGAGATAATGGGTCTCAAATTTGAAGAATTTAACATGGTTACGAGTGCTCTTAAACCAGACAATAATGAATCGTATGATTATACAAAACTCTGTGTACTGTATACCAGTGGCGGCTCGTGATTTAAGAGGCTGGAGGGCGCGACCTTTAGGCTTCTTAATTATTTATCAATATAGAATTTAACGCACAATAGAAATATAGCCAATATTTGATCACATACTGTAATTCATTCATAAAATAAGAATAGTAACACATCAAGCATGCAACGATTATTTCGAAATTTGATCTCACCTCAAATATTGTGAGCTGTTGTAAGAGTCAGCAGTTTTATTAATAAACATAACCACAAACTCCATGTCCACAAAAATGTCTATGCTCTTTCCACAAAAAAAGTAATATACTATATTTACATTACCTATATTATTTCTATGATACCTACACTTTAAACAGACCCTTTATTTATATACAAAGTCCATTCGCCTTTCCTTTAAATTAACGAACTTTTCTAGCATCAGAGTCCTTCATTTCTTTAACAAGTTCCTTGTTTATAGATAACATCGCAAGGGCATTCAGTCTATCGTTTTTCATTGTACTTCTCAAGAAAGTCTTTAGTCTTTTCAGAGTCGAAAAGCAGCGCTCAGCTAAGGCAGTCGTCATGGGGATAGTTATGATAATTTTCGTAAGTTTTGACACGTCTTTGAAAACTGACGTAAGATTGTTTTCTTCTATAAAGTTAAGAAGTTTTATTGCGCCTTTAATATTAAAATCATGCCGTCTGTATAATAGTTCCAATTCACTCCGAAGTTTGTTTTCTTGTAAGAAAGGGTAATGTTGAATCACTCCCTTGAATTTTTCTTCCGGAAAGTTTGTAGAAAAAAGTGGAAATAAGTCACTTGGTTCCACAGGGAACTCCTCATTTATTTGTGTTTCTATTTCATTTACTTTCTCCCTCTCTGCATCTCATTTTCAAAAATTCCGATGTCACCTTGCCACATTACACTGTCTTTGTTCCTACTCTGTAGTTGTTGGTACAGTATGTCCACATGGGATAGAATTCTGTGGAAAAAAGTTAGCCAGAACATGAAATTTTGGTCCTAAAGAACTCTTCTGTGACCACTTGCCTCATTAACTGTGAGTCTGTTTGTACACTTTTCTTCAAGAACTTCGAAACATTCCTCCAACTTATATCGGTTTTCGTACACAACGTTGACTGTACGAATGTTGTAATTCCATCTTGTTATAGAAACTCTGGGTAACCTGGCTTGCACTACTTCCTTCAAAACGTCCGTTCGTAGAGATGAGTGTGAAAAAAATGCTGGAATGGCAGACAGATTTGAGAAAAAACTCTAACTTTGTTGTTTACACTTGTTGCTTTTTCTAATAGCAAATTAAGTTTATGAGCGTAACAGTGTACAAAATATGTGAACGGATACACTTCTCTAATTTTTGCCTTTACACCTCCAATAGAACCACACATAACATTAGCGCCAACATAAGTCTGAGCTATTAACATTTCCTTTGACGTGTGCAGAAGGGGATAGATATTGTTCATTATGCACTTTGCTAATGTTTCTGCACATTTACCTTCAGGACTGAGAAATCCCCAAAACCTTTCGTACACCGACCCCTTAAACACGTAGTTAAAAACTAATACCAGTTGACAGTGGTTTCCCACATCAGTTGTCTCCTCACATTCGATTGTCACAAATTCAGAAGCTTGTATCAACTTTTCTATTTCTTCCCTGCAGACACTAAGCATACAGTCCAATATATCATTCTGTATTATTTTCTATGTACCTTTGAATACTGTGGCCGATTCTAAATGGTCTTTCATTGCAGAATCCAGCTCTGCAGTAAAATTAATTAAGCCTTTGTATACCCCTGGATTTGTAGACGATGCTCATTCGTTTGAACTCTTGGTGACAACTGTAAAACACTACAGAATTTGACACACGAAATCAGCTGTTTTAAAACATGTCTGTTTTTGCTGACTTGAACATTGTGCTTTTCAATTTTTTGTCTAAATTGCGAGTCCAGACTAGACAGTATGTTTACTTTGCCTAACAAAGAAAAATCAACAACACTATTCATGTGATGGACTATTATGTGATATATTTTATATCATTAACCTCATTTAGGGTCCAAAAACAATCACCATTGCCTCTGGGAGACAATAAAATACATGGAAAACAGAACATTATTCGTGAAGCTATTAAAAGAAAAACACAAACTCAAAACCTAAACACTAAACTAATGCCCGCACTGAATTAACCACGCCAGAGAAACTTATAAACACTAAACAGAGCAAATCTCATATTATTATCAATAGTCTGCGATTAGTTGTACTGAGTGAATTACGCGACTTTCTGCTAACCGTGGTGCGGGAGCCGGCGCGCCGAGCGACAGTGTAAACGCCGCCTATAAGCTTACAATTTCGTTCAACTTTGGATAGAGTAGGAGAAATGAGAAATGGGCGCAATTGTCAGAGCGCCGTAATGCATGCTGTTCCGAAAACATTTCTACTATTACCTAACACAAAAACATTTTCTTGTCCGAAGCGTTAAAGGAATATGTAATGACTTTCCACAAATAGTGATAATGGGTTGTTTAATGATACGATTTAATCTGGGAGCCGCGCGCCTTAGCGCCCTAAGAACGAGCCGCCCCTGCTGTATACACTGTATAAACTACAAAAGTATGGCACAACACGATCGCAGAAGTTCGGAAACACGAGAACTTTGCAAACATTTCGCGTTTAAGTTACCAAGTGAAGCTCGCATATTCTTTTTTGTTTGATAATTTAAGTCTACTGAAATTACTGGCATGAATTTCTCAATAATTTCTACAATCGTTTATAATATTTCCTTCAGAGATCAGGACGTGAGGGTGTCACGTATACTGTTCGAAGCATACCGAACTACGCGCCGACCTGTGTAATGTATTGTTTGGAGTTGTCTTAAAATTTTCGCGATCAAACCTAAAAGATGGCCGCTACACGAATGTATAAAACACGGCACTCGATGCACTACATGTAAATACACTGTTCGTTAGCAAAACACGACCATGAATTCATAACCCAATGAAATTACACACAAACACACACGTGCGTGCAGTTTAATTAATAATGACTTACGTTTGCTGATTTGAATGTGATGTCCTTGGTGATTTATACACAGCAAATAAATTTTATTTATTTCTGCTCTTGACTCGGTTCACGAGCAATTATCACCGTGCCATAATCCATGCAATAATCGCATAATTGTATGTGTATGTGTATGTGTGTAATAAGGAAAGAAGCCTTGGTGCAAGACGCTCGCCCGGCACGGCGTATGGAGGCGAACTCTGCACTTCTCTAATGTTAAGTAACAAAATAAAATAAAATTCTCGAACGTTGTTAAATTTCTTCCCAGGCTGTTCGGCCGTCGCTCATTGTTTTCTACAAAAACAGACGTTTCGGCAGTGACATCGACTGCCATTATCAGTATAACATCGAGTTACGATAACGTAAGGTGACCACAGTACTAACGTATACCACCTCACGTTAGCTTAACTCGAATTTACACTGATGATGGGAGTCGATGGCACCGCCGAAGCGTCTGTTTTTGTAGAAAACAATGGACCACGCTAAACAGCCCGGCCGTGTAAGTCTACGAAGTACATTACAATTCTCGAACATTGGTAAGGCCAAACGTAGGCCTATTTGTCGAACGGAGGCAATACTGTTGTTGATAAACGGGCCACCACTCTGAACGATATGGATTCACTTAGTTCCACGAACGCATAAAGGGGACAGTACTCATGACAGTTATGTAAGATGGACAACGATAACTTCTACGTCACGTGCTATGCAATTGATGAAGTTCTTGTGGATGGTAAAAAGAACAATCCACGGTGACTTTATACAAATTCAACAATAAATGCAAACTATATAATACGATGGGATCTACAATTAAATTTAAAACTATTATTATTAACGCAAATTCAGCGAGCGTAAGTTGGTAGTAGGTAACGAAACTGTGGAGCAAGCGACGGAAGTCGGTTACCTAGCGATAAGTAGTGATAAGATAACAAGCTACGTTTGGACAGAAAAAGGGGTGAACTGCCTAATTATAAAAAGCAAACAGGATATCAGGATGTGTGGAGTATGGAATAATACATTCCCAAGTGTAGAAAGAAAACAAGATGTATAAGTGTATGAAATTATCATTAATAATAAAAAACTTTTAACAAGAATATATTTTTTATTTTGTAAATTACAAATATTTCAATAGTAATCCAACAATTTATTAATTATATCTGATGATGATAGCTGGATTAGCCTACTATCGAAACAATTGTAATTTACAAAATAAAAAATATATTCTTGTTAAAAGTTTGTTATTATTATTAACAATAATATAAAATAACAAGAAAAATTCGACCAAACATGAATTTAAGTATATGAAAGTACAGTAAGGCCGAGGCGCGGATCTACGTAGGATAAAATGGGGGAAATTCACAGGATAAAATGGTGGAAATTCACCCCCCCCCCGAGGGTCACTTCAGACGAAACTTCTGTAGTCGTTTTATGATTGTGAATATAATAAAGAAATCCATGTCACATTATCTAGCTTCATGGTTTTCTGTAAAATTACTTTAAACTGTAACTGTACCTTACCAGAATGTTAATTTTTGTTTATTAACATATACCATGGAAACAGCAGTGTGTATTTTAACTGTCAGCGAATATTATTAAAAGAACAGATAACTGTCAGACACGGATACGATTTTTTTGTACTTGTACGTCAATAACTTGACACTAACAAACTGTATTTGCATCTTCACTCGTTCCTATATCTGAATCAGTGGTGTAGCCGAGTGAGGGTTGTGCACTAAAGAGAACTTATGGAGAAAATCTGTAACCGCTATCATCTCTGTTACCAAAATCATCGAACCCGCCGCCATGGTATAGACACGTAGTACGCAGGTGGACGCAAATGGGAATCAGTGACGCGTTCCGCCGACACTAATCAAACGCTTGGATATTTTTAGCTAACTATAAGAATATTAATGGTGCAACGCGAATAAAATCTTACGGAGTGAACTATTCATTTCTACACCAAAGTTGCAGCAACGGCCGAACTTTTAGCGTTCTGTTTAAAGCCACAAATAATTGCATAGGTTTAAAGACGTATTTTCTACTGCAATGATCTGCCCTTCCGAACTCCATTTGGAGCTTTGATTGTTTCTAACATCACACGCCGTATAGGAATACCTTGACAGTGAGTTCTCAACACGACACGTTGGTACCAATAAATCAAGTAAAAAGCGAGTCACACTTGTACACTAATAGAGCAAATAAATATAGAATAGCCCTAACAAGAATAGAGGGAATACAGTTGCCCCCGATGTGGGTCTTACCTAGATAGTAATACTAAATCACTATTCCCAGACATTTTTTCGAAACGTAAACCCCAAATGACTTTTTTACCGAGTGGTTATTTAGCCGAATTGATTATCCCGAATATGCATGTTCCCGAATTAGTAACTATGGTAACGTTCAAATTCAAATTTCGAAAGCAAACACTGACAACATTTTTTGTGGCGACAAAATTGAAGTAGTAAATAAGTCGCTCATTTCAAACTCTATTTTTTTTTTAAGGAGTCTTCAATAATAAGTTACTTATCGACGGTTTCGTGTACACAATATCAAAAACTATCAAAGGCCGGACTTATTGTGATTGCAACTATAACCATCCTCTCCACATAGCCATCCACCGAACAGCCGTAGCCTAAATAATGAAGTACAACTGCTGAGGAACATCCGGAACAGCCTCACGCTCAAATTCGTAGAAATGAAGTAGCATCCGTGTCATCTGAATGTTTAGTCAATTACCAGAACGTGAACATTTGTAAAAAGCATGAGATGACAGCGAACTAAAAATGTGCCTCCTAAACCCAAATCGTTGTCTGTACTTCAGTTTTCCCAGAAGTACCTTTATCTGCCTGGTTTTTCATCTTGGAAAATCGTTGTACCGGAAAATCCAGAATGAGGGCTTCCAAAAGGCGTACATCTACCCCAATAACCGAGAATTAAAATTTTAATGCACATAAGTTGCTAGCATATGCACACGTACCAGTAGTAGATGATGTTATAACAGCATTTGAAATGTTATCATATGAAGTGGCAGAATCCCTGTTACCAATAATCGGCTACTTTGAGGAGAATTATGTTACTGGGCGATCTGCAAGAGGTAGAAGAAGGGCGGTGCCACCTCGATTACAGTACAATAAAACCTTGGACTCACTATGAAGCGACATTACTACGTGAACAATGTGAGTGAAGGCCGGCACAACCGTTTTCGAATCGTTATTAGTAAGCATCACCCAGATTTGTATTCGTCCCTGACGAAGTTTCTGAAACAGTTCTCACCGAATTAAAGCAGAACCTAAAGGTGAATTAGATCAATTAAAGCTGAATTCTTGGCAGAAGTATTAAAGCAGGACCTAAGAAGAAATAGTTGGCTGTACAAAAACAATCCGAGGTATCGTGATGGACTATAACTGAAGGCCGTATTGCCGAGTACCTACGAGCGATATTGTAATTGAGAAAGTTGAAAAGTGTATTCATGTACCTACTTACGTATTTATATATTCGGGTATATTTATTTCAGAAAATAGTTTCGGGATATTGGATTCGAGGTTTTCTTTCAAATTCGGGACGTTCACTTCCCGCAAAATATATATTTGGGATATTCGATTCGGGAACGCTAAATCACAGTATTTATCTAATTTTACACGTTACAAAATATTTAATTAAAACTGAATATGATTGTGACAATTGTATGCAAACTGTCACGGCCGGAGTCAACATTATTATACCGGGCCGTGGTCGATCGCTTAAGTTTGTGTCACTAGACGTTTCGGCCACATTTCCGGAAGCCGTCCTCAGTAAAAAAAAAAAAAACGTTCAAAACGATAACAGGCCTGACGCACCTCACTGTTGAGGCGAAAGTAATGAACAACGAACTGCCTTCACCTCAACAGTGAGGTACGTCCGGCCTGGCCAGCCTGCGGAGGTGTGGCCGTAACGGCTAGTGAGCAGCAGCCCGGTACTAATCGTTTCCAATACATCCAATATCTTCTGTAATCGATCTAACCGAATTTTCGTCTTCAAGTATTACGGATTTAACTAACCCGAAGTATCCTTACAGCGAACACGGCCATACGATTTAGGTTTAATTCAGAGACACAACTTTCTAAGGACTTCCGCTTCGTAAGTTTTCTCTTCCGCCTCGACCTGTTTCCAGTCGGGCAGACGGGCCTTTGCAGGATGTCGGTCGCACATTCCGAACGCGTCGGAAACAATCGGAATCACGAAAATGTCGAACAGAAACAGTAGATATGTGTGTGTAGTCTCTCTTTTCCTTCCTGCCAAACAGAAACGCGCATTGCTACCTAACGAACGGCGGGATAGATACGTAGAAGAGCTTAAGAGTTTCCAGTTTGTTTCCTGCTCCCATTGTCGTACCAAAAATGTGTTTTCATCAAAATAAATAAGTATCCATTCTGTTTTAAACCGTTACAAACAACATTTCGCCTTTAAAAATAGTTTACCGTTCAGTAATTACCGATTCTTACAGTGAGGATCCAGATATAGTCTGGGGAGGAGGCACATTTTGACATACCAAAGTCTTTATACTATCCACACATCCCAACAATCTGTAACGCAAGAAGTTTTAACCGTATTTTTAAAATAAAAGTTACGGTCTTTTACATTTAATGAAAAGCCGTTCAGATATTCCTGTAATCTGTTAAAAATTTGTAAAGCGACAGAACATATAACGAATTAACCGATGTTTATTAACATACTAAATTTACATGCGATACTGACAACTTTGTTTACTGAATTTTCCCGACTGAAATAGAACACTGAATGGAAACTTACATCACTACATTACGGAGATCACAAAACGGAATTTCAATCTACTTGTGTAATGCCAAAGAAATAAAAGAGCCAATATCTTGACTGACGTGGAGGATCGAGAATCCGTTTAACCGGTCTTCAGTCGTAGTAGATCTTCAACAAGTTTCAAGTCGACTTAAGACCGAAAACGAACGTTCTTCCGCGCCAGTTGTAATTAGTGAAGTACATATGATTTGAAAAGTTACTCTAAGATTAATGCGAGTTTGTGTGCATTTGGGTACGTTTTCCAATGTTGAGTGCTCAGCAAACGTTTACCTGTTACTTGTCGGAATTTAACTTGTATGTAATAAGGCCCAGTGTTAACATTTTATAGTTAATTTGTAACGTAAGTTCACACGGCCGGTATCAATATTATTAAATAGATAATTAGCCCGGTTTTTAAGGCGTGGTCGGTTGCTATTCACTAGCGACATCGGCTGCGTTTCAATACCACCTTCAGACCGCAAAGCGACAAACAAGTACGGCGGAACGACATCCGACAACTTTGTTGCTCTTAGCAACCGAGCACGGCCTAACAGTCCATAGTACGTATTCTATTTCTATTTCTAATAAAAGGAAAACTTATTATTATTGTGGAACCCCGCTGGTCCGAACTAATTGTACCAAGTCCTTTTCGGATTGGCGTAAATTCGGATTAACCGGGTTATAGGTTATACAGTACTGTATATTATAAATATAAATTATATAACGTGTATAAACAGTACCACATTCGTGCCTATAGTCAAAGTACTGTAGCCTACTACGTTTTGATCTTGCAATCTCTCTTTTATACTATAAAAATACAGTGAATATCAGTTAAAAATTGCATTGGCTACTGTTAATTCCGATACACAACGTGACTCGCTTCAATGAACGAACTAGCAGCTAGCAGACACAGACGTCAACGAATGGCTGGCAGCTGACATCGAAGACCATCAAGTTTTGACTGATGAAGAAATCGTATCTTTGATACAACAAACACGTGATGACGACTCCGATGAAAATAAAGATGCAGATGATCCTGTGCCACAGATCTCACACGCCGAAGCAGCGAGAGCTTTTGAACTACCGTTAGCCTATGTAGAGCAGCACGCCAATGCTACACCGGCAGACGTATTATTTTTGAGGCGCTGGCGGAACATCGCGGCGTCTGCTGGACTTACAGCTTTGCATCAGAGAAAAATGACTGATTTTGTGCAACACCTTAAGTAGTGTCTAGTTATGTAGTGTGTATTTATTGTAGTTTTTTGTGTTTTATATACTTTTACTGGCACTAAACTGTAAGTACCAATATGTTTTTCCATTCATTTTACAGACGCTAATTTGTTGATAACGTAATTCAAAACTTTATTTTGCCATATATTTAAAACAATCTAAAATACTTAGTTTTAATAAAAATTTCACTAAAAATGCATTAGTGTGTATTTATCTAAGCTTTTTATGTACAAATTATATTGATATGTTCCAGTTATTTTGTCGTATTTTTTTATTTCTTTGTCCAATTTTTGGACCCTTTTTTCAAACTACCGGTTCGGATTAAGCGGGTTTTCGGACTACCGGGGTTCGGACCTGCGGGGTTCCACGGTATTATTATTATTATTATTATTATTCACTACTAAGTTTAAATCAAACTTATAATAAAAACAATCCTCTCATAAGCCGAGCAGAGTTATATCAACCCCTCACCCCAAAAACCACCATTCTCTTACAGGATACAGCAAAATGGTTTCCGCATTTTCTTACGTGACTCGGTAAATGGGATGTAATTCGAAATTTTCTTCAATTCGGAAAAAACATTAACGCCGTTAACTGTCAGAATTAGTAACATATTTGTTATTGATTATTCTAGAAAAGTGTTCTATAACAGTTTACATCTTCATTGTAATCTAGCGACGAAAACTACAAATGAGAACTATCGTTCGACTGTTACAGTTGTTAGACTGGAAATGTTAAAACGGAATTATGTTAGTCTGGTACAACACACAGAAATTATTCGCCTCGATAGCGCGTTTTGGTTACGTGCGCAGCCTTCGATTTATTATTTTTGAGTAAAGTAAAAATGTTTAATTAAGTGACTTAAGTAAGCAAAGGTCTCGATTAAGTAACTTTCTCCACGCAGACACTAATACAGTAGGCCTAAGCGACGTTTATGTTTATGATAAGTAGATGCAGCCTAAGGAAATTTGCATTCTACTATTATTATAATTACGTAATAATAATAATAATAATTATTGTTATTATATTATTATTTTTTTCAAGTGCTGGAGATTCACAAGAGAGACTAGGACGTGAGAGCTGGAGTTTACGTCCGAGGTTATGCTTCGTGGGAAGGAGGAATAGGACCGCATTTCTGCATTCCTACCAGTGGGTAGGACGCACCAGTGGGTCCTACTGGAAAAGAAAAGACAGACCCAAATTGAATCCGACGGACAGTAGCACATAAGGGACAATTAGAAGGAGCCCGATAAGGGCGCAATAGACTCCATCCTGAAGTAATACGCTAAACGGCTGCAGGATGGATATGAATCCCTTAATTAAAGGTCGGTTTTTAGTGGGCGAGAGTCCCACACAACAGAGGACATACGGTTTCCTCTGATGGTGCATAAAGCATTCCCCCCCCCTCTTAAAAAAATATGGTTACTTTTATTATTATCATTTAAATGTTTAGTTTATTGAGGTTTGTGAGGCGCTGTTTTCTGGTTAAGTTTTATATACGAGTACAATACGTCATATTTACAGGTCAACACGAGCATTCGGATCTGTTAAGTTTCGTTTCATTCACTCGGAATTTCACCAAGTCGAATTGCGTCAAAATTAGCGAGGTTTTACTGTACCACCAGACACATACAGTGCTAGCCCCACGACGTCTGGCCTTACTGCAGTGTTTACACGTGCGTGTTAATGGGAAACATTAGTGACGTCCCACAAATAGAACCGTCGAATGCAACTCAAGGAGAAGGAGAAACTACGCGCGCGCGCAGGCTTGTCGGTTTCGGTAATAATTATACACTTCTGAGGACAAATCGTCCCACACACACACACACACACACACACACACACACACACACACCTTGTGAAACCTACTTGAGCGCAATAGCTCACTTCATTATGTAAGGGTTACGACAGCACACATTGTTTGCGAAACGCCGTCGTCTCATTCGCTTGGGGGGGGGGGGGGTAAAAAAACAATTTAATCGTCTTAGAAATCTGCATTCAATTCTATTAAATATACTGTGTATGTGTGTGTGTGGGCGCGCGCGCGCGCTAGTATAAAAGTCTGCAGACTTTTAAATTTTTTCAAAATTTTGACTTTTTTTGGTTTGTCGTGCCAATAGAAATAAATATACTACATTCAACGCTAACACACATTCGGGGCTGGGTCAACATCACTATCTTTAGTCTGACGTTCCGCATGAACGTGTACAATTTTCCCAAAATTTGGATACTTTTTTGTCTGAGGAGTTCAAAAAGTTTTTGATTTTCAAGCCCGAACACTACATTAGATCGTGGTTAAAGTTATGTTTAATTTGACACCCCACATGGATTTGTGCAGTTTTTCCATAATGCTGGTACTCATTTTTATGCCACGGTGTCCAAAAATTTTGAAACTTCCAAAGCTGAATATTATACTCAGATTGCGGGTAAAACTCTTTAATTTGATATCCCACGTGGTCATGTTGCGATTTTTCTTGTCCCCCCCTCCCCGGCCAACCGCGCCTGCCTGCGACTGTGTACTACTACTACTACTACTAATAATAATAATAATAATACTTCATACAAACTAAAAAAATGTACACATATGTTTTAAAATTGTGTCTAGTTAATGTCCGAACCTCACATAACCTATCATAATTCATAAATCCACGGTAAGTACTAAACTGAGGGTTCACAAAATAAGACAGACACTTCCAGTGACAGGTATACGACAATAACTCAAGTCTATACAAGTCTACCAAAAACAGACAAAAAAAAAACAGAGAAACACAATCGCACTGTGCAAGTTTCCTTGTCTGTGCACTGCACGTGACTCTGCCACCTGGATTCCGAATATATATTGCAACAACACAATTGAATTAATTCTTGCGCATAGGAATATGGTGTGTTTTATAAATCAACAAGTCTGTATTGGAGATATTTTAATTATTTATTGCACACCAATTGAATAATAGTTCATACGATATATTTTTAAACATACACAAATGTTATGAATTTTGAAATATTGTTTGAAAACAGTTTATATAAAGTTCAGATCTGAATTTGTTACTTGAGTGAAGATATTCCAATTTGACGCGGCGAGATGGCTGATGGCGATGCGTATATCTCACGTGTCCTTCCCTCGTGGATTCTGCTGGGATGGTGTCCTGATGATACACACGCTGAACTTGCTCGACGAACTGCAACACGGCCTCGCTGCGATAACACTGATTATGCTTATTAATGGTTTTTAAAATGTTTTAATATTGTTATAGTTTATTTACGTATCTCAAGGTGTAACGTGGGTGTTTAATGAAAAACGGTGTATAGGCGTACACCTTCCGGCACGTCTTCAAGTGTCCTCGCGTCACACAGATCTACCACGGTCAGTAGATCTCCCTATGAGGATATCTTGACTAACACGGATACTTGTAAATCACAATATTATTTATTAAAACTGAATTACTTGGGTCTGTAGAATAACTCACACAGAGTTCCAAGTTTTCGTACACCTTTCGCACTGTTTACGTGTTCACGCAAGAGAAACTTCTTGAACGCGGACCGCACGTTTAGTAGACGAATACTCAAGATGAACTAACTTGATCTGCTCATGGCAAAAGACAATTTTCAATGATTTTACTGCGTTCTAATTGGCCAAATATCGGTCACATGATAATTTATGCACACGGCACTAATAGTTCTTCATGCAACACTTTGCATGAAATTGGCAAAGCCTGCACAGATAATTATCTGGGATTTTATTACTTCATGCCTGAGTGAGTTTTAAATAGAGATTTCATATAACAAAAATTCACACTTAACAGTTATTTGAAGATCACAGAATATAGGGAAATTGTAGCTAATATTAAATTTTATGTCTTGTTCAGGTCTCATGTAAATCGGATAATTATAACGGACACAATAGAGAAAAATGTTAATTACTCGCGCACCCGCGCACACTTTCACAGACACATTACATAGAAAAATGACGAATAAAATTTTTAAGAGTTTGACCTATTCTAAATTCTTATCGGTAATACAATACAAAAACTATAGCTAAAAAATCCAATTTGAACAAGAAACAAATTTAAACATGAGAATGTTCGTCATTCATGTATAAGACGTAGTTCATTGCTTATCATGATCCTGTGTTCTATCGCAATATATATATATATATATATATATATATATAAAATTACTTCCTTCCTTTCTTCCCAGTGGTGCTATAGACCTGACCGCTCGCAGGGTTCTTCGTCTTCGTCTTATTCTGTTTCCAGCATCTGCCCTTTCATTATTTTCTTGGATATTCGGGAGTCACTCGTTCAGTCTACATATCCTAAACGTCTTAGGCGTTGTAGCCTGGTGTAGACTACAATGCTGGACCTGGTGCAGCGTTCATAATTATCCCTAACCCGGCCAGGAAGTGTTCGGCGTTCAAACATGCCCAGCGTCTCTTCAGTCCAAAATTAAATATGAGAATACGCTGAGAGAATCATTTGAATTTAATAAGGGAGTTAAGCAAGGTGATGGGTTATCGGTCACTCTCTTTATTGCGCTACATTATCCCATTAAAGACATAGATCAACGAGGAACAATATCAAATAAGACAAACAAAATATGTGTTTAGTTAATATTGATGTGAAAACTAAATACATGCTAATTTATGCATCAGGAAGGAAAAGAAATATGTATAATTTATGCATAGAGGATAATTCATTTGATGCAGTTAATAAGTTCAGATACCTGGGTAACATGATAGATAATGAAGGGTCCATAAACACGACGATACATGACAGGACACAAATAGGAAACGGCATACTAGGCCAACAGTAGACTATCGAGAAGCAAACTCATTAGTCGTACAACAAAACTAAAAATATATATGACAATTATCTGGCCGGTTGTTGCTTATGGAGGCGAGACAGGGACATAACAAAAAAGAAACAAGAAACACTAAGAACGTTTGAAAGAAAGATTGTACTCCGTGTGCTTATGGCCCGGTTAAAGAAGGTGATGAATGGAGAATACAAAAACCCAGAAGCTAGACGAGCTATTGAAGCATGAGGACATTGTAAGATTCGTAAAGGCTCAACGAATACAATGGCTAGGTCACCTAGAGCTGATGGATGATCAGCGTATACCGAACAGAATCCTGATGGCGTAAGTCTACAAGAGGACAAAGATGGGCTGACCTAGGATAAGATCGTTGGTTGATGTGCTGGAAGATCTAAGGAGAATGGATGTGAGGGGTTACACGGAGAGGGCAATGGATAGGAGAGACTGGAGAAGAAAATTGGTGTTGGAAGCCAAGGCTCATGTTGCGCTGTAGTGCTATAGAAGAAGAAGTATTCGGGTATCACTCGTTCACTCTATATGTCCTTAGCCTGGTGTAGACTACAATGCTGGTTCCTCAGTAATCTACAGTGCTGAACCTGATGCACCGTCCACAGTTACCCCTAACTCGGGTAGAAAGTAATCAGCGGTCAAACATGCTCAGCGTCTCTTCAGCCCTCTTAGTAAGCGCCCAGTCCAAGTTTCCCATCCGTATTGTAAGCAGTTGCTAGGGACCGTGTAACAAGGAACAACAGACGGTTGTGAACGTAGATGTCATCGACATAACCGGAAGGTTAAAGCGAGACGTGCAAATGTCGGGTCGACTAAGGCGATGGCAGGGGTACCGTCCCCCCTAAGCTTGATGACGCAGCCCCCAAAACGTGATTAACAATTCCCACCCAAGAAAAAGTATTTACAATTAAAAGAAAATGTCATTGTGATAAGCGTTTAATAACAAATAATCTAAAGCTAAAAATAGTACAGTTTGCATATAAATTCTCATTTGAAATCAAACAAATAAATAAATAAATAATTAATGAAATTAATACGTGTACGACAATGTGTCAAAGCAAAGGAACAAAATAACAGCAAAGCGTATTGTAAAGAAGAAAAAATGAAAAAAGAATAATAGTTTGAGGAAGTCCTAGTTGCTTTGGCTTGGCGATGACGATAAAGAAAAGGCATCAATTATTTCTTCATTAGGAATCGACTCTAATAAGACTTTCTCTGGAGCTAGAACCATAAGGTTCGCAAGCCATGCGTCTCCCATTGTAAACCAGAGCCTGTTTTTTATTATTTCCACTCGGCTCATAGCTCTTTCAGCCGAAATACTGGTTACGGCGAAAGATAGCAAAGTTGCATAAACAACTTTCAGCCTTTTGAAGCCCAAAAAATTATTCAAGCACCTATAAGGCTTCAAAAACCCTTTGTGACCAAAAACTCTTAATCTGTTCAGGTTCATTTTCTTTTTCACTTTCAGTCCAACCCCCCCCCCCAATTTAATGAAGCAGTCTGCGTTACGATCCCCCCCCCCTGTGGACACTCCTGACGACGATAACGATAACGCGGAGGGAGACGGAATATTGGGGGTGACAGCACCGGGGTTGTCGGAGATTTTAGCACAGTGAATGCCCAATAGAATTCCAAGGGCACTTCGTTACGTGTAATTACTAGTGTATCATCAGAATGTCGTTTACCTGGTTAAATATCATTGCAGTGATTCGTGGTGAAACGCAAAATTTTATTTCACGGGAGCGGGTTCGGGAGAAATATTATAATAACCTACCGACATTTCTGTAAATATACATGATTAATTATTACTGATTATTGTAAATAGTAGAAGGTAGAAGTCTGGGAAAAGACGGAGACCTAACAACGGACGACGTAATAGGCTTTGAGCAAAGAAGAAGAATAACTGTAACAACGGATATTCTACACTGACTGGCACATATCACTGAATAAGTTCGCCAATGCAAAAGTTCAGACTCGGCGTTGACATTTCAACCGGCTGTCTTTCCGTTGCCTATCAGTAACACTTTATCCAACCCGTTTATAAAATTTTGCACGATTCACACAACTTTTACCGTTTTGTTTAGGCATCCGGGACTAGATTTCAAATGGTTTTATACCTTCAAAACAAGGAATCTTATCAATGAACGCTATTCTTCAAAACTGTACTCTTCAAGAGGCCTTGCCATTGTTAAATATAATATATTTAGAGGATATTTATGCTGAAAAATTTTTCAAACAGCTGTTTTATATTACTACAGGAATACCGGCTTTAGGTTTTCAAAGTACTGTACATCTAATTCAGATATTTTTTGAATTAGAAATAAATATCTTTCAACTTTCCCTTTACTTACTGAATGATTCTTGTATATTAACTCCTGATTTATCGTTTATTATAAGCTAATTGTTTTGACAATATCATTTTTTTTAGATGGGCAGTTTGTTGTATACTATTTAATTTTATTAGTTAACCTGAAGACGACCATATATTGTTATTGGTCGAAAGTTGTGATTATTGCGATACTATTAACTAATACTAATAGGCGGATGTTCTAAAATAATTTTATAAATAATACTGTCAGGAATCGAACCTTAGCTTCAAGGATGAAGTTCGGCACGGAAACGGATATACTTAACCGCTATCGATCATATATATCGAGTCCAATTCTACAGTTTCTTAATGCTAGCTACTTCGTTGATAATAAACAATATTTCGTTCTATTTATATCACGCCTCAGATGTTCAGTCGTCTTATTTCGTTAATCGACTTGGTAAAATTTTTACAATCTCTATGACACAAATTGTATTGTTCATTTTGTTTGTGTTTACTTCAAAACACGAACCGACGTCTTTTATTTGTGTTCGGACGTGCAAGGACCAACGTACGGACACAAACATTAAGCTGCAACAAAAGGTGATGACAAAGCGTAGTGATCGAGTCTGCTGACATAACGGTGACCGCTAGACTGTCGATTGTAAACACACCGGCCTGCATTCGCTATCGACCTTTTTATACTCGCTCACCCCTCAGAAATCGCTCTTATGACAAACTCGTTTGACAATTTGTTTCACCGCAGATGCGCTCGAATTTGGCGAAATCTTAGTAAAAAGTTAACATTTTCCTAATTTGCAAACTCAACGGCAACGATTTTAAATTCTGAGCGTAGGTCGCTAGATCGATTCCGTCATCGTAGCGGGTTTACGGTACTATGTTCACGTCAGAAACAATATGCAAATATAACAGTACAAAACGGTTTTGTCATCTGCTGACAAACGTCCGTTTTAATGATCAGTAAATTTAGCGATGGCCGTCAGTGGTACCGCTACTCCAATACAAGTGTAAGCACAATTTCAGTTCTACAGCAAAACTCACCAGTTAAATGATAATATGATCAACTGATCAACTTTAAAGTTAGAGTGGAGTGCGCAGCCAGCCACCTGGACTCCACGTCAGCATACGCTATCCACGAACATATCTTTATGAGTACAGACGGAACTCGGGTCACGACTTGCGACAAATACAAAGCAACAAGCAGTTCTTAATAAGTAAGAACTGTCTGGAATAGTTCTGGAGGAATCATGCGATTTACAACTTTACTTACAACAAAATCGTTACAGTTTTTCAGAGCAAGAAGTTCATCGCGAAAGTTGGAAAAAACGCAGTAAAGAGCAGAGTTGGGTATTCACAGTAAACATGTGAATAATCTCTCTCTCTCTCTCTCTCTCTCTCTCTCTCTCTCTCTCTCTTTCTCTCTCTCTTCGTACCTCTTCCATTCAACCTAATAAAGAACAATTTTTGTTTTTAAGTAACTTGATAATTATTAGTGTTGTTTTCATTTTCAACAAAGTTTGTCACTTTCTCTGGCACGGGTGAGCAATTTGTAAACACACATATTTATTTGTTTCGTTATTAATTACTTTCCCCGGACACGGTACGTTACACGGATAACCTACGAGAAATCTACACAACAAAACCAGCGGCTTACAGTCCCGTTTGTTTTGTCGAATTCCTACTAAGTTTCATGGTAGACACAGCACCATGGGTGTTGCCTACTAACTGAAAAGAAAACTGTCGTTCGTCTAGAGAAGATTGCCCATGTGAAATTTCAGCTTCCTACTAACTGAAAAGAAAACTGTCTTCGTCTAGAGAAGATTGCCCATGTGAAATTTCAGCTTCCTACTAACTGAAAAGAAAACTGTCTTCGTCTAGAGAAGATTGCCCATGTGAAATTTCAGCTTCCTATTAACTGAAAAGAAGACTGTCGTTCAACGTCTTGAGACGATATCTTGTGAAAATTTTCAGCTTTCTACTAACTGAAAAGAAAACAGTCGTTCAACGTCTAGAAACGATATCTCGTGAAAATTTTTAGCTTCCTAACAAAAGATTATAGCAAAGATTTATTTAATAGGTACTGAAGTTTAATGTGGAAATAACAAAATCCAATTTAGCACTGTTATTACGAATTTCGCTCTGGTTTACTCTGGAAGTACGATATTCAAGAAACTTAAAGTGTACTCACCAGAAGTGGAATGATTGTCCAGGAATCTGGCGTCTGAATCGTGATCAGGACTGGGGGCGTGGTCGGAGCCGATGCCGCTGGAACCTCCGCTAGACCCGACTTTGACGACACCGGAAGGCGTCTGTTTGCTGCTGGCCGCGCCTCCCTCTATGTTCCTTGTATTATTTACTACATTCACACCGACAATGTTCATATTTAAACATCGACGAAGGTCAATACCTGATAGGTTTCCTTTCTGGCGGTGTACAGTGTCGTAGTCCCGCGGTGGCAACAGGATCGGTGCTTGCGGTTGAGGCCCTCCCGTGCCCAGTTTTTCTCTCAGCTCGGCGGCGAGAGAGTCGTACAGGCTGGCGATGCGCTCCTGCTGGCCGACTCCGCTCAGTCTCTCCGTCGACGAGCCTCCCGAAGATTCCGATTCTCTCGTACTAGTACTTCTTCCGTCGGAGCCGCCCGGGGGTGGGATACGTCGTATCGGCCGGACGGGAGGCGACGGCAGTAACAAGCCTTTGGCCCTCAGCCTCGTCTCGATTTCCGTCAGTTTCTTCTGGTTTTCGGGCCGTTCTATAAGCGTCTGAAGCTGGCCGTTGAGTATGGTGGCCGTTTCTATGGAGTCGCACCGATACGCATGCACATGCACGGGACACTTGGTCACCGGGTTATAGAGCAGAAGGATGCACGCCACTATGTCATCGTCCTGAAGAACACACGTCACTGCGTGATGCGGTATAAAATGCTTCACCACTTCAGTCTTCCCGTTGCTCTTCCCCGTCACTTTTCCCGCAGGACTGACTGCGCTTGCACTAGGCACGTTCTGTATTATTTTCAAACCTTTGTGGCTGACCTGCAGTGTCACCTTGAAAGGTTCCACTTCCCGTTCCCTTTCTACCAGACTCCTAATTACGGGAGTTATGTATTCGGAGCCTCTCAGACCTTTGGCCTCTTGTGCTCCCAGAAACCACACGTAATACGACGACTTTTTTATGTCTTTCCTCATATTGTTTTACTTCGTGCGTTTTCGTTAACGAAATTAAATAAATAAATATATTATTTAACGTAAATGTTATTACACAGCACGTCACATAATAAATATAACACTTTCACCTCTGTCTACCGCGCGTTAAAGTCTCCTCTAACTGACATTTTTTTTTAAATTCTCATCTACCAAACGTATTAAAAAAATTGTTATAAAAACGTTTAAATACATACAACAACAGTTCTTTTAATTAATTTCTCTGTAATGTAAAAAGCAGAGTTATTAATGCTCACTGCTTTTTTACAAAAACTTCATAAATAAAATACTATTGAAATAATACGAATCTGTGTTTAACATGTGTGTACACTTGTAATTGTTTTACAGCACATGTAAATGGTTACGGCTGACTGTTGCCACATACACAATAACAACAACAACAACAATAACAACAAACACTGGCACTGAGGAGCTTTACCCGTTCAACGATATCACAGAATACTTTCAGACCGTGTCTACGCTACGTTTGACGTCTAATTTATATAACATTCAACATGAACTAAACAAAAAAACAAAACAAAACAAAAAATAGGTTTACATTCGGAGGTCCGGTGCTGACTGTCAGCCTGGCTACGGTCAAACGTTGGTTCGCCGCGTCGCTGTCATCCCCTCTTCCAGTCACGTGATTCGACCGGTCGGCCTCGATTTCACATCGAGCCAAACTGGAAGTGTACACCTTATAGCTGGCTGTAAGACTCGACCTGACCACGGTCATAATAATACTACACCCACTAGCGACGCTTATCCCTCACTAACTTGGTATGTACGATAATATACCGGTAATACAGTTTACCCGGTTAGAAAGTGGGTTGCCCAAACCGCTGGTCGTAGTTACCGTCTGTCGTAATCGTCACAGAACCTGGAAGGTGGATCGTGTGTGTGTTATAGGGTGATTGTAGGGGGCTTATGGCAACTTTGAATAATTTTTAAATGAAGGAGATTTTTAAAAGTTTTAAAAATAAAAGAAACTGTAAAGTCATTATACACACAACGTATAAAGGAAGCGATTATATTCATAACATACGCCCAATTTCTCTCTCTCTCTCTCTCTCTCTCTCTCTCTCTCTCTCTCTCTCTCTCTCTCTCTCTCTCTCTCTCTCTCTCTCTCTCTCTCTCTCTCTGTGTGTGTGTGTGTGTGTGTGTGTGTGTGTGTGTGTGTGTGTGTGTGTGTGTGTGTGTGTGTGTGTGTGTGTGTGTGTGTGTGTGTGTGTGTGTGTGTGTGTGTGTGTGTGTGTGTGTGTGTGTGTGTGTGTGTGTGTGTGTGTGTGTGTGTGTGTGTGTGTGTGTGTGTGTGTGTGATATTATTCAATCATTAATGATACTGACATACGTAACAAGATTAATACACGCTTCCTTGTGAATGACAACAATATCGATATTATCATTAGTAATTTCACGATACAAGAGAACTAATTGTACCATGTTACGCATACACTCAGGTGTAAATTACTAAAAGTTTCTTTCTTTGGAAAATATAATTAGTTTCTTCTGCACGTATATAATTATTGTTCTAACGCACATTTCACAGACTGTATCTGCATCATCAGAATAAAATAATTGTATTTTTGGTTTTTTACACACACACATATAATGGTATACATCACTGAAATAAGAAGTTCAATCGAAATACTAATGACCACACTGCCTTATGTACATTGAACTGTGAAAAAAATGTCCCTTTTATAAATTAGAATATGCTGTTTTTTTTTTTTTTTTTTTAATATCGTTCGGGTAGTACCAGATAAGTCACTAAAGGTTTACGAGAGGGGGGGACGAAAGACACCGGACCACAACCCCAGAGGGTCGAAAAATTTGACGGATTTTGTTAATCTCTTAATTTTTAGGCTGTTTTATTATTTTTTCTAGCTATGCACGCCAATATGGTAGTAATTCTTTTTAAATATACAAACAGGTTTATTACACAGCATTGCCGTATACTGTATGTTTGAAATATAGGAAAATCAATTCGGTAAATAAGTATCTTTTAACGATGTTTCAATAACGCGTATTTATATTATGTTATTACAGTTTACTCTAACGGGACTGATTTCAGTCACTTTAAAGATAGTAAAATTCCTTAGTCTTAACATGATTTTTCTTTTGTATGAAGCCGACCCGACCCCGGACCCCGGACCCCTCCTCAAGGGCCAAATTTTCGTTAGGCCACTGTAAGTCACCAACTGGGAGAACTCTTAGCTTTTAAAGTTAAATTTCAAGATTTTAAGTAACTCTATAATAAACGTGCACCACATAATAGGTTTTGTCTTGTGTTGGCTTTATGTACTTAGATGAAAAGTACCTTTAAAATTCATAGTAAAGTAAGGGAAGGTACTTGTACTTAATGAACAGTATGTGAAGGTAATTGTCGCTGTATGCTGTAGATTTAAACACAATTCGCAAACGCGTACTTTAGGATGACCGCTCGAGTACTTCAAAGTCTTCGTTCGAACCTCATTTGCTGGTTTATTTTAGTTTCATCATCATAATCATAATCATCACCACCACCACCACCACCATTATCATGCCCCATTTATGATTATTTTTTTACTCCTATAAATATTAGGCCTATGATTATTATATTATTGCAGACTATATTCAGTTGTTGTGATAATAGCCAGATCAAGACAACTGTCAGATGAGGTATACAAAATCCACTGGAATGGACTGTAATCCGTTGCTAATTTCTGCATCAGAAAGGCGAAGAAATCTAGGCCTATATAATTTATGCATAGAGGATAATCCATTTAATGCAGTTAACGAGTTCAGATACCTGGGTAACACGATAGATGACGAAGGGTCCATAAACACGACGATACATGTCAGGATACAAATAGGCAATACGGCATATTACGCTAACAGTAGACTATCGAGAAGCAAGGCGAGACGTGGACATTAACAAAGAGACACTAAGAAGGTTTGAAAGAAAGATTGTAACTTACGACGTGTTTATGGCCCGGTTAAAGAAGATGGTGAATGGAGAATACCAAATAACCAGAAGATAGATGAGCTTTTGAAACACGAGGACATTGTAAGATTCGTAAAGGCTCAACGAATACGATGGCTAGGTCACCTAGAGCGGACGGATGATGCCAAAGAAAATTTGTGATTGCCCTTGCGATTTGTGATTTATGCCAAAGAAAATCCTGAAGGCTCGAGTCTATAAAAGCGGAAAGAGGGTCCGACCTAGGATAAGATGGTCGGATAATATTCTGGAAGGTCTAAAAAGAATGGATGTGAGGGGTTACGCTGAGATGTCAATGGACAGGAGACATCGGAGAAGACTGAGGTTGGAAGCCAGGTTTGCTGTTGTGCAAAAAAAAATGAAGCATATATTTAGTTATTTTATTATTTTTGTTGTTGTTTTTGTTATCATTATATTATTTTAACAATGACCGCACACACAAGTCCACCTATATTCCCAAAATCCTGCAGGTAGGCTACGTATCTCACTGAATCCAGTCCTCGTCGAAATATGACATATTTTCTTTTAATATTTGTACCACTTAAGAGTCACAGAGACAAAATTATCTTTAATTAAATATTTATATGAACATTTAACCCAACCTCTCTCTCTCTCTCTCTCTCTCTCTCTCTCTCTCTCTCTCTCTCTCTCTCTCTCTCTCTCTCTCTCTCTCTCTCTCTCTCTCTCTTTGGATATTTCTTCCTCCTTCCTTCCCCACGTCTGTGGCTCTATGATATCTTACATTAATTAGTTTTAACCATTAAGAATATAATTGTGTGTGTGTGTGTGTGTGTGTGTGTGTGTGTGTGTGTGTGTGTGTGTGTGCACGCGAGCGCGTGTGCCGTACCTTTCCCACGTTGTACAAAACAGTCGATTATCTGAAGGCCGCAATCCGGTCCTGGCCATCTGCCAGTAAGTGACAGAAATATTTGAAAACAAATCCCCTAAAAAAAATGTTTTGCATTAAAAACATAGGTGTAAAAATACGTAGCATTACAGCGTTACAGATAAGGAGGCCAGCATTAAAGTTTTGGCACGTCGAGTAAAACTAAAATAGGTCTAGGATAACGACTTATCCTACAGGAAGCAAACAAACTCGCGACGTGAAAATCCAGTTGGCTATGTGAAATGCGGGCATTAAAAAACAACGGTGTGCTGGACTGGAATAGGAAATATAAAGTTTAACTGACTCTAGACTGGTTCAATATAAGTTGAAAGGAACTGACTCTAGGCTGGTTTATGTTTAAAATCTACAGAGCAGAGCGGATTGAGAAAGTGTGTAAGATAGGTCCGAAAAAATGTGAACAAGGAAACCAGGTTGTCAAAAATTTTGATTTTTAGTTTGTAGTTCAAAAAGAGTCTTCTGTTCTCTCTGTTTAAAATGGTATATATTTTCTTTTGCCATATACTATCCCACCCACATATATGTTTATTTCATGTGATGTCACCTATGAACGGCATGAGATTCAATCCCTCATTCAAACAACCATTTCACTATTAATTTATAACAGCTGGTATATTGTAATTTATTTTGTCAATGTTGGCAATACCATCAGCTGTTACATTTTTTGTTTTACATCATAAGATAATTGTTACTGTTTATAACAAGACGTATGGTGTACAAAAATAATAAAATTGGAATGTATGTCGAGAAAAGTATGGGGTCCAGGTTTACGAAGGCTGAAGAATAATGGTAAATGAAAAAAGCTGAGTGATGGGAACCCTATTAATGGAAAGGGAAGACAAACAGATAGCATCATTGATGAGCTCCAAACATGTTATGGACTACCCGTACGTTGTAATCTTGAAGACAACAAACTGATGTAATAAAATAAGCTTGGGTTACCTTCTTCCATATGTTGTCCACTGATGAAAACCCAAAACACGAGTTGTGGCCTAAATGTGCAGACTCTTGGTGCAGATACAAAAAATACCTCCTAACAGGGGACAATTACACTCACTCTAATCCATTGCCTTCTGTAATCATGGACATAATCAAAACAGTTTTTAAGGACTTTGCCGACACTAACCTTTTGAAGTTCTGTCTGCGTGGTCTGTGTGAAGTTTCAATGTAACGATCAGCATTAATCGTTTTTCCTTTTCGAATGAAATGAATCAACAACAGTCCCTTCCTGTCCCTAAAATCTAATGAAAGTCAGATAAATTTTATTGGCCAGAGACTACCGAAAACGGATTTTGTTAGATTTAAAACTTTAAAATTGGGTTAACTTATGCAGATCTGTGTTTTAATGAAGGTTCATTTGCTAAGTGCCGTCTGTTAAAGTGTGTGGGTATTACACCAGACAAATGTGTGATTCAAGGTTTGAAGCATATTGATAAAATAAGGATTCAGGAAGCAAATACGAATGTTCCGGAAAGCAGTGTAAGAAAAGGAAGAAAATGAAAGAAAAGGCAGTTGAAAAAGAAGAAAGATAAGAGTGATGGATAAGAAGTGTATAGTGCAGGTACATTTTGAAAAATAAACATTACAAAACTTTAAATGCTATTTACCGAAAATGCATATGTTGCATATTTAGGTGCATATCACTTTGAATTGAAACATTCTAAAGATCTGGTATGCTTTTATGTTTGTCTCCTGACAGTGCTTACACTGAATCTAAAATTAAGACTGATATCTAATGTAACATTTTTTATGTTTTCAATAATAAGTCAAAATTGTATATTTTATAAAGCACTTTCTTTGAAACATCATCCTAATTACTTTTTATATAATATACGAATTTAATGAGGTTCGCAGATACCTCACATAGGCCTATATAGCTTTCAAGGGAAAAATTTAATAAATATAACTTGAACGGTTTTTGAAATAAATGTACCTAACTGACCAGCGAAACTCCATTTAATTAACATAGAACTGTCCTATAGGGAGGTATTAAATTCCATAAAAAAATAAAGGGCATTTGCTGCTTAATTTTCAGTATAATCTCCAAACCGGTTTAAACATTTGTCTCCGCGTGGCACTAACTTTATAATACCTTCTTCGTAAACATTTATGTCCAAATTTGTCGCCCAGACTATTGTCTCACCTTTCACTTCTTCGTCAGACGAAAATCGTCTTCCTGGAAAGTGTTTGTTGAGCTCCTGAACAGGTGGAACTCATAGACAATCGTATCGAGTATGTGAGGGAGGTGCTCAAGAGTTTTCCACTCCAACCTTCTGATTTCTTGAAGTGGTCTCTCAGCAGTATAGGGCCTTTGCATCGTCATACAAAAGGTTTACACCTTGGGTCCTTCGACGAATGGCTTCCCGTAATCTGTGTAAAGTTTCAGTGTAACGATCAGGATTAATCGTTTTTCCTTTGCGAATGAAATTCCTCAACAACAGTCCCTTCTTGTCCCAGAACACTGCCATCATAACGTTCCGAGCAGAAGTCGTTGCCTTGAATGTTTTGCAATCGGAGACCCTGCATGTTTATTTCTGGGGTATTTTTATTAGATTCAGTGTGTATGGAATATCCTTCAGTATGATTCGTAGATCGGTTACCAAAAGTTCTTTAACACAACATTCGTTTGGCAGTTTGTGTCTAGGTTCAGTGTGTATGGAATATCCTTCAGTATGGTGGTTCAGATCGGTTACCAAAAGTTATTTAACACAACATTCATTTAGCAGTTTGTGTCAAGGTTCAGTGTGTATGGAATATCCTTCAGTATGATGCGTAGATCGGTTACCAAAAGTTCTTTAACACAACATTCATTTGGCAGTTTGTGTCTAGGTTCAGTGTGTATGGAATATCCTTCAGTATGATGCGTAGATCGGTTACCAAAAGTTCTTTAACACAACATTCATTTAGCAGTTTGTGTCTAGGTTCAGTGTGTATCGAATATCCTTCAGTATGATGCGTAGATCGGTTACCAAAAGTTCTTTAACACAACATTCATTTAGCAGTTTGTGTCTCCCATCCCTGTAACTGACACCACAAGTTTCCGTCTAAGTTTATACTCTCACCCTAAAATTTCTCTGTGGATTTCTGTTGGATTCAATTGTTCTGTGTTGTATACTGGTCGCAGGCAAGATTTCAATCAGAGGCACTTTTTAAACTGACTGACGTAATCTCAGCACACACAACAACAATAGACAACAACTTCCAACCTTGTTTACAGCAAAGCTGTGACCGGAGGACTCATAATAAGTTTCAACATCGAATACAAAGCTGACGATTAGACTTTTTACTGATTCGTCGAAAAGAAGTCTCAAAGCAGTACTATTACGCAAGGAAGTAAGTACGCTTCTGTGCCTGTTGGATATTGTTTGTTTAAAAGAACGCTATGAAAATCTTGATTTGATGCGAACTATGCAGATCATGGATGGACAATTTGTGGTAACTTAAAGGTGATTTCCATGTTACTTGGTCAACAGAGCTGGCCTTAGTCAATAGATACACCAAATTCCCATGTTTTCTGTGTGAATGGGATGGCCGTGACAGAAAACAACATTATATAAAGAAACAATGACCAAGTAGAAAAACGTTAGAGCCTGTAATCGAAAACATTGAGATGGAAAGTTTGGTTGATCCAGGAAAGGTTTTTACTTCCAGCACTTCGTATAAAATTAGGTCCGATGAAACAATTTGTTAAAGCATTACCAAAAGAAGAGGACTGTTTTAAAAATCTTTGCGACCAGTTCCCTGGTTTACCTGAAGCAAAGTTGAAGGAGGGTATTTTTGTTGGGCCCGATATCAGAAAAACTACGAAGGATGAAATTTTTGAGACGAAAATGGAGGAAAATGAAAAACAAGGCTGGAAAACTTTCAAACTTCTCAGCTTTCTGGGAAACAAAAGGACCCAGACAACAAATGTATTGTAGAAGATATTGTTACGATATCACAGAACAATCTACATGTTTATCGAATGTTCCAGAGGGATCCGGAAGGTAATGCGTATGACGTACGTGATTCTCGACGCATTTGCTAGACTGTACCAGAATTCGCGCGGCCGCACGCACTGTGTCGAGGCCGCAATTAATTACGTCGTACACACTGGCGCTAACGCACAGTTTGGAATGTTCTGGTCTGTGAGCGGGGGTATAAATACAAGGCGGCAGCGGCCTTAGTTCAGATATAGTTGCGACATATTTGCAGTGCGGTTCGAGTGATTATCGGGCGATATTACTGTGTGCGTTCTGTGGGCGTTACTGGTTATTAGTGAAGTGTTGTGTTTTATAATCGGGCGGGACAATTTTAATACAATTGTGTATTATATTAGTTGATATTTTATTGCGTGTGAACAATTTTTATTTGATTTGTTGTAAGAGACTGTTGTTAATTACGAACTGTTTAACTGTGAAAATTAAAGCTTGTGATTAGTGACTTAATTGGTATCTTGTATTTTGTTTTCCACTGTACCTACGACGATCAAGTAGACCGTAGTAACACTATCTTTATTATCGTCTCCGTCCGTCCTATAATCTGTCTCGTTCTTGTGGTCCACATCTCCAGATATGCTTCCCTACAGCCATAGGTACTTCCACTGTACCTAGTAGACCGTCGTAACAACATGTTGAAAAAGTTAAAGATCTTGGGATATAGAATAAGCCTAAAAGTCCGTTTCCTACAGATCTTGGGATATAGAATAAGCCTAAAAGTCCGTTTCCTACAGATCTTGGGATATAGAATAAGCCTAAAAGTCCGTTTCCTACATTCACATCTTGGCGGAGTCAGCGAGGAACAGGGTGAAAGATTTCATCAAGATATAAAGGAAATGGAAAGGCGATACCAAGGAAGGTGGAAGTCAACATGCTTGCTGGATGATCCTCAGCAGGTTCACAAGAGGAAGCGGAGAATGGAAACGTTACCGTAATATACACATTGGCCACTTTACTGATTATCTGAGCTGTGATATTCGTGCGATTTTTGTATTTGTTGATAAAATTAAAACAAAAATATGATAAAACGGTGTTTTGCATTAATTTTTTCAAAACAAATAACCTTTTTGTGAAATAACCTTACGCGATAGAAAAAAAAGAATGTTATTTTTGGAATTAGAACTAAAACCTACATAAAAATCAGTTGAGAAATCTAAAAACTAATTTTTAAAAATTAATTTTTAGTAGGCCTGTGTACTTTATTCCCTTAACTCCGTAAACGATGTCATCCATTCTGGTATATTTGATTTGTTTGTAATCAATCCTAGTTATTACTAACAAACTCCTATGCCTCTGTGGCATAAGGACGCGTTGATCGATGATTTTTTGTTTTCAAAGATAGGAATTGTTTATTTTCAATCGTATTGCTTATTTTCCCCAAAGTGTTCTACCCTGATCGCTCTGCAACACTATTGTTTGTTATTATTTTACCGAGTGTGCATAAATAGTGAAGAAGAGGGAGAGAGGAGAGAGAGAGAGAGAGAGAGAGAGAGAGAGAGAGAGAGAGAGAGAGAGAGAGAGAGAGAGAGAGAGAGAGTTGCACATAACTTATTAAGCGTTCTTGTTTACTTATTATTAGAACCGACTGTGTCTAATCAGAAACTGCTAGCTTAAACTCGAATGTCCCATGCGTAATTAGTCTGTGCAAATTTTTTCTTGCGTCGTGAAAGTGGGCTTGCGGAAAGGGAGGGGGACAAAAGAGAGTGAGACTATAGCCAAAATATTGTCGAGGCATGATGATATAGTACGCATGTTATTTTTTGTATAACTGTGTTGTTTGAACAAATCTTTGTGAAGTTGCTGCATTTGTAAGCTACATGCGCGCGCGCGCGATTCTTCTATGGCGTCATAGTTCGGAGTAGAACCTTAGCCTCCATAAGCATCCGCCTCCATTTTTCCCAGTCCTTGGCGATCTATGCCCATCGTTTTATTTTGAGTAGAGTATCAGCATCCCTCGCCACTGCGTCAATCCAGCGATGCTTGGGCCTTCCGACAGGCCTTCTACCCTCGATTGACAAAACAGTACCTTCCTAGATATTCGGTTGCCTTCCATCCTAATGATGTGTCCTGCCCATTGCAATCTATTCAGTAGGATGGTGGTAGCCAGATCATTGTCTTTATATATATCTTGTATAGTTCCTCACTGTGACGCATTCTCCATATCCCACTGACTTGGATTTGTCCATATATTCTCGTCAAAATCCTCCTTTCAAAGTTATTAACTATGTTAGCGGCTTGTTTGCCCAGAGTCCAAGTCTCGCTGCCATATGTTGTCACCGGTCTAATCATAACTTTATATAATGTGACTTTGGACTGAAGTCAGTTGTCAATGAAGCATATGATCTATTTTCGGCCTGTATCCTTTCCCTTGTTTCATTTATTTCTTCATTATCTTCTGCCATCCAACGTGTGTGTGTGTGTGTGTAATTACTATTATTTAAACGTACTGTCAAGATATAACTGCATGAGCATTATAGTTTCGGGAATTATACTGCAAGCCTATGCGAGTCTTAGTAAGTACACATTGGCTTTACAATTAAACAATATTAATTACATATTTCTGACGTCATATTACACATTTCCGACAACGTAATGCCTGAAACATATCCCCTACCGCTTGACCGTAAGTCTAAACGATATTAAAGGTTTTACGTCAAGAAAAAATACTGTACTAAATTTTATATACTGCAACGGTACAAATTGTATACTAACAATGTACTACGTTATATATGTAAAGCATAACAAACATAAAATAGGAAAAATTTATTGAACACCCTGTACGGGTATTAAAAAGCAAGAAGTAAGTGTAGCTCTCAGCCTGAACACGTCAAGATCCATTCTAAATTTCCGGATAATGAGAATCTCTGTGGTTTTTTCGATCGTTTCGTCAAGCGATGGTTGAAAATGAAGAAATCGCTGCGGACGTGTTATCAAAGACGATACAGGACAATCACTGCTGTTGGGTTGGTGATAGCAAACGTCGTACAGAACCAACAATATGTGTATGAGAATTGAATTGAGCATGGAAGAAAAGAAGAGGAAAAAATCCTACGTCAAGCTGGACGAAAGACAGAAAAAGCAGTTGAAAAGTATGAAAAAAACAGGCGATATCAAATCTTCTTTAAAAGCTTTTTTTTTTCATTCAAAAACTGGAGTTGGTAGATATTTAATTTATATATACTTAAAAATGTAACAAATAAACAATTAAAGACTAACAATATTTAAAAAGTCAAAAATACAGAACTGTAACAAAAAAAAGAAGGCTCTCAAAGCTGATTTTTAAACACGCCAAAATGATTGTCGATACTGACTATAATTTTGCCAGTACAAAGCCTGGAAACGTGAGATGGGAAATCAATTTTCAAAAACGTAAAAGTGCTTCAGTACAATGGAATTGATATGGTCTAAATGAAGAATATTCACTCTCCCCATATACCGAGGTGGTGTCCGCACATTTCGCTTGTAAAATGTCACAAATTTAATTAAGAAAGTTGTGTTAGTGGTTATAATCACAAACAGAATTATCATTGTTGCACACACTAGAAAAATTATTCCGATTAGCGCTTTCAAGCTTCTCAGCTCATCGTCAGATCGGAAATAACAACAGAAATAAAACAAACCCTTCACACCCCCACCCGCCCCACTGTCCACACACACCCCGCAAACAAGCTATAAGTCAAATGTCCCTTCCCAATCTACGAGCCCTGTCACCCCCGTCGGTACAGTTACATATTTTTCTAGCACATACCTTGTGTATGTGTGCGCGCGCGCGTGTGCGTGTGTGCATTCTTTTCAAAACCTAACGTTGTAAAGCCTTTCTCATTCACACTTTTGGGCGCGGTCACTCACCCTTATTTAAAAAACATCCCTATATACAATTTAATTCTTAATGTTATCTATCCGTCCTCTACCTCTTACTTCTTAATCATGTTATAAAATATTTCTTCATTATCAAATTTAGTTTTAGTATTCATTAAATTGTCTAACCCTTTCTCTCTTTCTTTCTTAGGGAGGAGTTAGCTTAGGGAGGAGTTAGAAATATTGAAAGGGTGAGTGACCGCGCCCAAAAGTGTGAATGAGAAAGGGTTTACAACGTTAGGTTTTGAAAATAATGTACACACGTACATACGCGCGCGCGCGCACA